>CM033470.1:301427625-301525936 GCA_019447015.1 Hymenochirus boettgeri | reverse complement strand
GAAATTATTATACTGTACTACCATTGTAACATTATTATACTGTACCTACATGGAATATTACTGTTACCTACACTGTAATATATATGTACTACATGTAACATTTACTACACCTGTATATTATACTGTACCTACATGTAACTATTATTATACTGATACCTACATTGCTAATAGTATACTGTACCTAGCACGATAATTTTTTAAAGCACCCAATGAAAATAAAAAAATATTATTATACTGTACCTAACATTGTAATATTGATATTACTGGACACTACACTGTAATAAATTCATTAGACTGTAGCCAAGCACTGTAATATTATTATTTACTGTACCTACGAACGTGTATATTATTTACTGATACCTACACTGTGTATTAACTACGAATTATATTATCTGTTGGACTACATGTAATATTATTATTACGGCACTACAGTGTAATATTATACTGTACATACATGTAATATTATACTGTATCAGAATTATCATCGTCCACATGATTATACTCACTAATAATATTATACTGTACCTACATTGTAAATATATTACCTACATGTAACTATTATTATACGTGCTACCACATTCTGTAATATTATTATATTAGAACCTACAATGATAACACTTATTATTACTGTACCTACATTTAATATATATCTGCACACATTGTAACCATTATTATCCTGTTACCGACATGTAATATGATATAGTGTCACCATACATGTACATGTATTATTGTACCTGAATTGTAAATTATTATACTGTAATGAACATTGAAATATTATATAATGTACCTGCCTGGTAAATATTGATACTGATACCAAATTGTAATATTATTAGACTGTACGAATTGTCCAATTCATGTTTGAAATTATACTTACTTACGTATCTGTACATCATTTACTTATATCTGGTACATTATTATACTTACAACTCACTACATGTAATATTATTATAATGTACCTACATGTTGTCATTATATACTGCTCCTACATTGATATATATGTATCTACTGTTACAATACTATACATTGTATATTATACTGTACTACATTGTAATCTTATTACTGCCACCCATAATGTAATGTATACATTTAACTTATTACTGACATTGTACATTAAACGACCCATTGTAATATTCTACTGTACCTACATATGTAAATTGTTATACTGTACCTCCAATTGTAATATCAACTGCTCCTATCCTTACATTGTAACATTATGAACTGGTACCTACATTGTAATATTATACTGTCCTCACATTGAAACATTGTTATACTGTACCTATATGTAATTATACTGTACCTAACATTGTAATATTGATACTGCTCCTATGTAATATGCCACATTGTAATATCATTACTGTACCTACTATGTAAACATATATACTGTACCTTACATGTAATATTATACTGTACTCATGGAAATTATATTATTATACTGTGCCTACGACGTATATTATATGTACCTACCCGTAATATACTTACTGCACCACACTGAAAATATTTATACTGTACCTACATTGTAACATCATAATGCACCTACCTGTAAATATTATCTGTACCTACATTGTAACCATTTATTATACTGCTACCTACATTGTAATATTGTACTGCACCTACATTGTAATATTATACTGCTCTACATTGTAACATTATACTGTACCTACATTGTAACATTATTATACTGTATCTACATTGAATAGTGTACTGCACCTACATTGTAATATTATAATGCTCCTACATTGTAATATTATACTGTACCTACATTGTAACATTGTTATACTGTACTTACATTGTAATCATACTGCTCCTACATTGTAATATTATACTGTACCTACATTGGACATTATTATACTGATCTACATTGTAATATCATACTGTACTACATTGTAACATATTTATACTGTACCTTCATTGTAATATTATACTGTACCTACACTGTAATATTATTATACTGCACCTACACTGTAATATTATTTATCTGTACTACATTTGTAATATTATTATACTGTACCACACGTAATATTATTATACGTACCTAACTGTAATATTATTATAACTTACCTACACTGTAATATATTATACTGCACCTACACTGTAATATATATTATCTGTACCTACACTGTAATATTATATCACCTACATGTAATATTATACTGACATACACTGAATATTTTACTGTACCTACATTGTAATATATACTCTACCTACATTGTAACATTATATGTACCTACATGTAACATTATATACTGGATCTACATGTAATATCATAATTATACCTACATTTAACATTAGAACGTACCTACTTGTAATATTAATCTGTAACATTGTAACATTATTATACTGTACCTACATTGTAAATTATATTGTACCTACATGTAACATTATACTGTACCTACATTGTAACATTATTTATACTGTACTACATTGTATATCATACTGTACCTACATTGTAACATTATTATACTGTACCTACATTGTAATATTATACTGCACCTCTCTGTAATATTATTACATGTATATTACTGTTCTACATGTAACATTATTATACTGTACCTACCTTGTAATATTATTATACTGTACCTACATTGTAACATATTATACTGTACCTACATTGTAATATTATACTGTATATACATTGTAACATTATTATACTATACCTACATTGTAAATTATACTGACCTACATGTAATATTATACTGCTCCTACATTGTAATATTATACTGTACCTACATGTACATTATTGTACTGTACTATTGTAACATTAATATACTGTACCTACATGTAATAAACTGTACCTACATTGTAATATTATACTGTACCTACAGTGAATATTATACTGCTCCTATGCTCTACATTGTAACATATACTGTAGCACATTGTAATATTTAATGTACCTACATTGAAACATTATACTGTACCTACATGTAATATTATACTGTACCTACATTGTAATATTATACTGCTCCTACATTGTAACATATTACTGTACCTACATTGTATATTATACTGTACCTACATTGAAACATATACTGTACCTACACTGTAATATTATACTGTACCTACATTGAAACATTATTATACTGTACCTACATTGAAACATATTATACTGACACACTGTAATATATACTGTACCTACATTGAAACATTATTATACTGTACTACATTGTATATTATACTGTTACCTACATTGTAATATTATACTGACTCCTACATTGTAACAATATACTGTACCTACAACTGTAATATTATACTGTACCTACATTGAAACATTATTATAATGTACCTACATTGAAAATTATACTGTACCTACAACAAAATAAAAACCTTTGTATTCCAAGTAGGAGGAGGCAGGAATGTGCACTCCTACCTCTCTGCCGACACTGTCAGTGGCCCCACGTGTCAACATTTCTACGTTACATTTTTTACTTTATTCTTTAAATTCTTGTGTGGTTCGTTCATTATGAAATTATGCTAAGCAAGCAAGAAAAATTGTTACTTCTATTGCAAGACTTCTTCCTGATCATTAATAAAAACTGTACCACATTGATTGTATCTATAGTAATGTGCTCTCCATCTCCGCACAATTTTTTCCCCCTAGACTATATTTTAATTTAATGAAATAATCTTCTTAATGCACAACTGGCAAATGTATACTGTAAGTGATGTAAAAGGATAATGTGCTACGCTGAGTGTGATATATAGATAGTAAGTCACTGAGGAGTTTGTCACCATATATTATATATTATTATGCAAGGGAAGCGTTATCTCTTAGTATACATAGGTTTTTAGTTAATATTTTAAATATTTTAGGGACCGTGTTGAGGTTTAATTATTTTTGTTTTTGTGTATATTATACATTGTTCTACAGTTTCAAATATTAACGTTTAGAAAATTACTCACCCTCCTCTCCTTGTTAGGCTATTGCATGAGGTGCAAATGTTTCTCTTGATATTAATTTAATCAATCAGATATTAAATCTTTACTAGGTTACTGAGTTAGATATCATCTGGTTGGTTGCTGCAGATTAATAACACAGCCAAACTTTTGCACCTTTACTGCATCAGCCTTTGCCTTTACAAATTACAATTCCTTTCTAAAAAAATGGTATGTATATGGGCAGCATGGTTTCTCAGTGGCTAGCACTGATGCCTTGAATCCACTACTGAACATATCTGCAGGTTTTGTATGTTCTCCCTGTGCTTACGTGTGTTTCCTCCGGGCACTCTGGCTTCCCCACAACATAAAGACATACTGATAGGTTGCATATGTCAAATAAAGTGTGCTTAGATTGTAGCTCTTCAGGGCAGGCATGATGTGAATGTATCCATGTTATGTAAAGGCCTATGGAAGTAGTTAGCATATATATCATCAATAACAATAATAATATAGTATATATTTAGAATATATAATCCTCTTATATTAATTAAATATACTTAAATCTCTCCTAGGAGATTGCATTGAATTTTTGGGAGCTACCAATGTGGTGGGGGTATAGGATATTACACATGAAAGGTGTATATGTATGTGTAGTGTGTACATCTCACTGTTACAATTTAAATGACCATCAGTAAATGTATATACAATTTAGCACTGACATTATATTAGTACAACACAAAATATACAAAATACATAAACTTACTCAATTACATAAAATACTTACAGAGCTGAGATCCCTATTTTAATATGGAATGGTCAAATGTCAGCTTAAACCACACCCCTGTGCCTGCTCCATGAAAGGAAGTTTCGTGTCTGCTACACAGGATATGATGTGTATTGTTGAATACATATATAAACCAAGGCTCCTTATATACCACCTCCAGTCTGCAGGTGGTCAGTGAGTTATAAAAGACAAGACATCCCTGCTCTCTATGGTAGGAGGAGAGAAAGTGAAAGTGGATTGGAGTGTGTGCTTTGGTGTGATCCTGTGTATAAGATCCTGTTATCACTTGTTGGGAGGACAGATCATTGGACAGACAATTTACCTATTGGATATAAACTCTGAGGCAACAGATAAGTGTACACCAACTTACACGGACACACAAATACAGGCCTGGTCAATATCAAAGTTGTGCACCATAGACAGGGACACCCCTAATTACTGCACGTTATGTGGGGAACCTGTTTATGTGCACTGTCTGCTTGGTGCCAGACACCAGAGTAACCCACTGTGTGCCAAACTACCCATAATCCTTCCGTAAAGCAGTGATCTGGTACAAATTGGTGGCAGCAGTGCTGGTAATCCCGTTTATTCTTCTGTTTTGTATATTTGTTCTCTGTATTAAGCTATGGAGGCTGCTACTGATTGATTTAAATCCTCCTGTCTTGTACCTGCAGATGAAATTCCCCAATTAGGCTCAGTAGCTCTACCAGGCCCAATTGCCAAACCTATTTTAAATCTGATCCATTTGATGGGGTAACTAGGGGGTGGACTGATTGGCTAGAACAATTGAATTGGCAGAACTATTAATGGTTCGGATGAAGGTTCTGCTTGCAGTCCTTGCCTTTGCTTAGTGGTAAAGTCAGGCAGGTATACCATGGATTCTGTAATACTGAAATAAAAAGCAGTTATCAGTTATTAAAAATTGCTCTGAAGCTATTTTTTTCAATTAGATCTGTATAAGAGTATATAAAGGATAAATCCATTTCTTTAGGTAAACTGGGAATGAGAAATGTTGTTTATACGTTATTATTAGGGCAATGCTATTACAACAACATGATGCTGTGAGGTACCTTCTGTTATAATAGATGAGGTACCATCACCACTTGCCGTGGTGAATACTAATAAGTATTAACCTAGCAGTTTAGTTTCAACCACAGTGTAGCAGGATTGCCTGGGTCTACTCCCAGACCTGCAGGATTATCCTGTTTGGTTCCTCGGAAGCTGGTGACTGTCTGAGTACCAGTTTAAAATATATAATAAGATCTAACTATGGAATCAACAGATACAGAAGGATGGTGATCATAATAACTGATTATAACTGATTATTAATTGTAGTTTAATATTATATGTATACTTTATACATTTTATATATTTCACATTTTAGTGCTTTTATCGCACGGTTAGCTGGTTTTATTAATTATTGGGATATTAATACATGTATGACACACACAGCATAATGTTTTTAGATAATGTTTTTAGATATTTCTGGAACACTAGAGTTACACATAATTATTAATATCATTATACAATTGCACACACATACACAATATGAGGATCTTTTATTGATTAATTACAGGGAGATCACACCATGGTTTGTATGGATACACACAAGTTTATATGTATCACTGCAGTATATTTACCAATTAGTCACTAATTGGTTAATTGGGGTTTTTGGATATTTAAGGGAGTGGGAATCATGGGTATTCTCTCCCTCTATGGGTCTCTGATGAAGCGGCAGGAATGCCGGGAAACACGTCAGACCACTGGTTTGTTTGCACCTTTGTGATGCTTTTACAGCTTGATTGATGTTCACATATGATTGAAATAAAAGTTTTGTGATGACACCTACCAAGCCTGAGTCCTAATTCCAGAGTGGTCCGCTCCCTGATGCTCGCTCTTCGTAATAACAGTTTAAATATACCTGTGTAAAGATAATATATCCACTACTATATCCACACATAGCAAAACATACACACACATAATTTCCATTGTGCACCAATGGGCCAATTTTGCTAGTAATAATATGTATAGCATGTGGCACTGGTAATGGAGAGAAGCTGTCGCTTGAAATAAAGAACCAAGCCTGAATAGAGGTGGGGGGGTTCGACACCAACTGTCTGCCATGTACAATGCTGTTTTAAACACTTATCTCGGGCGTTCCTATAACACCTCTTAGCCACTATCCAATCACACCCTTAACACCTGGCTGTGATATGCTAATTGGGATTTTCCAGGGTACATAATTGCCACAGATTCTTGTACAAGTCATTCTGAATTGAGAAAGCCAGTCGGATGACTAGCGAAACGTCTTCAAGAACTAAACTTCAAGTCCAGTAGATCTAATTGATACAACGATATTTCATCTTAATCTTCGTAAGTATGGAGATTTACAGAAACTGGCCTATACCATCAATAAAACAAAATCCCAAGCTGTATTAGTGTTTAAGGCATTAAAAGCTTATTTGGTATTCTGCAATTATGTGCACTCATGGCCCTGTGTTTTTCACTAAGGAATCATAGTTTATTGAACGCAACATATCAAAAAGAGGAAAGGGAATCCTAAGCCTCGAAGCTAATACCCATGTAATTTGTATAGTACTTTAGCTTATTTACTCAAATGTTAGAACTCCCGCTTGTACAGAGACTTGTATGTAAAATGCTATGAAATAAGTAATGTGACTAGGATGACTGCATGGCATGATAATACTACATCCTATAGAGGACATGGATCTCTGTCATATCCACACAGGCTTTGCTATTGTAATATGAGATCATTTTGTCTGTGACAGGACAGAGGACATGTCATAGGGACTGATAGCTAACAGGGTGAGAGTGGCCCAGGGGATACAGGGGAAACCCATCTACGTATTAGTGTGCCGATTATACCACGGATGTCAAACGCATCTTTCTCCTTTCAATGCGAGATTGGATGAGGAGTTGAAGGCACAGAGGTTCTATAGTACAGTGATTTTTTTTCTTTCCGAACATATTCACACCTGAGTTGGCGGTGGCGATGTCACACCAGAACAAACTCATTATCAAGGATGTATCTCTGCTTTGGGGGGTGGGGAGGTGGTGTGGTCTCTCGCTCCCTCTCCTTCCAGATGGGGTGGGTGTTGTGTGCGACAGAGAGATAGAGTGGCTGACAGAAACTGTACTTAGAGAGCCAGGAAGGGGTGGTTTATAATGTACCCCCTTTCTGTAAATTAATAGGATATTACAACCACTCGGCCCAACGCCCGTTTCTCTATATGGTTGCGGAACTCCTTGTGACTTATAATATCCTTATAATTTGCAGAATGGGGTACATTATCCACTATATTATATACAGATACATTTTGTAGTTTATAGTGCCAATGAACAGAAATCACCAATGGTCTCTGGCAACTAAGGCATTCCATACTAAGGGGAAATGTATTTACAGATTCAATAGCCAAAAAGACTGACTTGTGTTTAAATTTTGTTGATTTGTGGCTGGTAATATTGATGTATCAACAAAAGCTGAACGACAGTCTGAATAATTTTCCAATGATTATATCTGTGGCCGCATAATCTTGAATAATAATAAATAATAATAAATATGAAATTGCTCAAGTTTGATGGCCCATGGTGGTATAGTTTTGAGATCGAGTTTCAATTGGGAACTACCCGTCAACTGCACAGATTGTATGTGGGGTCCCAGACCTCCCACCTGTGTATGTGGGGTCCCCAGAACATCCCACCCTGCCAAACTCATTACAGGGAGGGTACACAGCATAATCCATGCATACAGACACACACATGTATACAGTCAGACACTCTTGCATACAAACACATGCATCTCAACAGACACACTCATGAAAACAGTTAGACAACATGCATACAACAAGTCATGTCACTATTAAGTGTTTTTGTCACGTGTAACCGCTAAAAGACTCTGACATCATTGTGCTCCCTCACTCTAATTCAAAACAACACATTTCAGGAGGGAGATTGTTTATTATCAAGCGCAGTCAGGAGCTGCCATTAAAATCAGGGAGACTCCCTGAACTCAGGGAGAGGTGGGATGCCTGGGTCCCTACTGCCTTCTATGTAGATTTGTTACATTGTTTATCACATAGAGACAGACCATTACTTATAAATTACTTAGTTATGTGAAATACTTACTGTACAATGAATAGATAGTTATTATACACCTAAACCATAACATCTTCAGTTTATGTTTTACAGCCGTGTCCTTTACACCAACTTGGTTGTTTGAGAGATGATTTCCTTGGTAGTATGCAGTATGTGCTTTTAATTGTACAGTAGATATCTACCATATATACTCGAGTATAAACCGTCCCGAGTATAAACCGAGGTACCTAGTTTTAGCTAAAAAAAGAAGGAAACCACATTGACTCAAGTATAAACCGAGTGGGTAGTATTTGCCACTAAAGATGTTTGGAAACTACAACTCCCAGCATGCTTTATTGCTGGGAGTTGTAGTTTTCAAACATCTAAGTTGCAAATACTTACAAATAAGAGTAAAACCTTCTTTATTTGTGCATACTGTATGCACAAATATAGGAGGATTACCCCATTTGCAAGTATTTGCCACTTAAGATGTTTGAAAACTACAACCCCAGCAATAAAGCATGCTGGGAGTTGTAGTTTTCAAACATCTTAAGTGGCAAATACTTGCAAATAGGGGTAAATCCTCCTTTATTTGTGCATACAGTATGCCAAAATAAAGAAAGTTTTACTCTTATTTGTAAGTTTTGTCAATTGTGTGTATTTACCCTGTGGAAGTAAAAGTTTCTCTCACCTTGTCCGCCGGCCGCACGATCCGCATCCTCTCTCCACAGCCTCTGCGCATCCGGATGATGTCACTACCCGGCGCCTCTCACTTTGCGGCGCCTGGTAGTGACATCATCCGGATGCGCAGAGGCTGTGGAGCAAGGATGCGGATCACGCGGCCGGCGGACAAGGTAGGAGATAGTCTGACTCGAGTATAAACCGAGGTAAGATTTTCAGGCTTTTTTTAAAGCCTGAAAACCGGTTTATACTCGAGTATATACGGTATGTTATTATATAGAGATGAACAATGCAGCTGTTCTTTAAAAATAACTAGGCCCAAATCCGAAAGGACAAAAATAAAGCCTATACATTTTTTTTAATGAAAAGTACCTGGGGCAGGGAGGTAGGATTGGTTTATGCCTACCTCTCAATATCTTTGTTTCAGGAGTGCAGCACAAAGAAAAACTGATTCATGCACAACCAATTTTACATCTGCCAGGCTTCCTCCTGGCTTCAGCATCTTTAATACAGGAAAGCCCAGAATAGTAAACTGGCAGGTTAGAAACATACATGCAGTTTTCTTCATGCTGGCATTCCTTTACAAAAGATATTGGGAAGTAGGAATAATCAGTCCTACCTCCAAGCCTCAGGTACGTTTCATGAAAAAAAGTTGTAATTGTCCTTTTACTTTTGGAGGGAGCTAAGGGAACAAAGCAGTGGTTCCCTTGGAGCTATGGGAAGTAATGTCCTAATTCACCAGGTTGGAATTCTAACTCCAATTTTAAGGGGTGTATTTATAGGCGTGGTATCGAGGTTTTGCAATGTCACCCATGATAGTAATGTACGATTGCATTCGTACATTTACGATTGCTGACATACAATTACGATCATGGTTGTATGATCGCCAATACAATATTGCAGTAGTTTACCATTGTAAAAAAATTCATTAAATATATTTGTTTGCTTTTCTTTTAGGATTAAAGAACCAAGTGCCGAAGACAATGAAAATGTAGATCTTCTCTTTCATCCCCCAAAAAACAAGCTGCTGTAGCAACTAAGGTTCAGTCACCAGGTAAGTATCAAGAACACATGGCCCTAACGCTAGCAATATAATGTCTATTTCAACACTGTCAGGTTAAATGAATGTTTAACATTGCAAAACAAATATAATAACTCAACACTCACTGTGTATGGCTGATAAGTAACCAGGAGGGTCATAGCCTCCTGAAAGGAGGTTAAAAGTCCTAGATGTTACAATAAGTCTCTATGAACCAATCAGAATTCTCATGACATTGTTGCTAACATTCAAAATAAATGCAAATGGATGATCCAATTCTTGAAATTGTTCTATGTATTCACCCATATGTGATATCATATAAATCATCCGTAAATACTAGACTGTGTATAAATAATTATGCAGTCCAGCGTTTCTAAATATTTTACAATATGAGTAAATTCCCACTGGGTGAGGGTTGAGAAGGAGCTGCAGGGATGGTCAACTGCTTCTTTTGCTGGAAGATTTTTATGACTTTTGACAGAATGTATATCAGGAACAAGATGGTATGCAAACCAAATGATACATTGTTTATTTCAGATAAATTATGAAAAGACCTATACTTAAAACTATAAACAATTTGGTATCTAGCTGTTTGGTTAAATAAGTGCTTAGCTAAAGCTATACTTCCATGGTAAACTACCTATTAATGTCCTAGTAATGAGTAATCCTATTAATGTCCTAGTAATGAGTAGTGATCTACCTCTGGTTTACCCTTTAATATTCATATTTACCCATATTTCCCTTGGAACTTGCTAAAATTAACAGAAAAATGTGAAAAGATTTGTCTATAGGGAAATCGTAGAAGGTAGGTGATACAAGATAGAGGGCTCCATCTTGTATTATCCAGGTACAATCTTCTCGATTACATTTTTGTTATTTCTCTGTCCTTATAATAAAATTTCCATGGCTCATTGCTCAAGATTGCCCTGAACGTGACTCAATTGCCTGTATTTCCATAGAGAATTCACACATGAACAGAATTCCACACTATAATGGCTGCTCTGTACACTAACAAAATCCTATATTGATATAGCGGAGATATATTTGTCCGTGTAATAGAATGGAAAATACATGCCAGGTTGTATAGAGTTTTCATGGACTTTGGGGAGGGAGGTTTGTGGTTGCAATGTCTATATAATAGACAAGAGTATATTATCTTGTTATGGAATTCACAGCAGGAGATCTAAAATTACATTAAATTGCCCCCCCCCAGAGGGAAAACAAGTGTTCTATCTAAATGTGACAGCATATGTTCCATACCGGTGCACTATGATCTTCTATTACCAGTAAATGGTATTAATGGATTTATTTCTTTTAACCCCTTCCTGTCCAAATAAAAGGAATCTGAGTTATGGATCTCAGCTGTTAATGATTATTTGTATGGACCTCGCACCCCCCCTCTCCCCCCATTATAAGCCAATCATCAAACCCCTCTACCCCATTATAAGCAATCATCCAAACTGCAGACATGACATGTTTCGATCTTGTTAGATCTCGTCAGTGCAAGATATGGATTCATAGCTCTATCACCCTAAGCTTTCTAACTGCCTTATCTATTTTGCGCCCAAGTCCTACCCCATAGAGCCATGAATCTGTATCTCTATGTATTCTGCAGGTTGGATGAGTGGCTCTATACAATAGGCTGTATTGCATGTATTAAGCCAGCGGTTGGAAACATGCAAAAGCCAAGGACATTCATATAGCATGAGACTGCAAGATGCCTTCTGTTATAAGAAGGTTCTGCTTCATGTATTTATTATTGTAATCCTATGGTTATACCGAAATATACTTATGGTTATAAATCGAATTTGTCAGCTATTCTGTCATCTTACCCGTAGGTGTCACTGTTTCTTTAATTGGTCTTTATAAATTACCCCTATCTGGACAAAATTAAAAACTTCTGGCACCTCCAGTTTCTCTTAGGATAGTCCATTCCAAGGCCATGTGGTGGAAGAAAAAAATGAATATCCTGTCTCTAGAGAGAGGAAAGAAAGCTACAAGGAGGAACCTGAGTCTTCTAGGAGGGGATACGCCGGGGAGAATCCTCTCATAGTGTTTAGCCAGTGTAGTTAGCCTGTGTTATAGGAGTGGGTGCGCACCCACTTAGTGCAGTTAGGTTAGCTGATCAGCCCAAAGCTCCAATAGGAGTCAGTGGGTTAGTACCGTGGTTGTACCTAGGTAGATGCCTGACAGCCAAGCACAGGACTCTGAGTGCTAAGAGGGGTGTATTCTTTCAGAGAGGAATCCCCAATCCAACTGATGTGTTGGGGGGAGATCATATGTATTGTGTGTTATATGTTTATAATTATTTCTACAAATAATTCATGTTTTACTTTGTTGGTGAGCTGTGATATTATAACATTATATTAGTCCTGCTACATTTCTGCTCTGTCCCTACTAAAGAATTCTGGCGCCCATTTATTATTCTCTTATACAGCACCATTTGTACATTCTGTGTGATCCTCGCACTCTCCCTGAAGTTCATGGCAGCTCCCTGAAATGTGTTGTTCTGAATTAGAGTGAGGGAGCACATGATGTCAGAGTCTTTTAGCGGTTAACATGTGACAAAAACTTAATAGTGACATGACTTGTATGCATGTGTGTCTGACTGTTTTATGGTGTTGTTGAGATGCATGTGTCTGACTGTATACTTGTGTGTCTGTATGCATGGATTATGCGTTAATCTTGGGGTGGGGCTTTAGGGGTTGGGTATCCGCCCTGTCCTAAGTGTGATTCCTAGTGTAGCCCATGCTGTAGTGTAGCCTGGCATACCAAGTACTTAACTATAGTGCTACATTATTATTTAGGGAATCCAACATCCCAGGACTCTAGGCCTCCCTCCCTTTACCATCCTGGGTGCAAATGTGAAAGCCATGGTACTGGGATTAAAGCCATTGATGGCTTTGTGTGGCCTTTTGACAACAATATGCAGCCCCAAGAGAACAGCAGATTGTGGTATGAAACGTCCCAGTGTCTAAATGTATGCTGTGTCTGTTACCCTTGTTTGTATCACACTGCAGTGTTACAAACTGTTTGGTGCTCGAGAGGTTAAAGGGCATGTCCCACCCCCACTCTACTTACTCCCTCTCTCCACCGGCATTCTGAGAAGCTGGCAGCCGCGTCCGTGATTGGCTGCTCTCATCCCAATCAAGGACGCGGCTGCGTCCCGACCCTGCTTGCCGTGTCTTGCAAGCAGAAGGCCGGGCTGGGCGCGGTGCCTCAGGAAGAGAGGGAAGGTAAGTAAGATCTGGTCACTTTCTAAATTATTTTTATGTGCGGTGGGCTGCTGGGCGGAAACCCTATTGTATTAGTTGGCATGAAATTAGTTGTAAAAAGGGGTGGACATGCCCCTTTACTGGTACCATGTGTGTCACTACATGCTGTAAAACTGCAGAGGACCCCGAAGCTGTACCTCATATTTGCTAACCTCCTGACTTGATTAATCCCGTCTGATGCAATTGGTCCTAAAGAAAGTAGTGGTTAAAGCCCTAATATGAACCTGTAGAGCTCGATCTATAATCCTCAGACTGAATCTATTATCCTTGAATAGCCCTGCGTGTACCTCTGCGGCTGATTTATCAGGCGATCCTGACATAAAGAAGAGCGGGGGTATGAGATTATCTGCGGCGTGCTTTTCTATAAAAATGTAACAAAGACAATTTGAGTATGGCACGTAACATAATGAACTCAACCCATACAAACAAAGCAGCGAGCAGCTGTCAGCCTGTCAAGATACCAGTTGTGTCTGATGGGTTATCACACTTGGAAACTCTGAAAAACAAATAGTAGATATGAAGTCTTACTTTCTTTTTTTTTCTTTTTTTTTTTTGAATGATAAATGTATTTATTTTAAAACATTCAGAGCTGGAAACAGGTGTTGGGACTGTAATCAATTACTGCAATACTCAAAGATAGATCAATAACAGAGAGATCAACTAAAGTTTCTGCTAATGCTGCCCCCATTTGGGGGTTGGGGATCTGACATTGGAGGTGTTCAAATTTGGTGATTTTAGTCTGACCTTAAGACTGTGTACACACCAGCCAATTTCCTATCAGACTACAAATCAGCAGTCTGGCTGATGGGAAATAAAGTGGTGCTTGATGATGATAATAATAATAATAATAAACAACTTTCTTGCAATAGTTTCTTTGCATAACGATAGATGTGTAATGTCCCATGAAAGGGATAGATCCATCATTTAGTAATTATGGTTTATGTTATTTAGTTCACTAATAGATACATAGTTTCTCATTTTTACAAAATTCTCTTTTTTCTTAAGAAAGAAAATCTTAGATGAAAAACATTAATGGGTAATAATGAGCCTTTAATTAAAGGGCATGTCATACCCAACCAACCCAGAAACCCCAATCTCGTTATACTGTAGATTTCTCTCCTGGTGTTTTAGAAAAACATTTAAATGGCAGTCCTTCAGAGATTAAAGGTTACATACATATTGATATATATATATATCTCCAATGTGTATGGGGAAAAAAACAATCCTCTGTGAAGTCCACAATGCCAATGGCAGTAGTTCCATGGGACCTCATCGAACCTCTTTACTTAAAGTGGGAGGGAGGATGGTGACTGTATGCGCTGGTGCAATGTGAGTGTAAACTGAAACCTGTGGATACTACCAGCTGTATGAACAGTGAGATGTTATACTTTTATACCTCAGTACAATTTTTTACATTTTTTTTATAAAAATATATTCGGCAATAGCTCGGCAATAGGGCCTCACTCTGCGTATACCCATGATTTATAAAGACATACAGTATGTTATAGTGGAAATGTTACTGTGTATTGTGACAGGTAATGCGTATAATATTACTGTACAAGAGGGACTATATTAAAGAAAAATCAAAAGATATCCAAAGGGATTTGTTGTAATCAAGCCCAGACTACTTGCTTTTGTTTACTTATTGGATTTGCAGTTCATTCCAGCTAAGGCCTGCCGTCTCCAGAAATGGATATACTCGCCAAGCCAGAAGTACAAACCAGAGAGACAGAACGACAGATAATCCAGAGGCTCAAAGACAAGTTTGAAGAGCAGTCGAAGAAGCTTCGTTTGTTAGAGGAGAGCTGAAAAAAGCTAGTGTGGTTCGTGTCTTTGCGGTTGACAACACAGTATTTTTTCAGAAGGTAAGGATGCTATTAAGTTATTACTATACATACAAACTGGTTCCTGTGCATCCACCCGATGTTAGGCTGTGTATAATTTTTTTGAATTTGGCATTCATGGCAGGCGGTGAGTTCACTCCCATATGAGTTTTGGTTGAGCACCTCTGCCTTGGGAACAAAGGGGTTGTTAGCTCCCATGTGTATATTGTACCTATCCAGAAGAGATTTGCAATCTAAGCCCCATTCAGGTCCCCATCCTGGGAATTCAATCGTAGAGAGAGAGGAGGGGAAGGTTGGGGTACAAAAGGAGGTTCCAGTTTCTATAAGACATTAAAATGAGTAAAAATCGTACTGACGTCTTATATTTTTATTGTAGCATATCTGCTTTGATCTGTTGTGTCCGAAAACTCTCCTGATTAGAGTCATTGTTGGTTAAAAAGGTTGCTAAATGAGACTGGTGGTTGTTAAAATTTTTATATGCCACAGTAGAAAATATAACTTTTTATGTTACTCGGAGGATATCACAATCCTTAAAACTTCTTTCTAGGTGATTAACATTAATCATGTCTGTAACTATTAAGTAACTGGAATGCATGCTGGAGTGTAAAATCTTCCTGGCTTTAAGGGAGAAATGTGGTCTCTGAACAAGTTAGGATTAAATAAGTGACCAGTCTTTAAAATGAGCTCTGGGTTAGAGCCTTCAAGAGGTTATTACACTGAAGTTAAGACTGCTCTGCGTCCAGTATCTTAAATTGCATCACTGACAGCTAATGACTAATATCCCCAGTACCAAACCATTAATAAAAATTAGAGATGTTCGAAACAGTTGAGTTTCGTTCTGTTTCAAAATTTTCCGCAAAATTCAAGATTCGAAGTCTATAGAAGAAAAAAATTTGAAGGTTTCTGCCATTTTGAGGGACAAATAGTAATAGTAGGTTACTGTAAATTACACAGAGACTTGGGGAATGGTCTGGGAACCCGAAAATATAACAAAACTTATTTTAAAAACTATCTTTCGGGCTGTTTTGGAGCTTCCGCATTCTATTTTCACGGGTTACTGAAATCGAGCGACTACTTCGAGGGTTCTATTTTTGTAATCGCCTGCTTCGATTTTGATAATAGCCTACTTTCGATTTTCGATAATCGTCTACTTTCGATTTTCAATTTTCGATAATCGTCTACTTTGTTTTCAATTTCGATAATGTTACTTTCGTTTTCGATAAAATTAGAAAATTCTAAAAATACGGGTTCCATGAAATCTGTGAGTTGGACTTATAACCCTCAGATACGATTCGAACTGGGTTTATTCGAACCCACTACATCTCTAATTAAATCTGCTTCTTACTAAGGGTTACATAGGCAATGGAAAGCAAATTTAAAGGGTATCTCCACTGGTAAAATATTTTTCCCCATTAAGGTTTATTGAAGAACAACAGAGGTAAGGAGCTGTGTCTTACCTCCTGTTCTTCAATAAAACCTGCAGGACAGGAGAGAAGATTTGAACTACCCGATCTATCACTCCTCCGCCACGTCCTCTGACAAGGTCCCAACGGACTCGTATGATATGCGCATGCGCAAGTGAGATAAAAATAAATGGGAAAAATTATTTCCCAGTGGAGATACCTTAAAGTTTCCAGAATTGAAAAATAGCTTTAAAAAGATTGCGAGTTGCAGGGAAATGGACTATCAATGCAGACAGATAAGTGCTTACATGACTACAAGCTATTGATATCAGGAAGTGATAAATATTTAGTACCATAGCTTCTGGCTGGTTGCATTTAAAGTTGTTATTCAGGGCTCATTTTAAAGGTAAGGCTGCATGCTTTTTTTTTTTTACCTCAACTAATTTGGAGACCTCAGTTCATCTTTAAAGGAACTGTAAACCCACATAACCAAAGATTTGAAGTCTTTGCCCTCCGTTTGTATTATTCACAGGGAGGTGAGAACGCTTATTCTCACACTCCCTGTTAATAATATTTGCTCAGGGGACACTGGAACTTACCTTCGCCCGCTCCGCTCTGCTCGCAGCCGCTCCTTCACTGAACTGCTGTTCGTCCCGACCATGCGTGCTCTCTTAGGCGCATGCGTGCCAACACAAGCGATAGAAGCGGCCTGAGAGCGAGCGGAGCGGAGCGAAGGTAAGTTCCCGGTCCCCTGAGCAAAATATTATTCACAGGAGGTGAGAATAAGCGTTCTCACCTCCCTCTTAAATCTTGAGTTTACAGTTCCTTTAAAGTATTCTTGGAAATCACTTGCATTTAGCACATATATACTTTGTGTGAAAGAAATGCAGAAGTGATTCTTTCAACTGGGATTATATGTTCTTTCCTTTTACTGAACTCAATGTAGCCCCAGTGTCAGCATGTATTTCTTTCTACCTATAAAAATATATTTCAGCTCTTACAGCGGGAATAGCTGCCAGGTATCCTATTACACAGTAAACAACATCTTTATTTCCGTGAGGTAAGCATATTATTCTGCTGGTACTTGAACACACACTTGCTGAGTGCTTTCACTAAAGGAAGTACATCACCTGGCCATGTGAAGCCAGTCGGTCAACACTGCAGTTTTTAATAAAATGGGATCGAGATGAAGTAAAACAGCAAACACTACCGAAAATTCAATATCAAAGAGATAAGACAGAGAGTCGGCACAATAACAAAGACCTTGACAAAGAAATGTAACGAGTGACAAGTAGATATTCACCATTTGTTTAGTCTCTCATGGTGACATTACTAAAGGGATAATATCTGACTTTCAGAAATAGAAAATGAATGTTAGTACTTAACGCTTCACATTGGATTGGTTTAAGCTCTTCTAGAAGAAATTGTCATGATACTGATGAGACAGTTTGTGACTGCAAAACACATCTATCTTGAAGTAACCTTTCAAAGAAAAGAAGTCTATTGTGTTTTAACTAATTTTCATATTTTGGTTTGTAATCAGCATGAATTATAGTTGTATAGCATAGATTCTACACCCAACCCAGCGCGGTCACTGTATGGGGCCACTAGTGCATGGGTCAGGTGGGCACCCCTGGTCTAATGGTTGGACTAGATGGACGTATGTTAATTATACATCCTCTAAATTATGCTACATGTAACTATCAGACATTAGGGTAGGGTATAAAGGTTGGACTAGATGGACGTATTCTTATACAATCTCCAATACTATGTTACTATTGAACTGTTATACAGACATTATGGGTAGGGTATAAAGGTGGACTAGATGGAAGTATGCTTTATACAATCTCCAATACTATGTTACTAGTAACTGTTATACAGACATTATGGGTAGGGTATAGGTTTGGACTAGATGGACGTATGTCTATATACATTCCTCTAATATATGCACAAAACGGAGGTTTATCATCCATTTAGGCTAACAATTTCTGAACAGGTGCACAGCACAGACAGTTCCCTAGCATCTCCTGAAAACTGCAGCTAGAGAAATACCAATTGTATAACCTTGATGTAAATAATAAATATCTTTTCAATTAAAAATGAAAATGAGGTTGATGACACTCACATTGCATAAATATATAAACAGCCTTAACAAAAACTCTATGGATATTTTTATTTGAGTTTAGTAGAGAATTTTTTTATGTTGTGTGCACAATTAAAGGAGAAACTAAACCCAATTTTTTATATTCCAGAATCTGAAAACATCCCCCCTAAAAACACCAATAAGCTATAAAATCCCACTTCAGTAAATGTATTAAAGTAAATCTAAGCACTGGTTAAGAATGTGCAGTATCAGACCACACCTCCTGACCTCAGTCACATACCTCTTTACTTTATCGTCCTCTGAAAAGGATTGGCTAGGGATTATTAAGGGGTGTGACCAACTGTAACAAGTTTCTGCCATAGCTAAGGACTGAGCATGTGCAAGAACATAATGGTCATTGACCAAACACGTGTGATACTAGAATGCTGAGAAGTAAGCACAAACCATATGTTATTTAGGTAAATTTCCCAGCGCCTGTACAAAATGAGAGGTAAGACACAGATCATTAGTTTTATATCAAGGTGTCCTGCCTTCTGGTTAAGTGTGTTTTGGGGCTTTAGTTGTCCTTTAAACAATTAGTGATTCGAAGGAATATCCCCTTTGTCGGCAAAGTGTTGTACCGTGTAAACAATCTTTCCCAATGAATTTTCACTGACGGCATTGGGAAGGATCAGTTACATCGAAAATTCCCTCAAACGTGGTCATATAGGGCGCTGTCCGCTGTCATAGGGATGCCTACCCTCATATTTAAAAAATGGTACGTGTGTGTTGGTACAGTATAAGAAAATTCAATGTTGATAAAGGTAAACACTTAGGAGACATGCAGTTTATCGCAACTGATAGTTTATTACATGTGTCAACAACAACTTGTTTCGAGCCACACTGGACCCTTTTTCACACTTATGGCTCGAACATGTTGTGTTACACATGTAATAAACGCAGTTTGCAGTTAAACTGCGTGTCGCCTAAATGCCGCCGAGTTCTTGTGCCCAGCATGCCTCCCCATCCAAGCAAAATTCCTATGCCTAGCATGTCTCCCATTCACTTTGATTTGGCTGCTATTTCCTTTACATGTGATGTACAATAATAGAGCAGAGCCTTCTTCTAACCATAATGATAATGTATACACTGATAATCCAGTCCACGTTTGTTTTTTACCTCTGTGCAACAATCAACACTGACTGTTAAGCTGCCGCGATTGATGACATCACCAGCCAAACACACAGGGGGGCATGCACAGGCCAACGGCATCGGGGCGCGCACGGAGGAATGTGAGGTGAGCACAGCAATTGGTTGACCTAATCACGTGGGGGAGGTCCTGCTACAGGAAATATAAAAGAGCCAGGGAAAGGAGATTTAAAGGGTATGTCACCTTAAAATTAATTTTTTAAATAAGATTCCCCCTGCCAGCCCAGCCCCAACCGCTATTTATATGTTTAGAAAGCTCCCAAACTCTACTTACCTCCCCTCTTTCCTCCGCCGCGCTCCTGAGAAAATGCAAGCAGAGGGGCGGGACCGGCAGTCGCGTCTGTGATTGGCTGAGCGGCAGCCAATCACGGACGCGGCTGCCGGCCGCTCATTTCGGCGGAGGAAAGAGGAAAGGTAAGTAAAGTTTGGGGAGCTTTCAAAAATATAAATATAGCGGTTGGGGCTGGGGGGACAGGGCAATACTTATAATTAAGGGGTATACGCTAGGGGGAGGGATACTGAGAGAGAGGGAGGGGGAGAAGGGCTGCAGTACGCATGCCAAAATTCTCCCGGAGGCCAGGTAGGAGGCAGAGTCCTATATGGACTCTGCTATCCTCCTGGTGGGCAGTTTTTGGGACTTTGGGGGGGGGACTACAGGAGAAACATATGGAGCTGGGATGTGAGGTAAGGATTAACTACCCTAGATGATGGGGCCAGTAGTTGGGGGGATTATAGTTTTGGGGGTGGACATGCCCTTTAACAGTGCAGGAGGGAGGGTAGCAAAACAAACCACACCACCACATTATTTTATTAAGTTGCAGCTACCCACTAACAACAGTTAAAATACTATTAATAGTAAAGGATGACCAGATGTGGGACCATTTATAATGGGGCTGAGATGGTGTAGAGGGTGTCGAGAAGGCTAATGTGATAAACCATTTTTTTCCTGGTATCACTATAGAGATCCATAGTCCTTATAGTAGGGACTGTAATAATATGAAGGGTAAAATCAGGAATAATCACTCTGGCTGACAGAGGATATGGTACGGAAACATTTAGACAAAGTTAATATAAATAAAGTCATATTCGTCTGGTGATGTGTGCTGCTGGATTGGAAAAAAAACAAGTAATACCAATATTCAAAAAAGGTAGTCGTTCACGCCTGGTAACTAATAGACCTGTAAGCCTAACATCAGTGGTAGGAGGTGCTGGAAACTTTGTTACAAGATCATTCCTGAGTTTGTCTCCAAAAGTGATCTTATTAGTAGTAGTCAGCATGGATTTATGAGAAATAGATCATGCCACACAAAAGTACTTGGTTTTATGAAGAAGTGAGTAAGGATTTAGATTCTGGCATAGCAGTATAGATTTTGCTAAAGATTTTGAAACTGGGCCGCATAGGCGCTAATGTATAAACTGAGGACTGTTGTCCTAGAAAATAACATTTGTACATAGATAGAGAATTGATTATTGGATCACAAAGAGTGTTGGTCAATGTTAGGTTTAACGTGCTTAATGTCAGGTTAGCAATCCTGTATCTGTTGTATTCAATAGATCAACTGGACTTGAAATGTAGTTCTGAAGACGTTTCGCTAGTCATCCGACTGGCTTTCTCAAGAAACCAAGCCTAAATAGAGGTGGGGGGTTCGACACCAACGTCTGCCATGTACAATGCTGTTTTACACCTTACTCTGGGCGTTCCTATAAACACCTCTTAGCCACTATCTAATCACACCCAACACCTGGCTGTGATATGCTAATTGGGATTTTCCAGGGTACATAATTGCCACAGATTCTTGTACAAGTCATTCTGAATTGAGAAAGCCAGTCGGATGACTAGCGAAACGTCTTCAAGAACACATTTCAAGTGCCAGTTGATCTAATTGAATACAACAGATATACCATGGACCTGGATGAATGAGAATCTTACAAGCATAGTTAGCAATCCTGGTGCCACCTACATACCTAAATAACTCTGTGTTAAGTGTGTTAAGTGAATCTCTAATGGAAAAAGATTTGGGGGTTCTGGTAGATAACAGTTTAGCTGTAGAAAGCAATGCCAGGTAGCAACGGCTAGAGCTAGCAAGATATTGTCTTGTATAAAGAGGGCAATAGACTGAAGATAGAAAAATATTATTCTCCCTCTTTACAAGGCACTGGTAAGGCCTCATTTGGAATATTGCTCAGTTCTGGTTGGTACGGGGATACTATATAATATTGAGAATTACTGGTAATAATACATATACTGTAGTTCTGGTTGGTACGGGGATACTATATAATATTGAGAATTACTGGTATCAATACATATACTGGTAGTTCTGGTGGTACAGGGATACCATATAATATGAGAATTACTGGTATTAATACATATACTGTAGTTCTGGTTGGTACGGGATACTATATAATATTGAGAATATACTGGTTATTAATACATATACTGTAGTTCTGGTTGGTACGGATGGGGATACTATATAATGAGAATACTGGTATTAATACATTACTGTAGTCTGGTTGGTACAGGGATACTATATATATTGAGAATACTGGTTAAACATTAATGTAGTCTGGTTGGTACAGGGATACTCATATAATATTGAGAATTACTGGTATTAATACATATACTGTAGTTTCTGGTTGGTACATGGATACTATATAATATTGAGAATTACTGGTATTAATAAATATACTGTAGTTCTGGTTGGTATGGGTATACTATATAATATTGAGAATACTGGTATTAATACATATACTGTAGTTCTGGTTGGTACAGGGATACTATATAATATTGGAGATTACTGTATTAAACATATACTGTAGTTCTGGTTGGTACGGGGAGACTATATAATATTGAGAATTACTGGTATTAATACAATACTGTAGTTCTGGTTGTGGGTTTTTGTGTTAGTTGGAAAGTTTTCAGTAGGCCTTTCCCTATAATCATTGTAGTGTTCATAGGTTCTAAACAGGGTTAATTCCCTGGACCATATTTAGGGTTGTATATGTTCAGCAATAATGTTGCTAAATGGATAGGATATAGCCATTGATTGATTACAGTTTATGGGTTTTAGATTTGTTTGCACTTTTTTTGTTTAATGTTATTGAAAGCTTTTGACCAAAAGATTTAACTAAATTGAACTTGCCTACAGATATGATGGGGAATACAGATTGCACTAGATTGCTCATTCAAATTTATCTTTGCGCAGATGTTATTTTTTCAAATTTTTCTTCAATAAATGGGTTCGAGAATGTTAAAAGGCATTATATGGTTAGGTTAGCTTTCGATTGTTTGTTAGGTTAGACTAGTTAGGGTCCATTTACCTGACGTGGTGGGAGTGTTACAAAGTTTGGCTCAGGTGACAAAAACCCTAGAGACACCCCTGAATGTATATAAAGCAATGGGAGATTGCGTGTGACTGGCCGCACACCCTATGATCGCAGGCGACTCTCTGTACTTTAGGGACCACGAATGAGGAAAATTTTCATCCCGCAACAATTGTTTCCATGTCAGCTGTATTCAGTGGAGCCGGAGCCAGAGAGCAGGCAGAAACAGTGTGGGGGGAAGCGGAAGGAAAGAGGAACTTCAAATCTGGGTGGACTGGAGTTCATGCGAAATCAACTGAATTAGTGCCAGGGGTATGTACATGTCTGTCTGCGATGTATTTTTCAGATAATAACAATAATGATATGATAATAATGATATTTACTGGATATAATAAAGAGGATATTATAAGGCAAGTGAAAGGGTTACCTATTATCTGTGGACTGCATGTTTAAAAATACCCTGTTTGCCATACATCCATTCATGCAATAAAATTAGTCAGAGTTTTCTTCCCAAATTAAGAAATTGAGCATCAACAATTGCAGTTAATTTATGATTTAAACTGTGTTCAAGTTGAGTAATGTATTATACTACATAGGGGGATATTACTTAATGTGAGCCTTGACTCAAGAAATGAGCCTGTGACTGGCAAATTTTTATCCCTAGCCTGGCCACAGTACAGTAAGTTATAGTAATATTGCTTTAAGCATTATACAAAATATTCCTTTACAGATTATCACTTGCGTACAAAACAACAAATATTACAGCAAGTATGTTAAGGGTAGATATTTTGAAAAAAACTCAAGAAGTCTGAAAAAAAATAAACGCAAAAAACCAAGAGAAATATTAAAGAGTTTATTGTTGCTCAATTAGAACCTTCGCTAATGTAAAAACACTTGGAGGTAGGTCTCTTTCTAAAAGACCAATGCAAGCATGGAGAAATGGAGAATAGTATAGTATAGTATTTAAGGTTGAATAAAAAACATATGTTCTATCTAGTCCACCCTACTCGGCAATACCCACATTTCGCCTAAACTGTTAATCCTGAGGAAGACAAAAAGCCCACCAGAATTATGAAGGGGAAAAATTCCTTCTTGACAATCGGAAATACCTGGATCAACTACCATTATATTATCAATACCAGTAACAGTAACATTCTTTGTTTTTGCAAACATTATATACTTTGAAAAATATTTTTCCCCCTCTAGGTGATTATATTAAAGTAGTGGCCAACTTGTGGTTTTTCTTTGAATGGATAAACTGTGGTGTATGATAAACATCCATTTGGTGATGTGATCAGCCTGTTCAGGGTGATTTGTTAAAAAAATTAAGTTTGTTAATGCGTTTATGGAACTCCTACAGTACTACTTTGTTATGGACTATACACAATCTGCTCTGCAACAAGCGTGCCTTCCTATTGGCCTCGTTGCCGTCGGGGAGGAGGGGGGGAGCCTACCAGAGCAGCATTGCACTAAGACTGTGCTTCAAGTTACGCGAACCAGGGGTGAGGACCTAGCGGTTCAGGTCCTCACCCTGGGTAAAGGTACGACCAAAGAAGAGGAGTGAAGGAAGGTGAGTATAAATTGTCCTTTAAGTTGCTGTCTTCTGAAGGTTCAAGCCTCTATGAGGGTTTTACATGATGTCAGTGACAAATGGCTTCCACCAAAAAATCTTTCTTCCACACCTTTCTGCTTGTACTCTATTAGTGACAAACCTGGTTTTGACAAGGTTTTTAAATGTTTGTGGATCCAGCAGAACCTTCAGAATTTCACACAATAATAAACTATAATGCGTTTCAATTGTGTTTGAAGCAGATTTTGTTTCCGCAGGTTCACCCATGGAGGTAGGTTACATTTTCCTACCACTCTGGGAACTTTTTTTTTTTTTAGATATAGTCTAAAAAGCCTTTAAAGACTGGAAGTTACCACTGTGAAAGTAAAAGCCAATAAAGATAAAAAACACCAATCTCTTTATTTAAATATTCTTTGGGACGACATAGCTAAGCAATGAGCTCTGTACAGATGATAGCTATATATATATATCAAAACAATGGCTACGGCCTTTTAAAGAGCTGTGGCACTACATTACTGGGGTGTGTCTGCTTAATACAAACTGACAGAAAACACATGCTGTGCGTTTTCGTCAATTTCTGTCAGTTTCTAGTGTGAACGTAGATCCTCACATTAGTAATTGAAGTTGAATAAAGACATGCCGTCCATCAAGTCTAACCTTTTCATCCTGCTTTTTAACCTTACCTAACAGTTCATTCAAAGGAAGGCAAAAAAACCAGTTAAAAAAAAGGGGGGGGATTCCTTCCTGACTCAAATAGCAATGCAAGTCGAAAAAGTATCTCCTGGATCAACCACAACTAAGTATATGATTAATACCAGTAATTCTCAATATATATAGTATCCTGTACCAACCAGAACTACAGTATATGTATTAATACCAGTAATTCTCATATAGATATAGTATCACTGTACCAACCAGAACTACAGTATATGTATTAATACCAGTAATCTCAATATTATATAGATCACTGTACCAACCAGAACTACAGTATATGATTAATACCAGTAATTTCAATATTATAGAGTATCCCCTGTACCAACCAGAACTACAGTATATGTATTAATACCAGTAATTCCAATATTATATAGTATCCCTGTACCAACCAGAACTACAGTATATGTATTAATACCAGTAATTCTCAATATTATATGTATCCCTGTACCAACCAGAACTACAGATATGAATCAATACCAGTAATTCTGAAGAAGATGTTGGCACTATATAAATCAATATATTAATATTCATATAGTATCCCTGTATCCACTTTTACGGCTGTTCAATGAACTTGCCATTACCACATCGCTGGAAGACAGACAGTTCCTCAGTTCTACCAGAACCCCCAATTTTTTTTTTATTAGAGATTCACTTAACACAGAATTATTATGGATATGTGGCACAAGACTCAAACCCATAGTGTCCCCAGCACATACAAGAGCAACATTTCGGGGGTCTTCCTCCCCTTCATCACCCGGACTATTAAACCCCAAAATGCATCACCTACATTTATCAACATTGACTCTCATCTGCCATTCTGCTGCCCATTTTGATAATCTCTAGGTCTGCTTGCAGCAATTGCACATGATTTGACATTTACAAAGCTCTGCATATAGTTTAGTGTCAAAACAAACAACAGAGACCTTGCTCTAAATTCCCCCTTCTACGTCATTTATAAACAGATTAAAAAAGAAGTGGACCCAGTACAGAACCCTGAGGCACTCTATTAGAAACTTTAGCCCACATAGATGTATCTCCATGACCACCACTCACGGTTTGCGATCCAATAACCAATTCTCTACCATGTACAAATGTTTTTTTCTAGGCCAACAGTCCTCAGTTTATTATTCGCCTATGGGGGACAGTATCAAAACTTAAGTGAAATCCGAGTTATAACCACATCCACTACAATGCATCCCAGTCCCACACAGTGCAGAGGAGCGTGCATAAACCGAGGACTGTAAGTGAGAACCGTTGTTGGATCGTGCCGAGGGTAAGGTTTGTCCTCTCTCCTGCAAGTGTAACTGATGAACGGGAGGGAAGACATAACTTTACCACGCGTTCTTCAGTTAAATGAACAAACGAATGTTTAAAAATGAAGTGGACATACCCTTTAAAAACCCTTTTGTTCTTTCAATTTATCATGTATATGGTTGTAAAAGCAGCACCTTTATAATATGATGCCTAAAAATACACAAATGATACTTGGGTTTCCTGACCTCTGTATAAATATTTAGCTCTATACCGTGCCTTTAAGCTGGGTGCATACCATGCCATTACACCATATTGCATGGATTTTTGACCGGATTGACCCCGATGTGTTGGAAAACAACATGGACGATTGCTGCGGGTCCTATATGGATCACACGTTGGTCGTGTGTTAACTGTCAGGATGATGCTTTGCACTTCAGAACGTGCTGAACAGTCAGTCAGAAGGAAGGATTGGCACATGTATACCCATGTTTATAATAGGGCCCAATTGTCATTCTTATCTCAGTATTCCTGCCAACTGCAATGATCCATCTTTAAGTTTTAATGGTCTGCTGGGTCTGATCATAAACAAATTTTGTCCCAAATGGCCATTTAGCCCGACCATGCAACCATATACCTAATGATAGTCAGACACAATATAGCCGTAATCCTGACACTCATGCATTGGGCCCACGGTCGCACATGTGTACAGACCTATACTGCTGTGAGTGTCTAAGACTGGGTATTGCACAGGCAGATTTTTTTCAGCCCAACTGACCGATATTTTCACTGTATCTGTTGGTCAGGCCAAAAAATGCAGTGTGATTTTCAGGGAATGGTAGACACAGTACAAACCCCCCAACTGACTACCATTATATATTATGGGATTTATAAGCGCTAACATCTTCTGTAGCGCTCTGTACAATTACATGTATACATTAACATCAAGCCCTGCCCTGAAGAGCTTACAATCTAAGCACATTTATTGACACATACAAGCTATCAGTATGTCTTTATGATTGTGGGGAAAACGGAGTTCCCAGTGGAAACCCACACAGGCACGGGGAGAACATAAAAACTCCTTCCATTAATTCATGTGACAGCCATATTTAAAGGGTAAGTAAAAAAACAATGTCCTCATTCATGTTGACAGTATTGAGTTTTAAAGGAGAACTAACCCACATCTTTAAACTCCAGAACTGAATATATCCCATCTAATAAACACCGAAAGAAACATGAAATGAATCCAACTCCAGTAAAAAAGAGGTTAAAGTAAATGTAAACCCTGAAGAACTGCATGAAATAACTGTGTGTATGTACAGGTCTGGCCAACCTTCAGCTCAGAACAGCTCCTTGACTAATTTGTCCATGTAAAATGATTGGCTAGAGGTGATCTAGTGGGTGGTGATCAACTGTTAAAAACTTCCTGCAGTATCTTTGGAATGAGCACTGTACCTACATTGTAACATTATTATACTGTATCTACATTGTAATATTGTACTGCACCTACATTGTAATATTATACTGCTCCTACATTGTAATATTATACTGTACCTACATTGTAACATTGTTATACTGTACTTACATTGTAATCATACTGCTCCTACATTGTAATATTATACTGTACCTACATTGGACATTATTATACTGATCTACATTGTAATATCATACTGTACTACATTGTAACATATTTATACTGTACCTTCATTGTAATATTATACTGTACCTACACTGTAATATTATTATACTGCACCTACACTGTAATATTATTTACTCTGTACATACATTTTTTTTTGTAATATTATTATACGTACACACACGTAATATTATTATACTGTACCTAAACTGTAATATTATTATACTGTACCTACACTGTAATATTATTATACTGCACCTACACTGTAATATATATTATCTGTACCTACACTGTAATATTATATACACGCTACATGTAATATTATACTGGAATAACTGAATATTTACTGTACCTACATTGTAATATATACTCTACCTACATTGTAACATTATACTGTACCTACATGTAACATTATATACTGGATCTACATTGTAATATCATAATTATACCTACATTATAACATTAGAACGTACCTACTTGTAATATTAATCTGTAACATTGTAACATTATTATACTGTACCTACATTGTAAATTATATTGTACCTACATGTAACATTATACTGTACCTACATTGTAACATTATTTATACTGTACCTACATTGTATATCATACTGTACCTACATTGTAACATTATTATACTGTACCTACATGTAATATTATACTGCACCTCTCTGTAATATTCATTACATGTAATATTACTGTTCTACATGTAACATTATTATACTGTACCTACCTTGTAATATTATTATACTGTACCTACATTGTAACATATTATACTGTACCTACATTGTAATATTATACTGCTATATACATTGTAACATTATTATACTATCCTACATTGTAAATTATACTGTACCTACATGTAATATTATACTGCTCCTACATTGTAATATTATACTGTACCTACATGTACATTATTGTACTGATACTATTGTAACATTAATATACTGTACCTACATGTAATAAACTGTACCTACATTGTAATATTATACTGTACCTACATGTGAATATTATACTGCTCCTATGACTCTACATTGTAACATATACTGTAGCACATTGTAATATTTAATTACCTACATTGAAACATTATACTGTACCTACATTGTAATATTATACTGTACCTACATTGTAATATTATACTGCTCCTACATTGTAACATTATACTGTACCTACATTGTAATATTATACTGTACCTACATTGAAACATTATACTGTACCTACACTGTAATATTATACTGTACCTACATTGAAACATTATTATACTGTACCTACATTGAAACATATTATACTACAACACTGTAATATATACTGTACCTACATTGAAACATTATTATACTGTACTACATTGTTATTATACTGTTACCTACATTGTAATATTATACTGACTCCTACATTGTAACAATATACTGTACCTACAACTGTAATATTATACTGTACCTACATTGAAACATTATTATACTGTACCTACATTGAAAATTATACTGTACCTACATACAAAATAAAAACCTTTGTATTCCAAGTAGGAGGAGGCAGGAATGTGCACTCCTACCTTCTCTGCCGACACTGTCAGTGGCCCCACGTGTCAACATTTCTACGTTTACATTTTTTACTTTATTCTTTAAATTCTTGTGGTGGTTCGTTCATTATGAAATTATGCTAAGCAAGCAAGAAAAATTGTTACTTCTATTGCAAGACTTCTTCCTGATCATTAATAAAAAACTGTACCACATTGATTGTATCTATAGTAATGTGCTCTCCATCTCCGCACAATTTTTTCCCCCTAGACTATATTTTAATTTAATGAAATAATCTTCTTAATGCACAACTGGCAAATGTATACTGTAAGTGATGTAAAAGGATAATGTGCTACGCTGAGTGTGATATATAGATAGTAAGTCACTGAGGAGTTCTGTCACCATATATTATATATTATTATGCAAGGGAAGCGTTATCTCTTAGTATACATAGGTTTTTAGTTAATTATTTTAAATATTTTAGGGACCGTGTTGAGGTTTAATTATTTTTGTTTTTGTGTATATTATACATTGTTCTACAGTTTCAAATATTAACGTTTAGAAAATTACTCACCCTCCTCTCCTTGTTAGGCTATTGCATGAGGTGCAAATGTTTCTCTTGATATTAATTTAATCAATCAGATATTAAATCTTTACTAGGTTACTGAGTTAGATATCATCTGGTTGGTTGCTGCAGATTAATAACACAGCCAAACTTTTGCACCTTTACTGCATCAGCCTTTGCCTTTACAAATTACAATTCCTTTCTAAAAAAATGGTATGTATATGGGCAGCATGGTTTCTCAGTGGCTAGCCACTGATGCCTTGAATCCACATACTGAACATATCTGCAGGTTTTGTATGTTCTCCCTGTGCTTACGTGTGTTTCCTCCGGGCACTCTGGCTTCCCCACAACATAAAGACATACTGATAGGTTGCATATGTCAAATAAGTGTGCTTAGATTGTAGCTCTTCAGGGCAGGCATGATGTGAATGTATCCATGTTATGTAAAGGCCTATGGAAGATTAGTGTAGCATATATATATCAATACCAATAATAATATAGTATATATTTAGAATATATAATCCTCTTATATTAATTAAATATACTTAAATCCTCCTAGGAGATTGCATTGAATTTTTGGGAGCTACCAATGTGGTGGGGGTATAGGATATTACACATGAAAGGTGTATATGTATGTGTAGTGTGTACATCTCACTGTTACAATTTAAATGACCATCAGTAAATGTATATACAATTTAGCACTGACATTATATTAGTACAACACAAAATATACAAAATACATAAACTTACTCAATTACATAAAATACTTACAGAGCTGAGATCCCTATTTTAATATGGAATGGTCAAATGTCAGCTTAAACCACACCCCTGTGCCTGCTCCATGAAAGGAAGTTTCGTGTCTGCTACACAGGATATGATGTGTATTGTTGAATACATATATAACCAAGGCTCCTTATATACCACCTCCAGTCTGCAGGTGGTCAGTGAGTTATAAAGACAAGACATCCCTGCTCTCTATGGTAGGAGGAGAGAAAGTGAAAGTGGATTGGAGTGTGTGCTTTGGTGTGATCCTGTGTATAAGATCCTGTTATCACTTGTTGGGAGGACAGATCATTGGACAGACAATTTACCTATTGGATATAAACTCTGAGGCAACAGATAAGTGTACACCAACTTACACGGACACACAAATACAGGCCTGGTCAATATCAAAGTTGTGCACCATAGACAGGGACACCCCTAATTACTGCACGTTATGTGGGGAACCTGTTTATGTGCACTGTCTGCTTGGTGCCAGACACCAGAGTAACCCACTGTGTGCCAAACTACCCATAATCCTTCCGTAAAGCAGTGATCTGGTACAAATTGGTGGCAGCAGTGCTGGTAATCCCGTTTATTCTTCTGTTTTGTATATTTGTTCTCTGTATTAAGCTATGGAGGCTGCTACTGATTGATTTAAATCCTCCTGTCTTGTACCTGCAGATGAAATTCCCCAATTAGGCTCAGTAGCTCTACCAGGCCCAATTGCCAACCTATTTTAAATCTGATCCATTTGATGGGGTAACTAGGGGGTGGACTGATTGGCTAGAACAATTGAATTGGCAGAACTATTAATGGTTCGGATGAAGGTTCTGCTTGCAGTCCTTGCCTTTGCTTAGTGGTAAAGTCAGGCAGGTATACCATGGATTCTGTAATACTGAAATAAAAAGCAGTTATCAGTTATTAAAAATTGCTCTGAAGCTATTTTTTTCAATTAGATCTGTATAAGAGTATATAAAGGATAAATCCATTTCTTTAGGTAAACTGGGAATGAGAAATGTTGTTTATACGTTATTATTAGGGCAATGCTATTACAACAACATGATGCTGTGAGGTACCTTCTGTTATAATAGATGAGGTACCATCACCACTTGCCGTGGTGAATACTAATAAGTATTAACCTAGCAGTTTAGTTTCAACCACAGTGTAGCAGGATTGCCTGGGTCTACTCCCAGACCTGCAGGATTATCCTGTTTGGTTCCTCGGAAGCTGGTGACTGTCTGAGTACCAGTTTAAAATATATAATAAGATCTAACTATGGAATCAACAGATACAGAAGGATGGTGATCATAATAACTGATTATAACTGATTATTAATTGTAGTTTATATTATATGTATACTTTATACATTTTATATATTTCACATTTTAGTGCTTTTATCGCACGGTTAGCTGGTTTTATTAATTATTGGGATATTAATACATGTATGACACACACAGCATAATGTTTTTAGATAATGTTTTAGATATTTTGGAACACTAGAGTTACACATAATTATTAATATCATTATACAATTGCACACACATACACAATATGAGGATCTTTTATTGATTAATTACAGGGAGATCACACCATGGTTTGTATGGATACACACAAGTTTATATGTATCACTGCAGTATATTTACCAATTAGTCACTAATTGGTTAATTGGGGTTTTTGGAATTTAAGGGAGTGGGAATCATGGGTATTCTCTCCCTCTATGGGTCTCTGATGAAGCGGCAGGAATGCCGGGAAACACGTCAGACCACTGGTTGTTTGCACCTTTGTGATGCTTTTACAGCTTTGATGATGTTCACATATGATTGAAATAAAAGTTTTGTGATGACACCTACCAAGCCTGAGTCCTAATTCCAGAGTGGTCCGCTCCCTGATGCTCGCTCTTCGTAATAACAGTTTAAATATACCTGTGTAAAGATAATATATCCACTACTATATCCACACATAGCAAAACATACACACACATAATTTCCATTGTGCACCAATGGGCCAATTTTGCTAGTAATAATATGTATAGCATGTGGCACTGGTAATGGAGAGAAGCTGTCGCTTGAAATAAAGAACCAAGCCTGAATAGAGGTGGGGGGGTTCGACACCAACTGTCTGCCATGTACAATGCTGTTTTAAACACTTATCTCGGGCGTTCCTATAACACCTCTTAGCCACTATCCAATCACACCCTTAACACCTGGCTGTGATATGCTAATTGGGATTTTCCAGGGTACATAATTGCCACAGATTCTTGTACAAGTCATTCTGAATTGAGAAAGCCAGTCGGATGACTAGCGAAACGTCTTCAAGAACTAAACTTCAAGTCCAGTAGATCTAATTGATACAACGATATTTCATCTTAATCTTCGTAAGTATGGAGATTTACAGAAACTGGCCTATACCATCAATAAAACAAAATCCCAAGCTGTATTAGTGTTTAAGGCATTAAAAGCTTATTTGGTATTCTGCAATTATGTGCACTCATGGCCCTGTGTTTTTCACTAAGGAATTCATAGTTTATTGAACGCAACATATCAAAAAGAGGAAAGGGAATCCTAAGCCTCGAAGCTAATACCCATGTATTTGTATAGTACTTTAGCTTATTTACTCAAATGTTAGAACTCCCGCTTGTACAGAGACTTGTATGTAAAATGCTATGAAATAAGTAATGTGACTAGGATGACTGCATGGCATGATAATACTACATCCTATAGAGGACATGGATCTCTGTCATATCCACACAGGCTTTGCTATTGTAATATGAGATCATTTTGTCTGTGACAGGACAGAGGACATGTCATAGGGACTGATAGCTAACAGGGTGAGAGTGGCCCAGGGGATACAGGGGAAACCCATCTACGTATTAGTGTGCCGATTATACCACGGATGTCAAACGCATCTTTCTCCTTTCAATGCGAGATTGGATGAGGAGTTGAAGGCACAGAGGTTCTATAGTACAGTGATTTTTTTTCTTTCCGAACATATTCACACCTGAGTTGGCGGTGGCGATGTCACACCAGAACAAACTCATTATCAAGGATGTATCTCTGCTTTGGGGGGTGGGGAGGTGGTGTGGTCTCTCGCTCCCTCTCCTTCCAGATGGGGTGGGTGTTGTGTGCGACAGAGAGATAGAGTGGCTGACAGAAACTGTACTTAGAGAGCCAGGAAGGGGTGGTTTATAATGTACCCCCTTTCTGTAAATTAATAGGATATTACAACCACTCGGCCCAACGCCCGTTTCTTCTATATGGTTGCGGAACTCCTTGTGACTTATAATATCCTTATAATTTGCAGAATGGGGTACATTATCCACTATATTATATACAGATACATTTTGTAGTTTATAGTGCCAATGAACAGAAATCACCAATGGTCTCTGGCAACTAAGGCATTCCATACTAAGGGGAAATGTATTTACAGATTCAATAGCCAAAAAGACTGACTTGTGTTTAAATTTTGTTGATTTGTGGCTGGTAATATTGATGTATCAACAAAAGCTGAACGACAGTCTGAATAATTTTCCAATGATTATATCTGTGGCCGCATAATCTTGAATAATAATAAATAATAATAAATATGAAATTGCTCAAGTTTGATGGCCCATGGTGGTATAGTTTTGAGATCGAGTTTCAATTGGGAACTACCCGTCAACTGCACAGATTGTATGTGGGGTCCCAGACCTCCCACCTGTGTATGTGGGGTCCCCAGAACATCCCACCCTGCCAAACTCATTACAGGGAGGGTACACAGCATAATCCATGCATACAGACACACACATGTATACAGTCAGACACTCTTGCATACAAACACATGCATCTCAACAGACACACTCATGAAAACAGTTAGACAACATGCATACAACAAGTCATGTCACTATTAAGTGTTTTTGTCACGTGTAACCGCTAAAAGACTCTGACATCATTGTGCTCCCTCACTCTAATTCAAAACAACACATTTCAGGAGGGAGATTGTTTATTATCAAGCGCAGTCAGGAGCTGCCATTAAAATCAGGGAGACTCCCTGAACTCAGGGAGAGGTGGGATGCCTGGGTCCCTACTGCCTTCTATGTAGATTTGTTACATTGTTTATCACATAGAGACAGACCATTACTTATAAATTACTTAGTTATGTGAAATACTTACTGTACAATGAATAGATAGTTATTAACACCTAAACCATAACATCTTCAGTTTATGTTTTACAGCCGTGTCCTTTACACCAACTTGGTTGTTTGAGAGATGATTTCCTTGGTAGTATGCAGTATGTGCTTTTAATTGTACAGTAGATATCTACCATATATACTCGAGTATAAACCGTCCCGAGTATAAACCGAGGTACCTAGTTTTAGCTAAAAAAAGAAGGAAACCACATTGACTCAAGTATAAACCGAGTGGGTAGTATTTGCCACTAAAGATGTTTGGAAACTACAACTCCCAGCATGCTTTATTGCTGGGAGTTGTAGTTTTCAAACATCTAAGTTGCAAATACTTACAAATAAGAGTAAAACCTTCTTTATTTGTGCATACTGTATGCACAAATATAGGAGGATTACCCCATTTGCAAGTATTTGCCACTTAAGATGTTTGAAAACTACAACCCCAGCAATAAAGCATGCTGGGAGTTGTAGTTTTCAAACATCTTAAGTGGCAAATACTTGCAAATAGGGGTAAATCCTCCTTTATTTGTGCATACAGTATGCAAAATAAAGAAAGTTTTACTCTTATTTGTAAGTTTTGTCAATTGTGTGTATTTACCCTGTGGAAGTAAAAGTTTCTCTCACCTTGTCCGCCGGCCGCACGATCCGCATCCTCTCTCCACAGCCTCTGCGCATCCGGATGATGTCACTACCCGGCGCCTCTCACTTTGCGGCGCCTGGTAGTGACATCATCCGGATGCGCAGAGGCTGTGGAGCAAGGATGCGGATCACGCGGCCGGCGGACAAGGTAGGAGATAGTCTGACTCGAGTATAAACCGAGGTAAGATTTTCAGGCTTTTTTTAAAGCCTGAAAACCGGTTTATACTCGAGTATATACGGTATGTTATTATATAGAGATGAACAATGCAGCTGTTCTTTAAAAATAACTAGGCCCAAATCCGAAAGGACAAAAATAAAGCCTATACATTTTTTTTAATGAAAAGTACCTGGGGCAGGGAGGTAGGATTGGTTATGCCTACCTCTCAATATCTTTGTTTCAGGAGTGCAGCACAAAGAAAATGATTCATGCACAACCAATTTTACATCTGCCAGGCTTCCTCCTGGCTTCAGCATCTTTAATACAGGAAAGCCCAGAATAGTAAACTGGCAGGTTAGAAACATACATGCAGTTTTCTTCATGCTGGCATTCCTTTACAAAAGATATTGGGAAGTAGGAATAATCAGTCCTACCTCCAAGCCTCAGGTACGTTTCATGAAAAAAAGTTGTAATTGTCCTTTTACTTTTGGAGGGAGCTAAGGGAACAAAGCAGTGGTTCCCTTGGAGCTATGGGAAGTAATGTCCTAATTCACCAGGTTGGAATTCTAACTCCAATTTTAAGGGGTGTATTTATAGGCGTGGTATCGAGGTTTTGCAATGTCACCCATGATAGTAATGTACGATTGCATTCGTACATTTACGATTGCTGACATACAATTACGATCATGGTTGTATGATCGCCAATACAATATTGCAGTAGTTTACCATTGTAAAAAAATTCATTAAATATATTTGTTTGCTTTTCTTTTAGGATTAAAGAACCAAGTGCCGAAGACAATGAAAATGTAGATCTTCTCTTTCATCCCCCAAAAAACAAGCTGCTGTAGCAACTAAGGTTCAGTCACCAGGTAAGTATCAAGAACACATGGCCCTAACGCTAGCAATATAATGTCTATTTCAACACTGTCAGGTTAAATGAATGTTTAACATTGCAAAACAAATATAATAACTCAACACTCACTGTGTATGGCTGATAAGTAACCAGGACGGGTCATAGCCTCCTGAAAGGAGGTTAAAAGTCCTAGATGTTACAATAAGTCTCTATGAACCAATCAGAATTCTCATGACATTGTTGCTAACATTCAAAATAAATGCAAATGGATGATCCAATTCTTGAAATTGTTCTATGTATTCACCCATATGTGATATCATATAAATCATCCGTAAATACTAGACTGTGTATAAATAATTATGCAGTCCAGCGTTTCTAAATATTTTACAATATGAGTAAATTCCCACTGGGTGAGGGTTGAGAAGGAGCTGCAGGGATGGTCAACTGCTTCTTTTGCTGGAAGATTTTTATGACTTTTGACAGAATGTATATCAGGAACAAGATGGTATGCAAACCAAATGATACATTGTTTATTTCAGATAAATTATGAAAAGACCTATACTTAAAACTATAAATCAATTTGGTATCTAGCTGTTTGGTTAAATAAGTGCTTAGCTAAAGCTATACTTCCATGGTAAACTACCTATTAATGTCCTAGTAATGAGTAATCCTATTAATGTCCTAGTAATGAGTAGTGATTACCTCTGGTTTACCCTTTAATATTCATATTTACCCATATTTCCCTTGGAACTTGCTAAAATTAACAGAAAAATGTGAAAGATTTGTCTATAGGGAAATCGTAGAAGGTAGGTGATACAAGATAGAGGGCTCCATCTTGTAATTATCCAGGTACAATCTTCTCGATTACATTTTTGTATTTCTCTGTCTTATAATAAAATTTCCATGGCTCATTGCTCAAGATTGCCCTGAACGTGACTCAATTGCCTGTATTTCCATAGAGAATTCACACATGAACAGAATTCCACACTATAATGGCTGCTCTGTACACTAACAAAATCCCTATATTGATATAGCGGAGATATATTTGTCCGTGTAATAGAATGGAAAATACATGCCAGGTTGTATAGAGTTTTCATGGACTTTGGGAGGGAGGTTTGTGGTTGCAATGTCTATATAATAGACAAGAGTATATTATCTTGTTATGGAATTCACAGCAGGAGATCTAAAATTACATTAAATTGCCCCCCCCCAGAGGGAAAACAAGTGTTCTATCTAAATGTGACAGCATATGTTCCATACCGGTGCACTATGATCTTCTATTACCAGTAAATGGTATTAATGGATTTATTTCTTTTAACCCCTTCCTGTCCAAATAAAAGGAATCTGAGTTATGGATCTCAGCTGTTAATGATTATTTGTATGGACCTCGCACCCCCCCTCTCCCCCCATTATAAGCCAATCATCAAACCCCTCTACCCCATTATAAGCAATCATCCAAACTGCAGACATGACATGTTTCGATCTTGTTAGATCTCGTCAGTGCAAGATATGGATTCATAGCTCTATCACCCTAAGCTTTCTAACTGCCTTATCTATTTTGCGCCCAAGTCCTACCCCATAGAGCCATGAATCTGTATCTCTATGTATTCTGCAGGTTGGATGAGTGGCTCTATACAATAGGCTGTATTGCATGTATTAAGCCAGCGGTTGGAAACATGCAAAAGCCAAGGACATTCATATAGCATGAGACTGCAAGATGCCTTCTGTTATAAGAAGGTTCTGCTTCATGTATTTATTATTGTAATCCTTATGGTTATACCGAAATATACTTATGGTTATAAATCGAATTTGTCAGCTATTCTGTCATCTTACCCGTAGGGTCACTGTTTCTTTAATTGGTCTTTATAAATTACCCCTATCTGGACAAAATTAAAAACTTCTGGCACCTCCAGTTTCTCTTAGGATAGTCCATTCCAAGGCCATGTGGTGGAAGAAAAAAATGAATATCCTGTCTCTAGAGAGAGGAAAGAAAGCTACAAGGAGGAACCTGAGTCTTCTAGGAGGGGATACGCCGGGGAGAATCCTCTCATAGTGTTTAGCCAGTGTAGTTAGCCTGTGTTATAGGAGTGGGTGCGCACCCACTTAGTGCAGTTAGGTTAGCTGATCAGCCCAAAGCTCCAATAGGAGTCAGTGGGTTAGTACCGTGGTTGTACCTAGGTAGATGCCTGACAGCCAAGCACAGGACTCTGAGTGCTAAGAGGGGTGTATTCTTTCAGAGAGGAATCCCCAATCCAACTGATGTGTTGGGGGGAGATCATATGTATTGTGTGTTATATGTTTATAATTATTTCTACAAATAATTCATGTTTTACTTTGTTGGTGACGCTGTGATATTATAACATTATATTAGTCCTGCTACATTTCTGCTCTGTCCCTACTAAAGAATTCTGGCGCCCATTTATTATTCTCTTATACAGCACCATTTGTACATTCTGTGTGATCCTCGCACCTCTCCCTGAAGTTCATGGCAGCTCCCTGAAATGTGTTGTTCTGAATTAGAGTGAGGGAGCACAATGATGTCAGAGTCTTTTAGCGGTTAACATGTGACAAAAACTTAATAGTGACATGACTTGTATGCATGTGTGTCTGACTGTTTTATGGTGTTGTTGAGATGCATGTGTCTGACTGTATACTTGTGTGTCTGTATGCATGGATTATGCGTTAATCTTGGGGTGGGGCTTTAGGGGTTGGGTATCCGCCCTGTCCTAAGTGTGATTCCTAGGTTAGCCCATGCTGTAGTGTAGCCTGGCATACCAAGTACTTAACTATAGTGCTACATTATTATTTAGGGAATCCAACATCCCAGGACTCTAGGCCTCCCTCCTTTACCATCCTGGGTGCAATGTGAAAGCCATGGTACTGTGGATTAAAGCCATTGATGGCTTTGTGTGGCCTTTTGACAACAATATGCAGCCCCAAGAGAACAGCAGATTGTGGTATGAAACGTCCCAGTGTCTAAATGTATGCTGTGTCCTGTTACCCTTGTTTGTATCACACTGCAGTGTTACAAACTGTTTGGTGCTCGAGAGGTAAAGGGCATGTCCCACCCCCACTCTACTTACTCCCTCTCTCCACCGGCATTCTGAGAAGCTGGCAGCCGCGTCCGTGATTGGCTGCTCTCATCCCATCAACGGACGCGGGCTGCCGTCCCGACCCTGCTTGCCGTGTCTTGCAAGCAGAAGGCCGGGCTGGGCGCGTGCTCAAGGAAGAGAGGGAAGGTAAGTAAGATCTGGTCAACTTTCTAAATTATTTTTATCGTGCGGTGGGGCTGGGCGGAAACCTATTGTATTAGTTGGCTGAAATTAGTTGTAAAAAGGGGTGGCACATGCCCCTTTCTGGTAGCCATGTGTGCTACTACATAGTAGTAAAACTGCAGTGGACCCGAAGCTTACCTCATATTTGCCTAACTCCTGACTGATTAATCCCGTCTGATGCAATTGGTCCTAAAGAAAGTAGTGGTTAAAGCCCTAATATGAACCTGTAGAGCTCGATCTATAATCCTCAGACTGAATCTATTATCCTTGAATAGCCCTGCGTGTACCTCTGCGGCTGATTTATCAGGCGATCCTGACATAAAGAAGAGCCGGGGGTATGAGATTATCTGCGGCGTGCTTTTCTATAAAAATGTAACAAAGACAATTTGAGTATGGCACGTAACATAATGAACTCAACCCATACAAACAAAGCAGCGAGCAGCTGTCAGCCTGTCAAGATACCAGTTGTGTCTGATGGGTTATCACACTTGGAAACTCTGAAAAACAAATAGTAGATATGAAGTCTTACTTTCTTTTTTTTTCTTTTTTTTTTTTGAATGATAAATGTATTTATTTTAAAACATTCAGAGCTGGAAACAGGTGTTGGGACTGTAATCAATTACTGCAATTACTCAAAGATAGATCAATAACAGAGAGATCAACTAAAGTTTCTGCTAATGCTGCCCCCATTTGGGGGTTGGGGATCTGACATTGGAGGTGTTCAAATTTGGTGATTTTAGTCTGACCTTAAGACTGTGTACACACCAGCCAATTTCCTATCAGACTACAAATCAGCAGTCTGGCTGATGGGAAATAAAGTGGTGCTTGATGATGATAATAATAATAATAATAAACAACTTTCTTGCAATAGTTTCTTTGCATAACGATAGATGTGTAATGTCCATGAAAGGGATAGATCCATCATTTAGTAACTTATGGTTTATGTTATTTAGTTCACTAATAGATACATAGTTTCTCATTTTTACAAAATTCTCTTTTTTCTTAAGAAAGAAAATCTTTAGATGAAAAACATTAATGGGTAATAATGAGCCTTTAATTAAAGGGCATGTCATACCCAACCAACCCAGAAACCCCAATCTCGTTATACTGTAGACTTCTCTCCTGGTGTTTTAGAAAAACATTTAAATGGCAGTCCTTCAGAGATTAAAGGTTACATACATATTGATATATATATATATCTCCAATGTGTATGGGGAAAAAAACAATCCTCTGTGAAGTCCACAATGCCAATGGCAGTAGTTCCATGGGACCTCATCGAACCTCTTTACTTAAAGTGGGAGGGAGGATGGTGACTGTATGCGCTGGTGCAATGTGAGTGTAAACTGAAACCTGTGGATACTACCAGCTGTATGAACAGTGAGATGTTATACTTTTATACCTCAGTACAATTTTTTACATTTTTTTTATAAAAATATATTCGGCAATAGCTCGGCAATAGGGCCTCACTCTGCGTATACCCATGATTTATAAAGACATACAGTATGTTATAGTGGAAATGTTACTGTGTATTGTGACAGGTAATGCGTATAATATTACTGTACAAGAGGGACTATATTAAAGAAAAATCAAAAGATATCCAAAGGGATTTGTTGTAATCAAGCCCAGACTACTTGCTTTTGTTTACTTATTGGATTTGCAGTTCATTCCAGCTAAGGCCTGCCGTCTCCAGAAATGGATATACTCGCCAAGCCAGAAGTACAAACCAGAGAGACAGAACGACAGATAATCCAGAGGCTCAAAGACAAGTTTGAAGAGCAGTCGAAGAAGCTTCGTTTGTTAGAGGAGAGCTGAAAAAAGCTAGTGTGGTTCGTGTCTTTGCGGTTGACAACACAGTATTTTTTCAGAAGGTAAGGATGCTATTAAGTTATTACTATACATACAAACTGGTTCCTGTGCATCCACCCGATGTTAGGCTGTGTATAATTTTTTTGAATTTGGCATTCATGGCAGGCGGTGAGTTCACTCCCATATGAGTTTTGGTTGAGCACCTCTGCCTTGGGAACAAAGGGGTTGTTAGCTCCCATGTGTATATTGTACCTATCCAGAAGAGATTTGCAATCTAAGCCCCATTCAGGTCCCCATCCTGGGAATTCAATCGTAGAGAGAGAGGAGGGGAAGGTTGGGGTACATAAAGAGGTTCCAGTTTCTATAAGACATTAAAATGAGTAAAAATCGTACTGACGTCTTATATTTTTATTGTAGCATATCTGCTTTGATCTGTTGTGTCCGAAAACTCTCCTGATTAGAGTCATTGTTGGTTAAAAAGGTTGCTAAATGAGACTGGTGGTTGTTAAAATTTTTATATGCCACAGTAGAAAATATAACTTTTTATGTTACTCGGAGGATATCACAATCCTTAAAACTTCTTTCTAGGTGATTAACATTAATCATGTCTGTAACTATTAAGTAACTGGAATGCATGCTGGAGTGTAAAATCTTCCTGGCTTTAAGGGAGAAATGTGGTCTCTGAACAAGTTAGGATTAAATAAGTGACCAGTCTTTAAAATGAGCTCTGGGTTAGAGCCTTCAAGAGGTTATTACACTGAATGTTAAGACTGCTCTGCGTCCAGTATCTTAAATTGCATCACTGACAGCTAATGACTAATATCCCCAGTACCAAACCATTAATAAAAATTAGAGATGTTCGAAACAGTTGAGTTTCGTTCTGTTTCAAAATTTTCCGCAAAATTCAAGATTCGAAGTCTATAGAAGAAAAAAATTTGAAGGTTTCTGCCATTTTGAGGGACAAATAGTAATAGTAGGTTACTGTAAATTACACAGAGACTTGGGGAATGGTCTGGGAACCCGAAAATATAACAAAACTTATTTTAAAAACTATCTTTCGGGCTGTTTTGGAGCTTCCGCATTCTATTTTCACGGGTTACTGAAATCGAGCGACTACTTCGAGGGTTCTATTTTTGTAATCGCCTGCTTCGATTTTGATAATAGCCTACTTTCGATTTTCGATAATCGTCTACTTTCGATTTTCAATTTTCGATAATCGTCTACTTTGTTTTCAATTTCGATAATGTTACTTTCGTTTTCGATAAAATTAGAAAATTCTAAAAATACGGGTTCCATGAAATCTGTGAGTTGGACTTATAACCCTCAGATACGATTCGAACTGGGTTTATTCGAACCCACTACATCTCTAATTAAATCTGCTTCTTACTAAGGGTTACATAGGCAATGGAAAGCAAATTTAAAGGGTATCTCCACTGGTAAAATATTTTTCCCCATTAAGGTTTATTGAAGAAAACAGAGGTAAGGAGCTGTGTCTTACCTCCTGTTCTTCAATAAAACCTGCAGGACAGGAGAGAAGATTTGAACTACCCGATCTATCACTCCTCCGCCACGTCCTCTGACAGGTCCCAACGGACTCGTATGATATGCGCATGCGCAAGTGAGATAAAAATAAATGGGAAAAATTATTTTCCCAGTGGAGATACCTTAAAGTTTCCAGAATTGAAAAATAGCTTTAAAAAGATTGCGAGTTGCAGGGAAATGACTATCAATGCAGACAGATAAGTGCTTACATGACTACAAGCTATTGATATCAGGAAGTGATAAATTTTTAGTACCATAGCTTCTGGCTGGTTGCATTTAAAGTTGTTATTCAGGGTCATTTTAAAGGTAAGGCTGCATGCTTTTTTTTTTTTACCTCAACTAATTTGGAGACCTCAGTTCATCTTTAAAGGAACTGTAAACCCACATAACCAAAGATTTGAAGTCTTTGCCCTCCGTTGTATTATTCACAGGGAGGTGAGAACGCTTATTTCACACTCCCTGTTAATAATATTTGCTCAGGGGACACTGGAACTTACCTTCGCCCGCTCCGCTCTGCTCGCAGCCGCTCCTTCACTGAACTGCTGTTCGTCCCGACCATGCGTGCTCTCTTAGGCGCATGCGTGCCAACACAAGCGATAGAAGCGGCCTGAGAGCGAGCGGAGCGGAGCGAAGGTAAGTTCCCGGTCCCCTGAGCAAAATATTATTCACAGGAGGTGAGAATAAGCGTTCTCACCTCCCTCTTCAAATCTTGAGTTTACAGTTCCTTTAAAGTATTCTTGGAAATCACTTGCATTTAGCACATATATACTTTGTGTGAAAGAAATGCAGAAGTGATTCTTTCAACTGGGATTATATGTTCTTTTCCTTTTACTGAACTCAATGTAGCCCCAGTGTCAGCATGTATTTCTTCTACCTATAAAAATATATTTCAGCTCTTACAGCGGGAATAGCTGCCAGGTATCCTATTACACAGTAAACAACATCTTTATTTCCGTGAGGTAAGCATATTATTCTGCTGGTACTTGAACACACACTTGCTGAGTCTTTCACTAAAGGAAGTACATCACCTGGCCATGTGAAGCCAGTCCGGTCAACACTGCAGTTTTTAATAAAATGGGATCGAGATGAAGTAAAACAGCAAACACTACCGAAAATTCAATATCAAAGAGATAAGACAGAGAGTCGGCACAATACAAAGACCTTGACAAAGAATGTAACGAGTGACAAGTAGATATTCACCATTGTTTAAGTCTCTCATGGTGACATTACTAAAGGGATAAATCTTGACTTTCAGAAATTAGAAAATGACATGTTAGTACTAAAACGCTTCCTTCGGACTTGTTTAAGCTCTTCTAGAAGAAATTGTCATGATAACTGATGAGACAGTTTGTGTATGCAAAAACATCTTCATTGAAGTAACCTTTCAAGAAAGAAGTCTTGTAGTTTTAACTAATTTTCATATTTTGGTTTGTAATCAGCATGAATGTAAGTTTGTATAGATATATCTACACCCAGACCCCAGCGCCGGTCACTGTATGGGGCCACTAGTGCATGGGTCAGGGTGGGCACCCCTGGTCTAATGGTTGGACTAGATGGACGTATGTTAATATACATCCTCTAAATTATGCTACTATGTAACTATCAGACATTATGGGTAGGGTATAAAGGTTGGACTAGATGGACGTATTTCTTATACAATCTCCAATACTATGTTACTATGTAACTGTTATACAGACATTATGGGTAGGGTATAAAGGTGGACTAGATGGAAGTATGTCTTTATACAATCTCCAATACTATGTTACTAGTAACTGTTATACAGACGTTATGGGTAGGGTATAGGTTTGGACTAGATGGACGTATGTCTATATACATCCTCTAATATATGCACAAAACGGAGGTTTATCATCCATTTAGGCTAACAATTATCTGAACAGGTGCACAGCACAGACAGTTCCCTAGCATCTCCTGAAAACTGCAGCTAGAGAATACCAATTGTATAACCTTGATGTAAATAATAAATATCTTTTCAATTAAAAATGAAATGAGGTTGTGACACTCACATTGCATAAATATATAAACAGCCTTAACACAAACTCTATGGATATTTTTATTTGAGTTTAGTAGAGATAATTTTTTTATGTTGTGTGCACAATTAAAGGAGAAACTAAACCCAATTTTTTATATTCCAGAATCTGAAAACATCCCCCCTAAAAACACCAATAAGCTATAAAATCCCACTTCAGTAAATGTATTAAAGTAAATCTAAGCACTGCGTTAAGAATGTGCAGTATCAGCACCACACCTCCTGACCTCAGTCACATACCTCTTTACTTTATCGTCTCTGAAAAGGATTGGCTAGGGATTATTAAGGGGTGTGACCAACTGTAACAAGTTTCTGCCATAGCTAAGGACTGAGCATGTGCAGAACATAATGGTCATTGGACCAAACTCGTGTGATACTAGAATGCTGAGAAGTAAGCACAAACCATATGTTATTTAGGTAAATTTCCCAGCGCCTGTACAAAATGAGAGGTAAGACACAGATCATTAGTTTTATATCAAGGTGTCCTGCCTTCTGGTTAAGTGTGTTTTGGGGCTTTAGTTGTCCTTTAACAATTAGTGATTCGAAGGAATATCCCCTTTGTCGGCAAAGTGTTGTACCGTGTAAACAATCTTTCCCAATGAATTTTCACTGACGGCATTGGGAAGGATCAGTTACATCGAAAATTCCCTCAACGTGGTCATATAGGGCGCTGTCCGTGTCATAGGGAATGCCTACCCTCATATTTAAAAAATGGTACCGTGTGTGTTGGTACAGTATAAGAAAATTCAATGTTGATAAAGGTAAACACTTAGGAGACATGCAGTTTATCTGCAACTGATAGTTTATTACATGTGTCAACAACAACTTGTTTCGAGCCACACTGGACCCTTTTTCACACTTATGGCTCGAACATGTTGTGTTACACATGTAATAAACGCAGTTGCAGTTAAACTGCGTGTCGCCTAAATGCCGCCGAGTTCTTGTGCCCAGCATGCCTCCCCATCCAAGCAAAATTCCTATGCCTAGCATGTCTCCCAATTCACTTTGATTTGGCTGCTATTTCCTTTTACATGTGTATGTACAATAATAGAGCAGAGCCTTCTTCTAACCATAATGATAATGTAGACACTGATAATCCAGTCCACGTTTGTTTTTTACCTCTGTGCAACAATCAAACTGACTGTTAAGCTGCCGCGATGATGACATCACCAGCAAACACACAGGGGGGCATGCACAGGCCAACGGCATCGGGCGCGCACGGAGGAATGTGAGGTGAGCACAGCAATTGGTTGACCTAATCACGTGGGGGAGGTCCTGCTACAGGAAATATAAAGAGCCAGGGAAAGGAGATTTAAAGGGTATGTCACCTTAAAATTAATTTTTTAAATAAGATTCCCCCTGCCAGCCCAGCCCCAACCGCTATTTATATGTTTAGAAAGCTCCCAAACTCTACTTACCTCCCCTCTTTCCTCCGCCGCGCTCCTGAGAAAATGCAAGCAGAGGGGCGGGACCGGCAGTCGCGTCTGTGATTGGCTGAGCGGCAGCCAATCACGGACGCGGCTGCCGGCCGCTCATTTCGGCGGAGGAAAGAGGAAAGGTAAGTAAAGTTTGGGGAGCTTTCAAAAATATAAATATAGCGGTTGGGGCTGGGGGGACAGGGCAATACTTATAATTAAGGGGTATACGCTAGGGGGAGGGATACTGAGAGAGAGGGAGGGGGAGAAGGGCTGCAGTACGCATGCCAAAATTCTCCCGGAGGCCAGGTAGGAGGCAGAGTCCTATATGGACTCTGCTATCCTCCTGGTGGGCAGTTTTTGGGACTTTGGGGGGGGGACTACAGGAGAAACATATGGAGCTGGGATGTGAGGTAAGGATTAACTACCCTAGATGATGGGGCCAGTAGTTGGGGGGATTATAGTTTTGGGGGTGGACATGCCCTTTAACAGTGCAGGAGGGAGGGTAGCAAAACAAACCCACACCACCACATTATTTTATTAAGTTGCAGCTACCCACTAACAACAGTTAAAATACTATTAATAGTAAAAGGATGACCAGATGTGGGACCATTTATAATGGGGCTGAGATGGTGTAGAGGTGTGCGAGAAGGCTAATGTGATAAACCATTTTTTTCCTTGGTATTCACTATAGAGATCCATAGTCCTTATAGTAGGGACTGTAATAATATGAAGGGTAAAATCAGGAATAATCACTCTGGCGACAGAGGATATGGTACGGAAACATTTAGACAAAGTTAATATAAATAAAGTCCTATTCGTCTGGTGATGTGTGCTGCTGGATTGGAAAAAAAACAAGTAATACCAATATTCAAAAAAGGTAGTCGTTCACAGCCTGGTAACTAATAGACCTGTAAGCCTAACATCAGTGGTAGGAGGTGCTGGAAACTTTGTTACAAGATCATTCCTGAGTTTGTCTCCAAAAGTGATTTTATTAGTAGTAGTCAGCATGGATTTATGAGAAATAGATCATGCCACACAAATGTACTTGGTTTTATGAAGAAGTGAGTAAGGATTTAGATTCTGGCATAGCAGTATAGATTTTGCTAAAGATTTTGAAACTGTGGCCGCATAGGCGCTAATGTATAAACTGAGGACTGTTGTCCTAGAAAATAACATTTGTACATAGATAGAGAATTGATTATTGGATCACAAAGAGTGTTGGTCAATGTTAGGTTAACGTTGCTTAATGTCAGGTTAGCAATCCTGTATCTGTTGTATTCAATAGATCAACTGGACTTGAAATGTAGTTCTGAAGACGTTTCGCTAGTCATCCGACTGGCTTTCTCAAGAAACCAAGCCTAAATAGAGGTGGGGGGTTCGACACCAACGGTCTGCCATGTACAATGCTGTTTTAACACCTTACTATGGGCGTTCCTATAAACACCTCTTAGCCACTATCTAATCACACCCTAACACCTGGCTGTGATATGCTATTGGGATTTTCCAGGGTACATAATTGCCACAGATTCTTGTACAAGTCATTCTGAATTGAGAAAGCCAGTCGGATGACTAGCGAAACGTCTTCAAGAACACATTTCAAGTGCCAGTTGATCTAATTGAAACAACAGATATACCATGGACCTGGATGAATGAGAATCTTCACAAGCATAACGTTAGCAATCCTGGTGCCACCTACATACCTAAATAACTCTGTGTTAAGTGTGTTAAGTGAATCTCTAATGGAAAAAGATTTGGGGGTTCTGGTAGATAACAGTTTAGCTGTAGAAAGCAATGCCAGGTAGCAACGGCTAGAGCTAGCAAGATATTGTCTTGTATAAAGAGGGCAATAGACTGAAGATAGAAAAATATTATTCTCCCTCTTTACAAGGCACTGGTAAGGCCTCATTTGGAATATTGCTCAGTTCTGGTTGGTACGGGGATACTATATAATATTGAGAATTACTGGTAATAATACATATACTGTATTCTGGTTGGTACGGGGATACTATATAATATTGAGAATTACTGGTATCAATACATATACTGGTAGTTCTGGTGGTACAGGGATACCATATAATATTGAGAATTACTGGTATTATACATATACTGTAGTTCTGGTTGGTACGGGATACTATATAATATTGAGAAATACTGGTTATTAATACATATACTGTAGTTCTGGTTGGTACGGAGGGGGATACTATATAATGAGAATACTGGTATTAATACATTACTGTAGTCTGGTTGGTACAGGGATACTATATAATATTGAGAATTACTGGTTAATACATTAATGTAGTTCTGGTTGGTACAGGGATACTCATATAATATTGAGAATTACTGGTATTAATACATATACTGTAGTTTCTGGTTGGTACATGGATACTATATAATATTGAGAAATTACTGGTATTAATACAATATACTGTAGTTCTGGTTGGTATGGGTATACTATATAATATTGAGAATACTGGTATTAATACATATACTGTAGTTCTGGTTGGTACAGGGATACTATATAATATTGGAGATTACTGTATTAAACATATACTGTAGTTCTGGTTGGTACGGGGAGACTATATAATATTGAGAATTACTGGTATTAATACAATACTGTAGTTCTGGTTGTGGGTTTTTGTGTTAGTTGGAAAGTTTTCAGTAGGCCTTTCCCTATAATCATTGTAGTGTTCATAGGTTCTAAACAGGGTTAATTCCCTGGACCATATTTAGGGTTGTATATGTTCAGCAATAATGTTGCTAAATGGATAGGATATAGCCATTGATTGATTACAGTTTATGGGTTTTGGATTTGTTTGCACTTTTTTTGTTTAATGTTATTGAAAGCTTTTGACCAAAAGATTTAACTAAATTGAACTTGCCTACAGATATGATGGGGAATACAGATTGCACTAGATTGCTCATTCAAATTTATCTTTGCGCAGATGTTATTTTTTCAAATTTTTCTTCAATAAATGGGTTCGAAATGTTAAAAGGCATTATATGGTTAGGTTAGCTTTCGATTGTTTGTTAGGTTAGACTAGTTAGGGTCCATTTACCTGACGTGGTGGGAGTGTTACAAAGTTTGGCTCAGGTGACAAAAACCCTAGAGACACCCCTGAATGTATATAAAGCAATGGGAGATTGCGTGTGACTGGCCGCACACCCTATGATCGCAGGCGACTCTCTGTACTTTAGGGACCACGAATGAGGAAAATTTTCATCCCGCAACAATTGTTTCCATGTCAGCTGTATTCAGTGGAGCCGGAGCCAGAGAGCAGGCAGAAACAGTGTGGGGGGAAGCGGAAGGAAAGAGGAACTTCAAATCTGGGTGGACTGGAGTTCATGCGAAATCAACTGAATATAGTGCCAGGGGTATGTACATGTCTGTCTGCGATGTATTTTTCAGATAATAACAATAATGATATGATAATAATGATATTTACTGGATATAATAAAGAGGATATTATAAGGCAAGTGAAAGGGTTACCTATTATCTGTGGACTGCATGTTTAAAAATACCCTGTTTGCCATACATCCATTCATGCAATAAAATTAGTCAGAGTTTTCTTCCCAAATTAAGAAATTGAGCATCAACAATTGCAGTTAATTTATGATTTAAACTGTGTTCAAGTTGAGTAATGTATTATACTACATAGGGGGATATTACTTAATGTGAGCCTTGACTCAAGAAATGAGCCTGTGACTGGCAAATTTTTATCCCTAGCCTGGCCACAGTACAGTAAGTTATAGTAATATTGCTTTAAGCATTATACAAAATATTCCTTTACAGATTATCACTTGCGTACAAAACAACAAATATTACAGCAAGTATGTTAAGGGTAGATATTTTGAAAAAAACTCAAGAAGTCTGAAAAAAAATAAACGCAAAAAACCAAGAGAAATATTAAAGAGTTTATTGTTGCTCAATTAGAACCTTCGCTAATGTAAAAACACTTGGAGGTAGGTCTCTTTCTAAAAGACCAAGCAAGCATGGAGAAATGGAGAATAGTATAGTATAGTATTTAAGGTTGAATAAAAAACATATGTTCTATCTAGTCCACCCTACTCGGCAATACCCACATTTCGCCTAAACTGTTAATCCTGAGGAAGACAAAAAGCCCACCAGAATTATGAAGGGGAAAAATTCCTTCTTGACAATCGGAAATACCTGGATCAACTACCATTATATTATCAATACCAGTAACAGTAACATTCTTTGTTTTTGCAAACATTATATACTTTGAAAAATATTTTTCCCCCTCTAGGTGATTATATTAAAGTAGTGGCCAACTTGTGGTTTTTCTTTGAATGGATAAACTGTGGTGTATGATAAACATCCATTTGGTGATGTGATCAGCCTGTTCAGGGTGATTTGTTAAAAAAATTAAGTTTGTTAATGCGTTTATGGAACTCCTACAGTACTACTTTGTTATGGACTATACACAATCTGCTCTGCAACAAGCGTGCCTTCCTATTGGCCTCGTTGCCGTCGGGGAGGAGGGGGGGAGCCTACCAGAGCAGCATTGCACTAAGACTGTGCTTCAAGTTACGCGAACCAGGGGTGAGGACCTAGCGGTTCAGGTCCTCACCCTGGGTAAAGGTACGACCAAAGAAGAGGAGTGAAGGAAGGTGAGTATAAATTGTCCTTTAAGCTTGCCTGTCTTCTGAAGGTTCAAGCCTCTATGAGGGTTTTACATGATGTCAGTGACAAATGGCTTCCACCAAAAAATCTTTCTTCCACACCTTTCTGCTTGTACTCTATTAGTGACAAACCTGGTTTTGACAAGGTTTTTAAATGTTTGTGGATCCAGCAGAACCTTCAGAATTTCACACAATAATAAACTATAATGCGTTTCAATTGTGTTTGAAGCAGATTTTGTTTCCGCAGGTTCACCCATGGAGGTAGGTTACATTTTCCTACCACTCTGGGAACTTTTTTTTTTTTTAGATATAGTCTAAAAAGCCTTTAAAGACTGGAAGTTACCACTGTGAAAGTAAAAGCCAATAAAGATAAAAAACACCAATCTCTTTATTTAAATATTCTTTGGGACGACATAGCTAAGCAATGAGCTCTGTACAGATGATAGCTATATATATATATCAAAACAATGGCTACGGCCTTTTAAAGAGCTGTGGCACTACATTACTGGGGTGTGTCTGCTTAATACAAACTGACAGAAAACACATGCTGTGCGTTTTCGTCAATTTCTGTCAGTTTCTAGTGTGAACGTAGATCCTCACATTAGTAATTGAAGTTGAATAAAGACATGCCGTCCATCAAGTCTAACCTTTTCATCCTGCTTTTTAACCTTACCTAACAGTTCATTCAAAGGAAGGCAAAAAAACCAGTTAAAAAAAAGGGGGGGGATTCCTTCCTGACTCAAATAGCAATGCAAGTCGAAAAAGTATCTCCTGGATCAACCACAACTAAGTATATGATTAATACCAGTAATTCTCAATATATATAGTATCCTGTACCAACCAGAACTACAGTATATGTATTAATACCAGTAATTCTCATATAGATATAGTATCACTGTACCAACCAGAACTACAGTATATGTATTAATACCAGTAATCTCAATATTATATAGATCACTGTACCAACCAGAACTACAGTATATGATTAATACCAGTAATTTCAATATTATAGAGTATCCCCTGTACCAACCAGAACTACAGTATATGTATTAATACCAGTAATTCCAATATTATATAGTATCCCTGTACCAACCAGAACTACAGTATATGTATTAATACCAGTAATTCTCAATATTATATGTATCCCTGTACCAACCAGAACTACAGATATGAATCAATACCAGTAATTCTGAAGAAGATGTTGGCACTATATAAATCAATATATTAATATTCATATAGTATCCCTGTATCCACTTTTACGGCTGTTCAATGAACTTGCCATTACCACATCGCTGGAAGACAGACAGTTCCTCAGTTCTACCAGAACCCCCAATTTTTTTTTTATTAGAGATTCACTTAACACAGAATTATTATGGATATGTGGCACAAGACTCAAACCCATAGTGTCCCCAGCACATACAAGAGCAACATTTCGGGGGTCTTCCTCCCCTTCATCACCCGGACTATTAAACCCCAAAATGCATCACCTACATTTATCAACATTGACTCTCATCTGCCATTCTGCTGCCCATTTTGATAATCTCTAGGTCTGCTTGCAGCAATTGCACATGATTTGACATTTACAAAGCTCTGCATATAGTTTAGTGTCAAAACAAACAACAGAGACCTTGCTCTAAATTCCCCCTTCTACGTCATTTATAAACAGATTAAAAAAGAAGTGGACCCAGTACAGAACCCTGAGGCACTCTATTAGAAACTTTAGCCCACATAGATGTATCTCCATGACCACCACTCACGGTTTGCGATCCAATAACCAATTCTCTACCATGTACAAATGTTTTTTTCTAGGCCAACAGTCCTCAGTTTATTATTCGCCTATGGGGGACAGTATCAAAACTTAAGTGAAATCCGAGTTATAACCACATCCACTACAATGCATCCCAGTCCCACACAGTGCAGAGGAGCGTGCAAAACCGAGGACTGTAAGTGAGAACCGTTGTTGGATCGTGCCGAGGGTAAGGTTTGTCCTCTCTCCTGCAAGTGTAACTGATGAACGGGAGGGAAGACATAACTTTACCACGCGTTCTTCAGTTAAATGAACAAACGAATGTTTAAAAATGAAGTGGACATACCCTTTAAAAACCCTTTTGTTCTTTCAATTTATCATGTATATGGTTGTAAAAGCAGCACCTTTATAATATGATGCCTAAAAATACACAAATGATACTTGGGTTTCCTGACCTCTGTATAAATATTTAGCTCTATACCGTGCCTTTAAGCTGGGTGCATACCATGCCATTACACCATATTGCATGGATTTTTGACCGGATTGACCCCGATGTGTTGGAAAACAACATGGACGATTGCTGCGGGTCCTATATGGATCACACGTTGGTCGTGTGTTAACTGTCAGGATGATGCTTTGCACTTCAGAACGTGCTGAACAGTCAGTCAGAAGGAAGGATTGGCACATGTATACCCATGTTTATAATAGGGCCCAATTGTCATTCTTATCTGAGTATTCCTGCCAACTGCAATGATCCATCTTTAAGTTTTAATGGTCTGCTGGGTCTGATCATAAACAAATTTTGTCCCAAATGGCCATTTAGCCCGACCATGCAACCATATACCTAATGATAGTCAGACACAATATAGCCGTAATCCTGACACTCATGCATTGGGCCCACGGTCGCACATGTGTACAGACCTATACTGCTGTGAGTGTCTAAGACTGGGTATTGCACAGGCAGATTTTTTTCAGCCCAACTGACCGATATTTTCACTGTATCTGTTGGTCAGGCCAAAAAATGCAGTGTGATTTTCAGGGAATGGTAGACACAGTACAAACCCCCCAACTGACTACCATTATATATTATGGGATTTATAAGCGCTAACATCTTCTGTAGCGCTCTGTACAATTACATGTATACATTAACATCAAGCCCTGCCCTGAAGAGCTTACAATCTAAGCACATTTATTGACACATACAAGCTATCAGTATGTCTTATGATTGTGGGGAAAACGGAGTTCCCAGTGGAAACCCACACAGGCACGGGGAGAACATAAAAACTCCTTGCCATTAATTCATGTGACAGCCATATTTAAAGGGTAAGTAAAAAAACAATGTCCTCATTCATGTTGACATATTGAGTTTTAAAGGAGAACTAACCCACTCTTTAAACTCCAGAACTGAATATATCCCATCTAATAAACACCGAAAGAAACATGAAATGAATCCAACTCCAGTAAAAAAGAGGTTAAAGTAAATGTAAACCCTGAAGAACTGCATGAAATAACTGTGTGTATGTACAGGTCTGGCCAACCTTCAGCTCATGACACAGCTCCCTTGCTAAATTTTCTGTAAAATGATTGGCTAGAGGGATCTAGTGGGTGGATCAACTGTATAAAAACTTCCTGCAGTATCTTTGGAATGAGCAATTGTACTGCACCTACATTGTAATATTATACTGCTCCTACATTGTAACATTATACTGTACCTACATTGTAACATTATTATACGATGATTATCTGTACCACCTTCATTGTAATATTATACTGTACCTACACTGTAATATTATTATACTGCACCTACACTGTAATATTATTATACTGTACCTACATTGTAATATTATTATACTGTACCTACACTGTAATATTATTATACTGTACCTACACTGTATATTATTATACTGTACCTACACTGTAATATTTTATACTGCACCTACCTGTAATATTATTATACTGTACTACACTGAATATATTACTGCACTACTGTAATATTATACTGTACATACACTGTAATATTATACTGTACCTACATTGTAATATTATACTCTACCTACATTGTAACATTATACTGTACCTACATTGTAACATTATTATACTGTATCTACATTGTAATATCATAATTATACCTACATTGTAACATTAGTATACTGTACCTACATTGTAATATTAATCTGTAACATTGTAACATTATTATACTGTACCTACATTGTAATATTATATTGTACCTACATTGTAACATTATACTGTACCTACATTGTAACATTATTATACTGTACTTACATTGTAATATCATACTGTACCTACATTGTAACATTATTATACTGTACCTACATTGTAATATTATACTGCACCTTCATTGTAATATTATACTGCACTTACATTGTAATATTATACTGTATCTACATTGTAACATTATTATACTGTACCTACATTGTAATATTATTATACTGTACCTACATTGTAACATTATTATACTGTACCTACATTGTAATATTATACTGTATCTACATTGTAACATTATTATACTGTACCTACATTGTAATATTATACTGTACCTACATTGTAATATTATACTGCTCCTACATTGTAATATTATACTGTACCTACATTGTAACATTATTGTACTGTACCTATATTGTAACATTAATATACGTACCTACATTGTAATATACTGTACCTACATTGTAATATTATACTGTACCTACATTGTAATATTATACTGCTCCTATGCTCCTACATTGTAACATTATACTGTAGCTACATTGTAATATTATACTGTACCTACATTGAAACATTATACTGTACCTACATTGTAATATTATACTGTACCTACATTGTAATATTATACTGCTCCTACATTGTCATATACTATTGTACTTAACTGTACCTACATTGAAACATTATACTGTACCTACATTGTATATTATACTGTACCTCATTGAAACATTATACTGTACCTACATTGTAAACATTATACTGTACCTACACTGTAATATTATACTGTACCTACATTGAAACATTATTTACTGTCCTACATTAAACTTATTTACTGTACCTACACTGTATATTATACTGTACCTACATTGAAACATATTATACTGTACCTACATTGTAATATTATACTGTACCTACATTGTAATATTATACTGCTCCTACATTGTAACATTATACTGTACCTACACTGTAATATTATACTGTACCTACATTGAAACATTATTATACTGTACCTACATTGAAACATTATACTGTACCTACATCAAAATAAAAACCTTTGTATTCCAAGTAGGAGGAGGCAGGAATGTGCACTCCTACCTTTCTCTGCCGACACTGTCAGTGGCCCCACGTTGTCAACATTTCTACGTTTACATTTTTTACTTTATTCTTTAAATTCTTGTGGTGGTTCGTTCATTATGAAATTATGCTAAGCAAGCAAGAAAATTTTTACTTCTATTGCAAGACCTTCTTCCTGATCATTAATAAATAACTGTACCACATTGAATTGTATCCTATAGTAATGTGCTCTCCATCTCCGCACAATTTTTTCCCCCTAGACTATATTTATATTTAATGAAATAATCTTCTTAATGCACAACTGGCAAATGTATACTGTAAGTGATGTATATAAGGGATAATGTGCTACGTGCAGTGTGATATATAGATAGTAAGTCACTGAGGAGTTCTGTCACCATATATTATATATTATAATGCAAGGAAGCGTTATCTCTTAGTATACATAGGTTTTTAGTTATTTAGTTTTAAATTATTTTAGGGACCGTGTTGAGGTTTAATTTATTTTGTTTTTGTGTATATTATACATTGTTCTACAGTTTCAAATATTAACGTTTAGAAAATTACTCACCCTCCTCTCCTTGTTAGGCATTGCATGAGGTGCAAATGTTTTCTCTTGATATTAATTTAATCAATCAGATATTAAATCTTTACTAGGTTACTGCAGTTAGATATCATCTGGTTGGTTGCTGCAGATTAATAACACAGCCAACTTTGCACCTTATACTGCATCAGCCCCTTTGCCTTTACAAATTACAATTCCTCTTCTAAAAAAATGGTATGTATATGGGCAGCATGGTTTCTCAGTGGCTAGCACTGATCCTTGAATCCACACTTGAACATATCTGCAAGGTTTTTGTATGTTCTCCCTGTGCTTACGTGTGTTTCCTCCGGGCACTCTGGCTTCCCCACAATCATAAAGCATACTGATAGGTTGCATATGTCAATAAATGTGCTTAGATTGTAAGCTCTTCAGGGCAGGGCATATGTGAATGTATCCATGTTATTGTAAAGGCCTATGGAAGATGTTAGTGCTATATAAATCCACAATAATAATAATATGTATATATTTAGAATAATAATCCCTTATATTATATAAATATACTTATATCTCCATAGGAGATTGCATTGAATTTTGGGAGCTACCAATGTGGTGGGGGTATAGGATATTACACATAGGAAAGGTGTATATGTATGTGTATGTGTGACTATCTCACTGTTACAATTTAAATGACCATCAGAAATGTATATACAATTTAGCACTGACTTATATTAGGTACAACACAAAATATACAAAATACATAAACTTACTCAATTACATAAACTTACTTACAGAGCTGAGATCCTATTTTATATGGAATGGTCAAATGTCAGCTTAAACCACACCCCTTCTGCTCCATGAAAGGAAGTTTCTGTCTGCTACACAGGATATGATGTGTATTGTAATGGACATATAAACCAAGGCTCCTTATATACCACCTCCAGTCTGCAGGTGGTGTCAGTGAGTTATAAAACAAGACATCCCTGCTCTCTATTGAGGAGGAGAGAAAGTGAAGTGGATTGTAGTGTGTGCTTTGGTGTGATCCTGTGTATAAGATCCTGTTATCACTTGTTGGGAGACAGATCATTGGACAGACAATTTACCTTATTGTATAACTCTGAGGCAACAGATAAGTGTACACCAACTTACACGGACACACAATATACAGGCCTGGTCAATATTCAAAGTTGTGCACCATAGACAGGACAACCCCTAATTACTGCACGTTTGTGGGGAACCTGTTTATGTGCACTGTCTGCTTGGTGCCAGACCACCAGAGTAACCCACTTGTGCCAAACTACCCATAATCCTTCCGTAAAGCAGTGATCTGGTACAAATTGGTGGCAGCAGTGCTGGTAATCCCGTTTATTCTTCCTGTTTTGTATATTTGTTCTCTGTATTAAGCTATGGAGGCTGCTACTGATTGATTTAAATCCTCCTGTCCTTGTACCTGCAGATGAAATTCCCCAATTAGGCTCAGTAGCTCTACCAGGCCCAATTGCCAAACCTATTTTTAATCGATCCATTTGATGGGGTAACTAGGGGTGGACTGATTGGCTAGAACAATTTGAATTGGCAGCAACTATTAATGGTTCGGATGAAGGTTCTCGCTTGCAAGTCCTTAGCCTTTGCTTAGTGGTAAAGTCAGGCAGGTATACCATGGATTTACTGTAATACTGAAATAAAAGCAGTTATCAGTTATTAAAAATTGCTCTGAAGCTAATTTTTTTCAATTAGATCTGTATAAGAGTATATAAAGGATAAATCCATTTCTTTAGGTAAACTGGGAATAGAAATGTTTTGTTATACGTTAGATTATTAGGGCAATGCTATTACAACAACATGATGCTGTGAGGTACCTTCGTTATAATAGATGAGGTACCATCACCATTCCGTGGTGAATACTAATAAGTATTAACCTAGCATGTTTAGTTTCAACCACACAGTGTACAGGATTGCCTGGGTCTACTCCCAGACCTGCAGGATTATCCTGTTTGGTTCCTCTGGAGCGGGTGACTTCTGAGTACCAGTTTAAAATATATAATAAGATCTAACTATGGAATCAACAGATACATGATAGGATGGTGATCATAATAACTGATTTAACTGATTATTAATTGTAGTTAATATTATATATGTATACTTTATACATTTTATATATTTCACATTTTAGTGCTTTTATCGCACGGTTAGCTGGTTTTTATTAATCATTGGATATTAATACATGTATGAACACACAGCATAATGTTTTTAGATAATGTTTTAGATATTTTCTGGAACACTAGAGTTACACATAATTATTAATATCATTATACAATTGCACACACATACACAATATGAGGATCTTTTATTGATTAATTACAGGGAGATGCACACCATGGTTTGTATTGGTTTGGATACCACAAGTTTATATGTATCACCTGCAGATATATTCCAATTAGTCACTAATTGGTTAATTGGGGTTTTTGGTATTTAAGGGAGTGGGAATCATGGGATATTCTCCCCTCTATGGGTCTCTGATGAAGCGGCAGGAATGCCGGGAAACACGTCACCCACTGGTTTGTTTGCACCTTTGTGATCTTTTACAGCTTTGATTGATGTTCACATATGATTGAAATAAAAGTTTTGTGATGACACCTACCAAGCCTAGTCCTAATTCCAGAGTGGTCCGCTCCCTGATGCTCGCTCTTCGTACTAAACAGTTTAAAATATACCTGTGTAAAGATAATATATCCACTCTATATCCACACATAGCAAAACATACACACATAATTCCATTGTGCACCAATGGGCACAATTTTGCTAGTAATATGTATAGCATGTGGCACTGGTAATGGAGAGAAGCTGTCGCTTGAAATAAAGAAACCAAGCCTGAATAGAGGTGGGGGGGTTCGACACCAACTGTCTGCCATCAATGCTGTTTTAACACCTTACTCTGGGCGTTCCTATAACACCTCTTAGCCACTATCCAATCACACCCTTAACACCTGGCTGTGATATGCTAATTGGGATTTTCCAGGGTACATAATTGCCACAGATTCTTGTACAAGTCATTCTGAATTGAGAAAGCCAGTCGGATGACTAGCGAAACGTCTTCAAGAACTAAACTTCAAGTCCAGTAGATCTAATTGAATACAACAGATATTTCATCTTAATCTTCGTAAGTATGGAGATTTACAGCAAAACTGGCCTATACCATCAATAAAACAAAATCCCAAGCTGTATTAGTGTTTAAGGCATTAAAATGCTTATTTGGTATTCGCACATTATGTGCACTCATGGCCCTGTGTTTTCACTAAGGAATCATAGTTAATTGAACGCAACATATCAAAAAGAGGAAAGGGAATCCTAAGCCTCGAAGCTAATACCCATGTTAATTTGTATAGTACTTTAGCTTATTTACTCAATGTTAGAACTCCCGTCCTTGTACAGAGACTTGTATGTAAAATGCTATGAAATAAGTAATGTGACTAGGATGACTGCATGGCACTGATATACTACATCCTATGAGGACATGGATCTCGTCATATCCACACAGGCTTTGCTATGTAATATGAGATCATTTTGTCTGTGACAGGACAGAGGACAATGTCATAGGGACTGATAGCTAACAGGGTGAGAGTGGCCCAGGGGATACAGGGGAAACCCCCATCTACGTATTAGTGTGCCGATTATACCACGATGTCAAACGCATCTTTCTCCTTTCAATGCGAGATTGGATGAGGAGTTGAAGGCACAGAGGTTCTATAGTACAGTGATTTTTTCTTTCTTTCCGAACATATTCACACCTGAGTTGGCGGGTGGCGATGTCACACCAAACAAACTCATTATCAAGGATGGTATCTCTGCTTTGGGGGTGGGGAGGTGGTGTGGTCTCTCGCTCCCTCTCCTTCCAGATGGGGTGGTGTGTGTTGCGACAAGAGATAGGATGGCTGACAGAAACTGTACTTAGAGAAGCCAGGAGGTGGTTTATAATGTACCCCCTTTCTGTAAATTAATAGGATATTACAACCACTCGGCCCAACGCCTCGTTCTTCTATATGGTTGCGGAACTCCTTGTGACTTAAATATCCTTATAATTTGCAGAATGGGGTACATTATCCACTATATTATATACAGATACATTTTGTAGTTTATAGTGCCAATGAACAGAAATCCACCAATGGTCTCTGGCAACTAAGGCATTCCATACTAAGGGGAAATGTATTTACAGATTCAATAGCCAAAAGACTGACTTGTGTTATTTGTTTGATATAGTGGCTGGTAATATGATGTATCAACAAAGCTGAACGACCAGTCTGAATAATTTCCAATGATAATATCTGTGCCGCATAATCTTGAATAATTAAATAATATAAATATGAAATCTGCTCAAGTTTGATGGCCCTGGTGTTATAGTTTTGAGATCGAGTTTCGAGGAACTACCCGTCAACTGCACAGATTGTATGTGGGGTCCCCAGACATCCCCCCCTGTGTATTGGGGTCCCCGACATCCCACCCTGCCAAACTCATTACAGGGAGGGTACCCACGCATAATCCATGCATACAGACCACACATGTATACAGTCAGACACTCTGCATACAAACACATGCATCTCACCAGATACACACTCATGAAACAGTCAGACACACATGCATACAACAAGTCATGTCACTATTAAGTGTTTTTGTCACGTGTTACCGCTAAAAGACTCTGACATCATTGTGCTCCCCACTCTAATTCAAACAACACATTTCAGGGAGATTGTTTATTATTTCAGCAGTCAGGGAGCTGCCATTAAAATCAGGGAGACTCCCTGACCTTCAGGGAGAGGTGGGATGCCTGGGTCCCTACTGCCTTCTATGTAATTTGTTACTTGATTTTATCACATAGAGACAACCATTACTTATAAATTACTTAGTTATGTGACAATACTTACTGTACAATGAATAGATAGTTTATACACCTAACACTAACATCTTCAGTTTATGTTTTACAGCCCGTGTCCTTTACACCAACCTTGGTTGTTTGAGAGATGTTTCCTTGGTAGTATGCAGTATGTGCTTTAATATTGTACTAAGATATCTACCATATATACTCGAGTATAAACCGTCCCGAGTATAAACCGAGGTACCTAGTTTTGTACTAAAAAAGAAGGAAACCACATTGACTCAAGTATAAACCGAGTGGTAGTATTTGCCACTAAAGATGTTTGGAAACTACAACTCCCAGCATGCTTTATTGCTGGGAGTTTGTAGTTTTCAAACATCTTAGTTGCAAAACTTACAAATAAAGTAAAACCTCTTTATTTGTGCATACTGTATGCAAAATATAGGAGGATTTACCCCTATTTGCAAGTATTTGCCACTTAAGATGTTTGAAAACTACAACTCCCAGCAATAAAGCATCTGGGAGTTGTAGTTTTCAAACATCTTAATGCAAATACTTGCAATAGGGGTAAATCCTCCTTTATTTGTGCATACAGTATGCACAAATAAAGAAAGTTTTACTCTTATTTGTAAGTATTTGTCAATTGTGTGTATTTACCCTGTGGAAGTAAAAGTTTCCCTACCTTGTCCGCCGCCGCACGATCCGCATCCTCTCTCCACGCCTCTGCGCATCCGGATGATGTCACTACCCGGCGCCTCTCACTTTGCGGCGCCTGGTAGTGACATCATCCGGATGCGCAGAGGCGGTGGAGCAAGGATGCGGATCACGCGGCCGGCGGACAAGGTAGGAGATAGTCTGACTCGAGTATAAACGGAGGTAAGATTTTCAGGCTTTTTTAAAGCCTGAAAACCTCTTTTATACTCGAGTATATACGTATGTTATTATTAGAGATGAACATCAGCTGTTCTTTAAAAATAACTAGGCCCAAATCCGAAAGGACAAAAATAAAGCCTATACTTTTTTTTAATGAAAAGTACCTGGGGCAGGGAGGTAGATTGGTTATGCCTACCTCTCAATATCTTTTGTTTCAGGAGTGCAGCACAAAGAAAACTGATTCATGCACAACCAATTTTACATCTGCCAGCTTCCTCCTGGCTTCAGCATCTTTAATACAGGAAAGCCCAGAATAGTAAACTGGCAGGTTAAACATACATGCAGTTTTCTTCATGCTGGCATTCCTTTACAAAAGATATTGGGAAGTAGGAAATCAGTCCTACCTCCAAGCCCTCAGTACGTTTCATGAAAAAAAGTTGTAATTGTCCTTTCTTTTGGAGGGAGCTAAGGGAACAAAGCAGTGGTTCCCTTGGAGCTATGGGAAGTAATGTCCTATTCACCAGGTTGGATTCTAACTCCAATTTTAAGGGGTGTATTTATAAAGGCGTGGTATCGAGGTTTTGCAATCGTCACCCAGATGTTGTACGTTGCTTCGTCCTTTACGATTGCTGCCATCCATTACATCTGGTTGTATGATCGCCAATACAATAATTGCGTAGTTTACCATTGTAAAAAAATTCATTAAATATATTTGTTTGCTTTTCTTTTTAGGATTAAAGAACCAAGTGCCGAAGACAATGAAAATGTCAGATCTTCTCTTTCATCCCCAAAAAACAGCTGCTGTAGCAACTAAGGTTCAGTCACCAGGTAAGTATCAAGAACACATGGCCCTAACGCTTAGCAATAATGTCTATTTCAACACTGTCAGGTTAAATGATGTTTAACATTGCAAAACAAATATAATAACTCAACACTCACTGTGTATGGCTGATAAGTAACCAGTACGGGTCATAGCCTCCTGAAAGGATGGTTAAAATGTCCTAGATGTTACAATAAGTCTCTAGAACCAATCAGAATTTCATGACATTGTTGCTAACATCAAAATAAATGCAAATGGATGATCCAAAGTTCTTTGAAAATTGTTCTATGTATTCACCCATATGTGATACATATCATATACATCGTAAATACTAGACTGTGATAATAATTATGCAGTCCAGCGTTTCTAAATATTTTTACAATATGAGTAAATTCCCACTGGGTGAGGGCTTGAGAAGGACTGCAGGGATGGTCAACTGCTTCTTTTCTGCTGGAAGATTTTTATGACTTTTGACAGAATGTATATCAGGAACAAGATGGTATGCAAACCAAATGATACATTGTTTATTTCAGATAAATTATGAAAAGACCTATACTTATAAACTATAAACTAAATTTGGTATCTAGCTGTTGGTTAAATAAGTGCTTAGCTAAAGCTATACTTCCATGGTAAACTACCTATTAATGTCCTAGTAATGAGTATCCTATTAGGTCCTAGTAAGAGTAGTGATCTACCTCTGGTTTACCCTTTAATATTCTTTTACCCATATTTCCCTTGGAACTTGCTAAAATTAACAGAAAACGTGAAAAGATTTGTCTATAGGGAAATCGTAGAAGGTAGGTGATAACAGATAGAGGGCTCCATCTTGTACTATACAGGTACAATCTTCTCATTACATTTTTGTTATTTCTCTGTCCTTATAATAAAATTTTCCATGGCTCATTGCTCAAGATTGCCCTGAACGTGACCAATGCCTGTATTTCCTAGAGAATTCACACATGAACAGATTCCAACACTAAATGCTGCTCTGTACACTAAAACTACAAACCTATATTGATATAGCTGGAGATATTATGTCCGTGGTAATAAGAGGGAAAATACATGCCAGGTTGTAGAGTTTTCATGGACTTTGGGAGGGAGGTTTGTGGTTTGCAATGTCTATATAATAGACAAAGTATATTATCTTGTTATGGAATTCACAGCAGGAGATCATAAAATATTATTATACTGCACCTACACTGTAATATTATTATACTGTACCTACACTGTAATATTATTATACTGTACCTACACTGTAATATTATTATACTGCACCTACACTGTAATATTATACTGTACCTACACTGTAATATTATACTGTACCTACATTGTAATATTATACTCTACCTACATTGTAACATTATACTGTACCTACATTGTAACATTATTATTTCACTACATATAAATTGAATGTACACGGTATAGTGTTGTGAATGCATGTTTATGTAGGAGGCAGAGTTAGGGTGTTCCAGGGCAGGGAGCAGGGGTTGTAACTACCAGACACTTGGGGGAGCAACTGCAGCGGGGCCTGGGAGCCAAGGGGACCCCATCTGCTAAATTTCCTATGACAGAAATCTATTTTCAACCACTACTGGCCCCAATGTGTAGTGTACTAAAACCTACATCCCTTGCTCCAAATGGCTGCCCTGCAATGTCCCTTCCAAAGTCCAAAAGTAAAGACCAGGAGCCTGTCTGTGTCCACATACTGTGTCTGCCTCTGTCTCTCCTCCGGGAGAATTATTGCCATGCGCACTGCAGCCCTTCCTCTCCCTCTCCCTAGCTTAAAACCCCTTTGCGTAGTGTAGGGCTCCCTCACCCACCCCCAACCACCATGTTACTTGTAAAAAACTCTCCCGATCTGTACTTAGATTGCTGATTCCCCTGGACATTCTACACAGTCGGAAGCCGAGTCCATGATTGGCTGCCTCTCAACCAACAACGGACGCGGCTGCCGGCCGGCCCCCTGCTTGCAGGGCCGTGTCAGATCGCCGGGGGAAAGAGGAAATGTAAGTAGTGATCGGGGGAGTTGATTATTTACAAAGTAATACTGGTGGTTGGTGGGGGTACACGGAGCCCGACACTACAACACTTTTTCGAAAAAACGGGTAAACATGACACTTTAAGAACCTTTAATTGCAATTGAAGAATGTTTTTTTTTTTCAAAGTCTGTTTTTAAAAATAGTTAAAGAAAGAAAAAAGGGATCTTGGTGCAAATTTAATTTCAGTGCTCAGGTTTATGTAGGTATTAATGAACAATACATATAAAAGAAAAATAAACAAAACTGTGAAGTTAGAAGGTTGAGACACTGTGGAGGAAAAAAGATAATATGTGAGTGTGGTTTTTACTAACTTGATGAACTTTTAAAGAGCAAATGGGTCTCGAACAAGTTAGGGTTAAATAAAAGCCTGCCAATCTGTCTTTTAAAATGAGCCCTGGAATCACATTTCCCAGGGGCAGAGCATGTCAGGGAAGACTTAATGCTGGGGAAAACAGGAAGTACCTCAACAGAATAAAAACTAAATTTACAGTTGAGAAGGCTGGTCACATGACTACAAGCTGGTCACATGTCTGAAAACAGAAAGCGTTCAAGGAGAAGTCTTTCCAGCAATAACTTCTCACAATCCACCTGAGATGTGGTTTTTTGAAGGTATAATAGGAGGCTTTTCATAATTCCAACAATTTGGAATATTTGAGACCACAGTTACCCTTTAAATTATTTCTGTGATGTCAGAGTAGCCACATAGTAAAGGGACTTTTCGTAGTCTGTGACTAACTACATGACAGCTCTGTTTTCAGCCCCCACACCTGACTATAATCTGCAAATCCTGTCAGTAATTCTGATTAGGTATATCAATTAAAAACCAAAAATAAATAACATGGTTTTGTTTGGTCTGTGTCACACACACAGTGATTTGGTGCTAAGAGCAGGTTGGGTAACTCACACTGCCCACTTTGATACCCTCCCATGTAGTTCTTTGTGTGTGTTTTTTAACATTAGCTGAATGTATCCTCACTTCGCTTTGAAATATGCAGACAAGGGGGGGCATGTTAGATTCACACAATGGGCTACCCTCTTGACATTGGTCGTTGAATAGATGTTGATAAAACATAGATAGTTGTTTTAGTCTTTCATCTGACACAATATCATGTCTGTGATAGCATGTACCAGAAGTAGAAAACACGTTTGAATAGAATTAATACTGTGTACAGTATATCTTTTAGACAAATGCATAGGAATACAAATGTTGATCATTTAACTTCACTGAGATTTGATTATGCCCAGATCCTCTGTTTACTTGACTCCTATGACCTTTACTTCCAGCCATCGAAGAGTTAAAGGTACCAGGTGTCAGAGTGATAGAATAATAACATGGAAATTGCCCATGTGCTTCTCTCTGGGTGCTTGCATATTATGAAATGAAACAGTTAAGGTGGGAATAGTTGGTAGCCTGCAAATATAGGTCTGCAGCAGATGGCTATTGTAAAATTTTAAAATATTAAGGAACCATATCTCCGTTCCTGTCCAATATGAATTACACATGCTGTCAGTCTGTCTTTCCGCCAGGAAAAACAGAAACTGTGCACTCCAATTGAAGACAGAATTGCTAAAATGGAAACCCAAGTGTTTTTCTATAGAAATGGATTCAGTTTAATGAGATGGTCTCCCAGGTAGAACTTCTGTCATCAATAAATTCCGGGGCGGTAAATATAGCAGTAGTGTGGACCTTTAACTGCTATTAACAAAATCCCTATAGAAGCTGCTGGGAGGTTTAGTTTACATCACAGGAATTGCCGTTGTCTATTCTCGGTCTTGCAGGGATGTATGGGCAAAACCTACACAAAAAAACAGGTGCACATAGTCAAGTTCTATGTAGTATATGTAGTTCGTATGTTGGTGGGGAAGGGTTGGGATTATGGTCGTAATATTAACACTTTATACAGAATCATTGTACAGAATCTTTAATAAATGTTTTTATTTAAGTTATTATTTTATTTCTGGGTTAACTATTCAGAGAAAAAATACAAGATTACCAATTTTTCAGCTCGGTGAAGCCCATACACTGAGTTAGTGTTCCAGTTTCTGAAACAGTTCCCAGAATGAATAAAATAAATAATGGATTATCAGGCTTGGATTCATTTTAAGAGACACCTATAGGCCAACAGCCTGCAACGCCCACAATAAGCACAGCTTTTAGGACACACTATGAGAATTTTGGTAGATGGTGCCCCCTGGAAACATATCTAGGCAGGTCCCTTCTGTGCCCCTTCTAAATTGTGCCAAGTCTTGTAACATTTTGTGTAAATGAAACTTCAAGTTTGTTAGAAATGCGGCGAGATAAAGGGTGAAAGGGGACCTTGGAAAGATGATATGACTTGAGACCACTAGAACAAGCTTTACAACCATATGGCCAGTTGGTCTCCTGTTTGTTGGAAAACAAACAGTGGAGGATTTTATAAACTATCCTGCAATCCCATTTAAGTGCAGCTGTTTGCCCGATTGAAACACAGTCTATCAGAACCAATCGTATGTGCTTGTGAGAGGCTTAACTAAAAAAGGCAACAACCGCGCCTCCATTGCTACTTTTCATAGCGGTGGTACAGTCAACGTTCATACAGATTCCATTTAATTACTATTAAACAGCAGTGAATTTGCTATTTACAATATAACTTCACCTCCCTCTCTGGCAAACATAGTACAAACAGAGAAATTAACAGTTTTTTTTTTGCAGCTTAACCATCCCGCTACTGACAATTTAGCCTGTTGTATAGAGGCTGAAACAATCAGTGACTCATTCTTAGCGAGAACGAGGGCCTTTAAATGAATAATATGACATTATATGACCGTTGTATTAACATTTGTTGTTTTAAATGTACATGTTGCAAGGATGAAAAGGATCGTAATCAGCACCAAAATGAATGGCGCAGGGCAAAGACAGATTTAGTTTGCGCCTCATTTTAAGTGCTTGAAATAATTTCAAAATATGCTCATCTCCTACATTGTTCCGAATGCACTTTCTCATTCCATTGAAATATTTGCAGATCTACATAAAATACACAGCTGTTCTGTTTTTATTAAAAGAAATAGATGGCAGATATTTTTTTTTTGATTAAAAATAAAAGGCTCGTGATTTCGACCCATCTTTTCTAAAATCCCGACAGTTTGGAAATGGCATACAAATGACGTTAGTTTTCATTACTGCTGTGTGATTCACGTCTTTCATCTTGCAGAATTGTCTGGCAACTGCACCAGTTAGAAAGTTTTCACATGATATAAATGTATGTGTATTATGTACTATGGTCATGGGGGGGGGGGGGGTTTGAGAGATAAATTAGGAAAAGGATATAATTATTTTAAAGGAAAGTTCACTCTAAAACACATTTTTCCTGACTTATTTCTGTGTATTCTTACCAAAGATACACACTAAAAGCTAACTACCCTCTATCCAGCTTGTCGAGCTCAGACATGCTCAGTTTGATTCACCTGTGCTAAAAATCTGAGGGGAGGAAATCTAGAAGGTTTATCATTAGCAGTTACATAGAACAACAAGCTATAAATCATTTTGATCTGCCAATCAGATATATATATATATATATATATATATATATATATATGTTGTGTGGGTGGGTTTTTATGAATAAATATATTTATTGCTAACAGATACTTGTACAAGTCATTCTCAATAAGAGATCTAGTTGGATGACTAGCGAGACGGCCTTCAAAACGAAATGTCAAGTCCAGTTGATCTAACTGAATACTGCAGATAGGGTCTCATTTACGTAGGCATGTTGGTCACTTTTCCGGTGTTAGAGTGGGCTACCCGATTTAACATCTGTTAGCATAATTTTAACTCCATCTTTGTGGTGACTGCAAAAGAATCCTGTGAGACAGCACTTACTATTTTATATTACATTTGCTCTACATTTAGCACAAGTTTTTATGCCAGCAATTATGCTGTGAGTGAATCCTTTTCAGGATGATTTTAAGTTTGAGTAGGGTGATTTACCTGGACAATTGCTGCTCTAGTTAAACAAGGCCAATAGACTACTAAAGAAGACACATAAATAAAAACACCAGCTTGTTTCTCCTTTTATCTAAAGTGGGAAGAAATACCAAGATTCAATAAGGAATTTTGACTTCTCTTTGGAAGGTAAACTAAGCATATGCACAACTTGAAAACCCTTAAAAAAAATATTTGTGTAATTGTCAATTGCTAAATCTACAGATTGTACGGTATTTATAAACAGGTATTTGCAGAGAATCATCTGGATTTTCAACAAATAGAGTTTATTAGACAAACTTAGCCATCACATCTACGCATTTCAGTCCTATAATGGACCATCATCAGGTATGATTGCTAAGTTTATCTAATAAACCTCTACTTGTTGAAAAATCCAGATGAGTTCTTCTCAAATAACTTGGTTACTTACTGGATGTGATGTCTTCGGATAAGCACCCTCGTAGCTGGACATGTAATGAGAGTGCCGCCAACCTGTGTGTATATGTCATTTTGTATATATTTATTTATTCTAACAAAATCTGTTTACCTAATATACCATATGTCATTTGAGTTAATTTGAAAAATTTCCTAGTTTATTCAATACTGTGTGGGATCAGAACGCTCCATCTGTGTCTAGTTACTTTCACACGTACTTTGAAAAAATATGATGAAGAGGTTCATGTTTCTCTAATACAGTCATTGATCTTACTATTAGTTGTCTTGTACATGGAAGGCGTGTTGTTACTAATAAAAATATGATTTAATAAGAACTTAACACATTTTATCAGAACTTATAGTCCTGGAAACTGCTGGTTCAAATGATAAATCACTTACCTTTCTAAGTGGTTCCAAAACAAGGATGTGCTGTACCTTGGTGAAGTCACCTTGGTGAGATGTCATTTTTAGAAAGCCTTGCAGTATCTTTTACATTTATTTGCACCTCTCTTCGTCTTGGAGAAAGATAGAAAATATAATCCCCTCTTTACAAAGCATTGGTAAGGCCTCATTTGGATATGGAGTGCAGTTTTGGAATCCTGTGTACAAAAAGGACATCTTGGAAATGGAAAGGGTTCAGCAACTAAATTAATAAGGAGACTGGGGGAACTTGAATTGGACATGGTGATGGCAGGTTCATTAGCTAGTTTTAAAATAAAAAGCTGGGTAAGTTTCTTAAATGCAAGAATGTTGTAGGTTACTGGTATTGATACATAAAGTAGGAATTTACAAGCCACCATAACCTCCACAGTTCCTATCTAAAGTTATGCTAACACTGTACATTGTCCCATATGGGTTAACATAAATGATTTTAAAATATATTAGTATAGTATGAATAGTATAGTGTATAGTATAAAATTACTGACACCAAGGCACAACCCGAAAGTATTCTGTATCAACCAGAAATACAGTATATGTATTAATACCAGTAATTCTGAATATTATATAGTATTCCCATACCAACCTTAACTACAGTATATGTATTAATACCAGTTATTGTCAATATTATATAGTATCCCTGTACCAACCATAACTACAGTATATGTATTAATACCAGTAATTCTCAATATTATATAGTATCCCGTACCAACCAGAACATACAGTATATGTATTAATACCAGTAATTCTCAATATTATATAGTATCCTGTACCAACCAGAACTACAGTATATGTATTAATACCAGTAATTCTCAATTATTTAGTACCTGTACCAACCAGAACTACAGTTATATGTTTAATACCAGTAATTCTCAATATTATATAGTATCCCCGTACCAACCAGAACTAAAGTATATGTATTAATACCAGTAATTCTCAATATTATATAGTCCCTGTACCAACCAGAAACTACAGTATATGTATTAATACCAGTAATTCTCAATATTATATAGTATCCCGTACCACCAGGACTGCAGTATATGTATTAATAACGTAATTCTCAATATTATTTAGTTTAGAAACTTATCATCCCACTTTTAAGCTATTCAATGAACTTGCCATTACCACATCTTCTGGAAGACAGTTCCACGGTTTCACCATTGTCACTGTAAAGAACCTTTCCTAACCTGAAGATGAAGATGAAACTGTTTTCTCCTAATTAAGTCCAAGAGTCCTCTGATAGAATTATTGGTGAACAATGCACCAGATTTTATTGTATAGCCCATTAAAATATTTGTATAAAGTGATCATATTCTCACGCAAACGTCGTTTCTCAATGGAAACAGCCCTTCCCTATTATTTTAGTTGCCCTTCTCTGAACTGCTTCCATTTCCACTATGTCTTTTGTTATATGGGATTCCAAAACTGTACCGCATATCTAAATGAGGCCTTACCAGTGCTTGTAAGAGGGTGAAAAAATATTTTCTTCTCTGAATCTATTCCCCTCTTTATACAAGAAAATATCTTGCTAGCTCTAGTGTTGCTGTCTGGCATTGTTTGCTAAGTAAAGTCTGTTATGTACTAGAGCCCACAAATCTTTTTATATTAGAAATTCACTGAGAGTTATTTATGATGTAGGTGGATCAGGATTGTTAACCCAAAATGCATCACCACATTTATCCACATTGAATCTCATCTGCCATTACTGCTGCCATTTTTGATTATCTAGATCTGCATGCAGCAATTGCACATCATTTGAAGTTTCCAAAGCTCTGCATAGTTAAGTGTCATCAGCAAACACAGAGACTTTGCTCTCAGTGCCCCCTTCTAAGTCATTTAAAACAGATTAAACAGAAGTGGTATCACTATCACACCATCATGCTCTGGCATAGCTACATGTACTGATTCTTATACCTTATTTGCTTCTGATTGGTTGCCTGAAACTTGGCCTTCTGTCAGATACTGAAATCTGCTCCTTTCCTTGTAACCAAGGCCTGTTCTTGGACCTGCTACCAGAGATGCTTAATTAGAGGATCTAGTTGACACAAACATCTTTCCTGTGACACTTCCTCCTATCACACTTCTGTATAAAGGAGACGTTTCTGTCTAGTCCTAAAGAATTTCCTGACCCCTGCCTAGCTTAATCCCGGTGGCTGCAGAATTCTTGAACTAACTACCTATAGAGACAAGGGAAGCTATAGATGAGAGCGTATGGCGGGGGCAAAGCTTTCACCTGCTGCCCTTTTTTATCTTTAGTAAAAAACGCCACTTGCTAATATAGATTGTGTTCTTTGATCTGATTTATTGTGTTGTAAAGATAACAACATCCTCCATAATGTGTCTTTAAAATAATATTTAACATTCTGATATAGTGCGAACTGACCATATCTGTTAAGATACTTAACCCTCTTAATTTAGACCCTTTGGGTAATAATGACAGATAATGGCTGTAGGTATTCTATACACTGGAACATATAGCAGAATTAAGAGATATAAATTGTGTTTCTCAGTAAGCTGAAAGGGAAGGGAGATAGTTACACATGGCTTCACTTCAAGGATTCAATACTCTACAGCATTCATAGCTACCAGTTCCCTGTGTTGGCTGATTGATTGGTCCAATGAGATCTTTTTCAGCAATTAACCTGAAACCAACTACTAAATAAACAAAAGTATACAGTATCAATAAACAATGTAATATGACAGTCATGGGCAGATGTTTAGCAGAGTCTAGAGAAGCTCTTTGGTTCAGGGGCTTACCTTGGGTTCTGGTTTTCTAAATATTTATTCTAGATTTGGACCTTTAATAGTTTTTGGTTATTAGCAGGTTGGAAAACTTTAGAGGTTATTCCCTCCTTGGCAGAACTAAAGCCTCCAGCTTTTCATAGACAAACTGAGATCTGGTGAGGACATTTAAAACACCCGTTTTGCCTAGTGTGTAAGGTAAATTCTTAATGAATTCCAATGCTGACACTCCATGCACAGTAACTAAAGACTGTGAAGAGTAAATCCCCCTCCTTCTCTTGGTTTTGTTATCACTTTCCTCTGTGGCTGAAGTCATGATCTATACTAACATAATATGACCTTTTTCGCTGTCTTGATGACTGCTCAGATGGAATAAATGGTTGCCTGGAGCTTTGTTATTTCAGTTTACAGCTGATAATTTCCTCTTCATAAAAGCTCAGACTTGACCTCAGTTACACTGAAGCACATATGGAACATATAACCAAGGATCCCATGTTGTTTTGTTGCAATGGCGTGTTTCAGTTATTTTCTTTTTTAGGGTGGAGAAGAGAGAGCATTGGCGTGAGGGGCCCTTTAACAAAAATATTTTGGATTGTACATAGAAGTATAGTAACATAGTATAGCAACATTCCCGGGAGGGAAATAACTATGTGTAAAGAAGAAGTTTTTATTGGGACTTATGGAACCCTGTATACTGGGATTGGATCATAGTAAATGTAAGCAGTGTCTTCCATGTACTTTGGGTACATTTGCCCATTGAACTATGTAGCAAGAGAATGTTCCCAGGTTCTTTTGATACATCAATTTAAATTGTGGAAATTGATCTGCTTTGAGAAGCATTGTGTAATTATTATTTATAAGAGACAGAGGAGAGTCTTCTTCGTATGTTTTCTTCTGCTTTAGTGCTTAGTGCACCCAGCAGATAAGAGCCACAATCGCTCTTTCCCGCTCTAATTCTCATGATGCAGTAAAGCCGTATGGTCCCATTACATTTTAGAATTGAGGTTGCACTCCAAATATATTCACGTGCTTATTATTGACCACACTTTAAAACACACAACGTTTTGGGGGTAATGTGTGCTAATTCCTTCTTAAACAATATATTTCTCCTGTGCTGTGTAGATTTACGCTTTATTGCTGCTTAGGGTGGTCATTGCAGCTCTTAGTGCTCACCCTGAAAAACTGTGTCCAAAGGATGGCAACAAGATGAGAGAAGACACTACAATAGTGTATCAAATGGATTGTGCAAAAAATCTTTCATAAATGTTTAAATACTTTTGTGCTGACTCCCAGGGCCAAATTCCATTAGGCAGAGTGAGGCATTTGTCTCAGGCAGCACCCTGGCACTGAAGAGAAAGGCGGCAGACAGGGAGTTGTAGAAAAAAAGTTTTTTCCTTGACCAGTCCAAAAAAAAAAAATCCCTAGTAACAGATATAATGTTGTTAAAATCCTTTAATATGGTTAGGTTAGCTTTAATAAGTTTGTTAGACTGGTTAGGTTAGTTAGGCCCTGCTGAAAGAGTCTACTTTGTCTACATGGTGGAAGGCTTACAAATCTTTGGCTAAAATCTTTTATACTACAGAAAGGTCTGGCATTGTAACAGTTAAAGGGCATGTCCACCCTTAAAAATTACTTTTGATTTGCTGCTCCCCCATGTCTGGTAGCCCCAACTGCATGGTTAGTATTTTCCAAAAGCCCCCCAAACTCTTACTTACCTCCCCTCGTTCCTCCGCTGCACTGCCGGCCCTCTGCTTGCGAGAATGCAAGCAGAGGGGCGGGACCAGCAGTCGCGTCTGTGATTGGCTGAACGACAGCCAATCACGGACGCGGCTGCCGGTCATTCAGTGCAGCGGAGGAAAGAGAGAGGTAAGTAAGAGTGTGGGAGCTTTTGGAAAATACTAACCATGCGGTTGGGGTTACCAGACATGGGGGAGCAGCATATTAAAAGGCTTTTACGCTTGGGGAGGGATAGTAGAACGGGAGGGAGAGGGAGGGGGAGGGAGGGGGAGAGGGCTGCAGTACGCAGACAAATATCTACCGGAGGCAAGGTAGCAGGCAGAGCCTGCTAGTTGGTGGACTGTTTTGGGACTTAGGGGGTACAGGGAACCCTATGGAGCTGGGATGTGAGGTAAGGATTACACTACACTACATGGTGGGCCATTACTGGGGGGGATATAGTTTTGGGGGTGGACATGCCCTTTAAGCAACATGTATAGCACAGGCTATAAAAATTGATGAGCAACTAAACCCTAAAACCTGAAATGAGCAATATGGTAATGGAAACACAAGCTGTTTGAGAATGGGATGTAATATCGTGTTCTAGTAATTTACTTTATTGCTAAAAGACTGTTTGACGAACTGGTTTAAATATCTATATGATAGAAAGTTAAAAATCATAAAATTTTAGCCATGCCCATCCACAAAGCCACACCAATTCTAATATGGCGGTGGTGCACAAAAGAGCGGCAATAAAGTTTGGCTCAGGCAGCAAAAACCCTAGAAGTGCCCCGGCTGCTCCTCTCATCTTTGTGGTTCTGTGTGGGTAGAGTAGAGGGCCTGGTGAGTTGCACCTACAAACTTCTCAATCATATATAATGCCACAATCTTGTAACCAACCAGATATACAGAATCCTTAGGCTAGGTTGTAAAGTGCGATTTCGCACGCAACACCAACTAATGACTTCAAATCAAACATGCGTTTCAGCTAACACTAAAGTTACTTTATATTAACATTAAATTGTAGTTCACAATAAAACTGATGTGCCTTTCCCCAGCTCAAAAAATCTTTAAATCTCTTTGCAGCTCTAATTTTGCAGCACCACATTTTGGAGCGGGCATTTTGGCCGATAAAGTGCCCATACACGGGCCAATTGTCGGCCGAAACAGCTGTCGTGAAACATTGTGCATCACGGGTCGGCATCCAAAATCCACACGTGTGTACGAACTTTAAGTCTAGAATAGTAGATTCTGTGATCAAGGCAGAAAAACAAGATCAGTGTTCCTGTTTCCAGAGATCCACTGCAGCTTGTGATATTAGGACAGTCTATGGGGATTATGCTAAATAAAGAGTTGGATACTATTATTATCATTATTTATTAAAGGACAACTAATTTTAACAAAAAATTATTTTTAAAAATGTACCTGGGGTAGGGAGGTTGGATTGTATCCTTTTGTTGAGGACCGCCAGCATGTACAGTTTTCATCTGCGGTAAGTGTCCCCTGACTTTCCTGTATGATAGCGCCAAGAAAAAGCACCAACCAGAAACTGTTGTGCTGGCACACTCAGAAATTATATTGGGAAGTAGGAATTCCCACTTCTACCGCCCTGCTCCAGGTACTTTTCGTTTTAACTTTATTTAAAACTTTATAAACACTTAAGTTATCCTTTATATTAAACATATAGGGATTTAGGTTCCCATTGCACGAAGAACTGCCCATTCATCATTTATTCCCTTTTTATTAGTCTACTGTTTGCCCTGTTTCCAGATCTGGTGCATGTGGATATCGCTCTTCAACAGTAGCAATTAACATCCTAATTATTAAAGAAAAGTGCAAAACTATGGTCTGTGAGGACCCATAACCTGGAAATGAACCCAGAATAGATTCAACGTTGCCATGTTTAATTATCAGTAATTTGCCCTTAGGGAATTAAATACAACAAGATCTCAAAAAGGGGAATCTTAAATAAATACAGAACCTTTACTTTTTATATTACTTTTCATTTACATATGTGGGAACATTAACTGCAATTGTCTTGCACCAATATCAGCATTTACGTGTTCATTCTATGGAAGTTAAAAGTACAGATACAGGGAAAGTGGGAAATGTTATTGCCTTTTTAATCCTTATTTTTGACTTTTTCTTTCAGGATACATTTATGTAGCTATGAGTTGTCTTCTGACTTACAAACAAAATATTTGCCATGTTAGGTATTGTAAATGTGCAAGTAGTCTTATGTTACTTTCTATAATGAGGCCTACTTGAAACTCCCACTCACTAGGGAAAAGTATTATAGACTATAGAGATCTCTCAAGCAGGAAGTGATGTAAATACTGATGTATAGAGACTGCCGGTTTGGAATTTCATTTACGAAAATTGGAACTTAATCGTAAACCTGGAAACCGAGATTGAAAATGTTAAAATCTAGATTGCAAAATTAAACATTTCAACTTTAATTGGGTGGAATACTCCGGTATACCTAGAATAAGCGTACCTGAGGAAGGACAAATAGTCTGAAACATGTAGTGCTGGTTCTGCCATATTGCCTGTAATTTTTTTTTCTAATCCACAATGAATCCATTCAGAAATCATAGGAATTCTGCACTTGATTAATAGTTGGTGCCAATAACAGATAACATTTCTATAACTGAAACCAGAATTTGTGGTTAATGTAAAAAAATAATAGAATTTGTTTTCCAGTGTCAGATGACTTACAGAATGTTTCTATAGTTTCATAAAACCGGTTTATTTATTTCCAGCAGGTGCAAGCTTTGCAAATGAAGAGCAATCTAGTTTCAAGAACGTCTTAAATTCAAAGGATATACCCAAGGGTACGGGAAGGACAGCACTGCAAGTGTGCAGCAGCATGACCGTTCCTCGCAGGAGTTTGCTGCCAGCACCGAAAAACACCACATCACCTGCTGGTAAGAAGGTCTTCCCAGAAACACAAAAACCTGCTGTCTGCATATCCCTTCAGGGAAAGGGTATCGTGGGCTGAAACAATGGATCTGCTTTTTAAAAGATAAAAAAAAAAAAAAAAACACTTTATAGACTATTGGGCTCTTCATAAATAAACACAATTTGTAGCCTATGAAGATTGCAGTTAGAGTACAGGCACGCTCTTTATATTATGCTGGATCCTTTATACAAATGCTATATTGGATCGTATAGTAGTAATCTTTTTGAGAAATATGGCCGCCATATTGTATTCCTACACTTTTTCACAATGAACAAACTTATTAAAGGAAAGTTTCTGGTTTCTTTCATTAACTTATTATAACAGTAGCTTTAACTCTTGTAACCTGCTACTCAGACAGTTCTTACTAACATTGGACATATATTAATTTGCAAGCTTATTCTAGATCTAAAGGCATTTAGGCAGCTGAAGTATTCCACTCTTAACTGGTTCGTCTTACCATCATGACTTTCTGAGAAGTCAAGCATGCTCAGTAATCACTAGAGTCACCACTGGTCGGGGAATTTCCGAACATGCAATTCATACAATCTAACTGTTGCTATTTTAGATACAGCAACTTCACACAGCAGAAGACTTTATAATAATAATGCACTTGATTGACAGCTGAAATGTAAGATATTTCTAAAGATATCTAAATAAAAAGGGGACTGATCTACAAAAAATGGTACAGTGATAGTTGGGAGGAATTATATCTTCCAGTAATGGGCAATTCAGAAAAAAACATTATTTTCAGTATAGATGCCCTTTAAGTTGCAAGGGTCACCAACCCACCCAGTAATGATGTCTGTAGGCACAAACAGAAGAGTGTCTTATGTCACAAGTGTGATACCCCACAGATGGCCCTGGATAAATGGTGCTCCCCTGGAATATGTGTAACCCCTTCTGCTATCCTGAACTGGTGAAAGGTTTACTCAGTAATTAATGTGTATTATTAAATATATTACATATGCTTCATTACCTTTAGTGCATGTATAATGTTCATGTTACGCATGAACATTATAGTTCCCATTCCTACCCTCTTCATAATAGCTCTTGTACAGTGATTTCAATCAAACTACAGTGTGTTTTGCGATCAGCACATCCCACAGTATAAATAAATATCCAGATGCTCATTTCTTACAAATAACCTTTGGTATCTTGTTTCTAAGATCTATTAAAAATGTATTTGCTGTGCATGTTTTGTAAGTATCACACAACAAGAAACTCGTAACAAATTATAGCGAGAGAGGAAAGGGTTGCGTTGGTATACGATGGGATGTCAGGTCTCCTTTTCCCTCTCCCCCTATTGATTTTGTTTTACGTTCCACTGGGACACTTGACTAAGACTCTGAAAATAAAAGGAATGAGGTTGTACAACTTGGCAAGACTCAGGATTAGGGAAGGGTAATAATTATTCTGCCCTTTGGACTTTGTTTTGAGGAGAGATATATTTTTAAGTAGGGCCCAACCTTCATCTTTTCCAGTAATTTAAGAAGATAATTAACTTGGCAATGAATGAAATTGGTAACTGTATTATAGGGCATTTATTCTCTTTATGAGAATTGTTTAGTTGGGCACACTGGATGCAATACATTTTGGGACACTGTGTTTAAACTATTAGATATTATTAATATTTATATCAAGGATTTCCAGTCTACACAAATTATTAGTCAACTACAACTGACAAACTGCTCAACATCTGGAGGCCTGCAGGATATGTATGTTACCAGTTAGTGCCCCAGACCACATTAATAGCCCAGGGCATCTCTCTGCTTATGTACATAATTGTCAATAGAATCCCGAAATCCGTAAATAGATTGGGATTCTGCATAAAAAGCCAAAATGGTAAAAAGATAACCAGGATGAAAAAATGAATAATAAGAATAAAAAAATATATATTCTAGACCAGTAACTTAATACAGTGCTATGGTGGTGCATATATGCAGCATAGACCAGATCAGACCATGGCAGAGCTGTGGACTGCCAGACTGTGGACTTGCTGAAGTGCTGACTAGTTAACTGGAAGGTAAGCTGGTTATATGCGAGCATAAATTGTTCGTAGGCTGGTGGACATGGGTAGAAAATAGTGAACAGATTGGCTGTCAAGAGACATTGTAAAATACCACATATGACCTTGCTTAACCATGAAGAGATCCTTGTCTTAAGGAGAACTATACCCTAAAATCATATGACAAAATTATAGTAAGAAAGTTACTGTAGATGTTTCAATGCCTCTGATTTTAAATTACAGCTCTACAAATCTTCTGCACCTCAGCTGTACCCAATATATTGTCATTGTTTCGTGTTGCTGGATGTCAGGATGTGGCAGGTGATTTAACTTGTTTGAATGGCTTTCGAAATCCATGCTTGATTAGAACTGAATCATGGACTGGGAGTTTGCAAATTAATGTCCCTGGTACTATTGATTTCCTTTCAGAAATCATTGTGGTGAAACCTCTTTATCTGTATTTTCCTTTCAGGTAAGCAAAGGGGCGAATGGTGTGAAAATGAATACGCTAGCAGTTTTGCATAATTCCTAGAGCAGAAATGCCCGGAGTCTTTATTTCGTATAAGGCTACTTTCAGACCAATGGCCAAACTGTTAACCATGCTAATCACTAGACAGAACCTACTAAATATTTGCTGGTTCATTTAAAAGAGTCATTTAGATCTAACCTCTGAAAACAACAGTAAACAAAAAACATGATTTTATAAAACTAGGGACTGTTGTTGTTTAGAGAGTTTATATGTCTCCAGTGTGTAACAGCTTCTTTTCAAATCTCTAGGGTATAAACTCTTTTTGGTATGATATAGAAGGGTCGAGCATGGGGATAGCGGTTGCTTAATTAGCTCCACAGGATTTAGATTTTCGACAGGAACATCTGAAACAATTAAATTTGCCTTTCCTCTGGGTCTCACCTGTATTCCACATTAAGTTACAGGATAGAAAATAAAATTATACAGGTAACATAACACAAGAAAACTCAAGCATTTACATCTTTATCTCCAGTGAACACAGAGCAGCGAGAAATATAATATTGTCAGAGGAGATAATAAGCTGGCAATGTGAGCTCATCAATCCTGACTAAGGCATACGATGTGTTAAAACAATGAATGGATGGATCAGAGAACCTACAGCATTTGGGGCTTAGGATGCATTATTGCTGTTAACTGAAAATATTGCTGCAGAGTAACTACAGATCACCTCAGTGTCTGTGCAGCCAAATAATATTACTATACTATATACACTGTAATATATTATATTGTACCTACACTGTAAATATTATTATACTGTACCTTCATTGTATATATACGTACTACACTGTAATATATATAACTGTACCTCATTGTAATATTATACTGTACCTACACTGTAATATATTATACTGCACCTACACTGTAATATTATATACTGTACCTACATTGTAATATTATTACTGCACCTACACTGTAATATTATTATACTGACCTACACTGTAAATTATTATACTGTACCTTATTGTAATATTATACTGTACCACACTGTAATTATTATACTGCACCTACACTGTAATATTATTATACTGCACCTACACTGTAAATATTATACTGTACCTCATTGTATATTTATACTGTACATACACTGTAATATATTATTATACTGACACTGTAATATTATTACGTACCTTCATTGTAATATATACTGTACCTACACTGTAATATTATTATACTGTACCTACACTGTAATATTATTATACTGCACCTACACTGTAATATTATTAACTGTACCTCATGTAATATTATACTGTACCTACACGTAATATATTATATGCACCTACACTGTAATATTTATTACTGTACCTACATTGTAAATTATTATACTGTACCACACTGTATATTATTATACTGCACCTACACTGTAATATTATTATACTGTACCTACACTGTAATATTAATACTGCACTCTACACGTAATAATTTTACTGTACCTAACTGAATATTATTATACTGTACCTTCATTGTAATATTACTGTACCTACACTGTAATTATTATACTGTACCTACACTGTAATATTATTATACTGTACCTTCATTGTAATATTATACTGTACCTACACTGTAATATTATATACTGTACCTACACTGTAATATTATACTGTACCTACATTGTAATTTATTATACTGTACCTACACTGTAATATTATTTACTGTACCTGCACATATGTTATATCTGTACCGAAATTGTAATATGATTTTGGACCTACACTGTAATATTATTATACTGTGCCTGCACTGTAATATATTATACTGTACCGAAAAGTAATATTATTATAATGTACTACACTGTGATATTATACTGTACCGAAATTGTAATATGATTTTGGACCTACATTGTAAATTATTATACTGTAACGAAATTGTAATATTATACTGTACCAACATTGTAATATTATACTGTATCTACATGTAATTATTATACTGTACCCACACTGTAATATACTGCACCTACATATTGTAAATTATACTGTACCTACACTGTAATATTATACTGTACCTACAGTGTAATATTATATACTGCACCTACACTGTAATATTATTATATTGCACCTACACTGAACATTATTATACTGTACCTACATTATAATATTATACTGCACACATTGTAATTATATAATGTACCTACACTGTAATATGATTATACTGTACCTACATTGTAATATTTATTAACTGTACTGAAATTGTAATATTATATACTGTACTGAATTGTAATATTATTATACTGTACCTGCACTGTAATTATACGTACCGAAATTGTAATATTATTATACTGTACCGAATTGTTAATAGATTTTGGACCTAAACTGTAATATTATTATACTGTACCTGCATGTAATATTATTATACTGTACCTACATTGTAACATCATACTGCACCTACACTGTAATATTATTATACTGCACCTACATTGTAATATTATACTGCTCCTACATTGTAATATTATACTGTACCTACATTGTTATACTGTATCTACATTGTATATTATAATGACCTACATTGTAATATTATACTGCTCCTAATTGTAATATTAACTGTACCTACATTGAACATTGTAACTGTACCTATATTGTAATATCATACTGTACCTACATTGTAACATTATTATACTGTACCTACTTGTATATTATACTGTACCTACATTGTAACTGTATTATACTGTACCTAATTGTAATATCATACTGTACCTACATGTAAATTATACTGTCCTACATTGGATATCATACGTACCTACATTGTAACATTATTACTGTACCTACAATTGTAATACTATTATACTGTACCTACATTGTAGTATATTATACTGTGCCTACACTGTATTATTATTATACTGTACCTACTCTGTAATATTATACTGCACCTACACTGTAATATATTATACTGTACCTACATTGTAACATCATACTGCACCTACACTGTAATATTATACTGTACCTACATTGTAACATTATACTGTACCTACATTGTAACATTATTATACTGTATCTACATTGTAATATTGTACTGCACCTACATTGTAATATTATACTGCTCCTACATTGTAACATTATACTGTACTACATTGTAACATTATATACTGTATCTACATTGTAATATTGTACTGCACCTACATTGTATATATACTTGCTCCTACATTGTAATTTATACTGTACCTACATTGTAACATTGTTATACTGTACTACATTGTAATTTACTGTCCTACATTGTAATATTATACTGTACTACATTGTAACATTATTATACTTATCTACCTGTTATATCATACTGTACCTACATTGTAACATTATTATACTGACCTTCATTGTAATATAACTGTACATAACGTATATATATTATGCACCTCATGTATATATTATACTGTACCTACATTGTAATATTATTATACTGACCTACACTGTAAATTAACTTTAACAGTAATATTATTATTTACTGTACCTACACTGTATATTATTATACTGCACCTACACTGTAATAATTATTTATACTGTACCTACACTGTAATTTATTATACTGCACCTACACTGTAATATTATACTGTACATACACTGTAATATTATACTGTACCTACATTGTAATATAATATTATACTCTACCTACATTGTAACATTATACTGTACCTACATGTAACATTATTATACGTATCTACATTGTAAATCATAATTAACCTACATTGAACATTAGTATACTGTACCTACATTGTAATATAATCTGTAACATTGTAACATTATTATACTGTACCACATTGTAATATTATATTGTACCTACATGCATTGTAACATTATACTGTACCTACATTGTAACATTATTATACTGTACTTACATTGTAATATCATACTGTACCTACATTGTAACATTATTATACTGTACCTACATTGTAATATTATACTGCACCTTCATTGTAATATTATACTGCACTTACATTGTAATATTATACTGTATCTACATTGTAACATTATTATACTGGCTTGTACCTACTTGTAACATTATTTATACTGGTACCTACATTGTAACATGATTATACTGACCTACATTGTAATATTATACTGTTATCTACATTGTAACATTATTATACTGTACCTACATTGTAATATTAATACACTGTACTACACTTGTAATATTATGTACTGCCTTCTGACATTGTATATTATACTGGTACCTACATTGTAACATATGTACTATCCTATATTGTAACATAATCTACTGTACCTACATTGTAAATACTTCCTACATTGTAATATTATACTGTACCTACATTGTAATATTATACTGCTCCTATGTCCTACATTGTATACATATCTGTAGCTACATTTATATTTTCTGTACCTACATTGAAAACATTATACTGTACCTACTTGTAATATACTGTACCTACATTGTAATATTATACTGCTCCTACATTGTAACTTATACTGTTACTACATTGTAATATTATACTGTACCTACATTGAAACATTATACTGTACCTACACTGTAATTATACTGTACCTACATTGAAAATTATTATACTGTATCCTACATGAAAACATTATATACTGACCTACACTGTATATTATACTGTACCATACATTGAACATATTATACTTGTACCTAGCATTGTAATATTATACTGTCCTACATTGTAATATTATACTGCCTACAATTTTAACATTATACTGTACCTACACTGTAATATTATACTGTACTACATTGAAAACATATTATACTGTACCTACATTGAACACTTATACTGGTACCTACAATCAAAATAAAAACCTTTGTATTCCAAGTAGGAGGAGGCAGGAATGTCACTCCTACCTTTCTCTGCCGACACTGTCAGTGGCCCCCACGTTGTCAACATTTCTACGTTTACATTTTTTACTTTATTTCTTAAATTCTTGTGGGTTCGTTCATTATGAAATATGCTAAGCAAGCAAGAAAAATTGTTACTTCTATTGCAAGACCTTCTTCCTGATCATTAATAAATAACTGTACCACATTGAATTGTATCCTATAGTAATGGCCTCTCCATCTCCGCACAATTTTTTGCCCCCTAGCTATTTTTTATATTTAATGAAATAATCTTCTTAATGCACAACTGGCAATGTATACTGTAAGTGATGTATAGGGATAATGTGCTACTGCAGTGTGGATTATAGATAGTAAGTCACGAGAGAGTTCTGTCACCATATATTATATATTATAATTCAAGGGAAGCGTTATCATCTTAGTATACATAGGTTTTTAGTTAATTTATGTTTTAAATTTTTTAGGGACCGTGTTGAGGTTTAATTTATTTTTTGTTTTTGTGTATATTATACATTGTTCTACAGTTTCAAATATTAACGTTTAGAAATTACTCACCCTCCCTCCTGTTAGCTATGCATGAGTGTCAAATGTTTTCTCTTGATATAATTTAATCAATCAGATATTAAATCTTTACTAGGTTACTGCAGTTAGATATCATCTGGTTGGTTGCTGCAGATTAATAACACAGCCAAACTTTTGCACCTTATACTGCATCAGCCCCTTTGCCTTTACAAATAACAATTCCTCTTCTAAAAAAATGGTATTATTGGCAGCATGGTTTCTCAGTGGCTAGCATCTGATGTCCTTGAATCCACACTTGAACATATCTGCAAGGTTTTGGTATGTTCTCCTGTGCTTACGGTGTTTCCTCCGGGCACTCTGGCTTCCCCACAATCAAAAGACATACTGATAGGTTGCATATGTCAATAAATGTGCTTAGATTGTAGCTCTTCAGGGCAGGGGCATGATATGTGAATGTATCCATGTTATTAAGGCCTATGGAGATGTTAGTGCTATATAAATCCACAATAATAATAATATGTATATATTTAGAATATAAATCCCTTATTATTAAATATACTTATATCTCCATAGGAGATTGCATTGAATTTTTGGGAGCTACCATGTGGTGGGGGTATAGGATATACACATAGGAAAGGTGTATATGTTGTGTATGTGTGTGACTTCTCACTGTACAATTAAATGACCATCAGTATTATATACAATTAGCACTGACTTATTTAGGTACAACACAAAATATACAAAATACATAAACTTACTCAATTACATAAACTTACTTACAGAGCTGAGATCCCTATTTTAATATGGAATGGTCAAATGTCAGCTTACCACACCCCTTGCCTTGCTCCAGTGAAAGGAAGTTTCTGTCTGCTACACAGGATATATGTGTATTGTAATGGACTATAAACCAAGGCTCCTTATATACCACCTCCAGTCTGCAGGTGTGTCAGTGAGTTATAAAGACAAGACATCCCTGCTCTCTACTATGGTAGGAGAGAGAAAGTGAAGTGGATTGTAGTGTGTGCTTTGGTGTGTGATCCTGTGTATAATAGATCCTGTTATCACTTGTTGGGAGGACAGATCATTGGACAGACAATTTACCGTTATGTGATATAAACTCTGAGGCACAGATAAGTGTACACCAACTTACACGGACACACAATATACAGGCCTGGTAATATTCAAAGTTTGTGCACCATAGACAGGGACAACCCCTAATACTGCGTTATGTGGGGAACCGTTTATGTGCACTGGTCTGCTTGTGCCAGACCACCAGAGTAACCCCACTGTGTGCAAACTACCCATAATCCTTCCGTAAAGCAGTGATCTGGTACAAATTGGTGCAGCAGTGCTGGTAATCCCCGTTTATTCTTCCTGTTTTGTATATGGTTCTCTGTATTAAGCTATGGAGGTCTGCTACTGATGATTTAAATCCTCCTGTCCTTGTACCTGCAATGAATTCCCCCATTAGGCTCAGTAGCTCTACCAGGCCCAATTGCCAAACCTATTTTTAAATCTGATCCATTTGATGGGTAACTAGGGGTGGACTGATTGGCTAGAACATTGAAATTGGCAGCAACTATTAATGGTTCGATGAAGGTTCTCGCTTGCAAGTCCTTAGCCTTTGCTTAGTGGTAAAGTCAGGCAGGTATACCATGGATTTACTGTAATCTGAAATAAAAAGCAGTTATCAGTTATTTAAAAAATTGCTCTGAAGCTAATTTTTTTCAATTAGATCTGTATAAGAGTATATAAAGGATAAATCCATTTCTTTAGGTAACTGGGATGAGAAATGTTTTGTTATACGTTAGATTATTAGGGCAATGCTATTACAACAACATGTAGCTGTGAGGTACCTTCTGTTATAATAGATGAAGGTACCATCACCACTTGCCGTGGTGAATACTAAAGTATTAACCTAGCAGTTTAGTTTCAAACACACAGTGTAGGGCAGGATTGCCTGGGTCTACTCCCAGACCTGCAGGATATCCTGTTTGGTTCCTCTGGAAGCTGTGACTGTCTGAGTACCAGTTTAAAATATATTAAGATCTAACTATGGAATCAAACAGATACATGATAGGATGGTGATCATAATACTGATTATAACTGATTATTAATTGTAGTTAATATTATATATGTATACTTTATACATTTTATATTCACATTTTATGCTTTTATCGCACGGTTAAGCTGGTTTTTATTAATTCATTGGAATTAATACATGTATGACACACAACAGCATAATGTTTTTAGATATGTTTTTAGATATTTCTGGAACACTAGAGTTACACATAATTTTAATATCATTATACAATTGCACACACATACACAATATGAGGGATCTTTTTTGTTAATTCCAGGGAGATGCACACCATGGTTTGTATGGGTTTGGATACAACAAGTTTTATATGTATCACCTGCAGATATATTACCAATTAGTCACTAATTGGTTAAATTGGGGTTTTGGATACTTTAAGGGAGTGGGAATCATGGGATATTCTCCCCTCTATGGGTCTCTGAGTGAAGCGGCAGGAATGCCGGGAAACACGTCAGACCACTGGTTTGTTTGCACCTTTGTGATGCTTTTTACAGCTTTGATTGATGTTTCACATATGATTGAAAATAAGTTTTGTGATGACACCTACCAAGCCTGAGTCTAATTCCAGAGTGGTCCGCTCCCTGATGCTCGCTCTTCGTACTAAACAGTTAAAATATACCTGTGTAAAGATAAATATCCCTACTATATCCACACATAGCAAAACAACACACACACTATTTCCATTGTGCACCAATGGGCACAATTTTGTAGTAATATATGTATAGCATGTGGCACTGGTATGGAGAGAGCTGTCGCTTGAAAATAAGAAACCAAGCCTGAATAGAGGTGGGGGGGTTTCGACACCAACTGTCTGCCATGTACAATGCTGTTTTAACACCTTACTCTGGGCTTCCTATAACACCTCTTAGCACTATCCAACACTCACACCTTAACACGGCTGTGATATGCTAATTGGGATTTTCCAGGGTACATAATTGCCACAGATTCTTGTAAAGGTCATTCTGAATTAGAAAAGCCAGTCGGATGACTACGAAACGTCTTCAAAACTAAACTTCCAAGTCCAGTAGATCTAATTGAATACAACAGATATTTCATCTTAATCTTCGTAAGTATGGAGATTTACAGCAGAAACTGGCTATACCATCAATAAAACAAAATCCCAAGCTGTATTAGTGTTTAAGGCATTAAAATGCTTTTTGTATTCGCACATATGTGCACTCATGGCCCTGTGTTTTGCACTAAGGAATCATAGTTAATTGACGCAACATATCAAAAAGAGGAAAGGACTTCTAGCCTCGAAGCTAAACCCTGTTAATTTGTATATACTTACTTTAGCTTATTTACTCAAATGTTAGAATCTCCCGTCCTTGTACAGAACTTGTATGTAATGCTATGAAATAAGTAATGTTGACTAGGATGACTGCATGGCACTGATACTACTACATCCTATAGAGGACAGTGGATCTCTGTCATATCCACACAGGCTTTGCTATTGTAATATGAGAGTCATTTTGGTCTGGTACAGGACAGAGGACAAATGTCATAGGGACTGATAGCTAACAGGGTGAGAGTGGCCCAGGGATACAGGGGAAACCCCAATCTACGTATTAGTGTGCCGATATACCACGGATGTCAAACGCATCTTTCTCCTTTCAACGCGAGATTGGATAGGAGTGTGAAGGCACAGAGTTCTATAGTACAGTGGATTTTTTTCTTTCTTTCCGACATATTCACCCCGAGTTGGGGGTGGCGATGTCACACCAGAACAAACTCATTATCAAGGATGGTATCTCTGCTTTGGGGGTGGGGAGGTGGTGTGGTCTCTCTGCTCCCTCTCCTTCCAGATGGGTGGTGTGTGTGTGCGACACAGAGACTAGGATGGCTGACAGAAACTGTACTTAGAGAAGCCAGGGAAGGGGTGGTTTATAATGTACCACCCTTTCGTAAATAATAGGATATTACAAACCACTCGGCCAACGCCTCGTTCTTCTAATGTTGCGGAACTCCTTTGGCCTTATAATATCCTTATAATTTGCAAATGGGGTACATTATCCCTATATTATATACAGATACATTTTGTAGTTATTAGTGCCAATGAACAGAAATCCACCAATGGTCTCTGGCACCAAGGCATTCATACTAAGGGGAAATGTATTACAGATTCAATAGCCAAAAAGACTGACTTGTGTTAATTTTGTTTGATATAGTGGCTGGTAATATTGATGTATCACAAAAAGCTGAACACGCAGTCTGAATAATTTTCCAATGATATATCTGTGGCCGCATAAATCTTGAATAATAATAAATAATACTAAATATGAAATCTGCTCAAGTTTTATGGCCCATGGTGGTATAGTTTTGAGATCGAGTTTCAATTGGGAACTACCGTCAACCGTGCACAGATTGTATGTGGGTCCCCAGACATCCCCCCTGGTGTATGTGGGGTCCCCAGACATCCCACCCTGCCAAAACTCATTACAGGAGGGTACCCACGCATAATCCATGCATACAGACACACACATGTATACAGTTCAAACTCTTGCATACAAACCCATGCATTCAACAGATTACACACTCATGAAACAGTCAGAACACAATGCATACAACAGTCATGATCACTATTGTGTTTTTGTCACGTGTTAACCGCTAAAAGACTCTGACATCATTGTGCTCCCTCACTCTAATTCAACCACACATTTCAGGGAGATTGGTTTATTATTCGCAGTCAGGGAGCTGCCATTAAAATCAGGAGACCCCTGAACTTCAGGGAGAGGTGGGATGCCTGGGTCCCTACGCCTTCTATGTAGATTTGTTACTTGATTTATCACATAGAGACAGACCTTACTTATAAATTACTCTTAGTTATTGACAATACTTACTGACAATGAATAGATAGTTTATACACCAAACCATAACATCTTCAGTTTATGTTTTACAGCCCGTGTCCTTTACACCAACCTTGGTTGTTTGAGAGATGATTCCTTTCTGGTAGTATTGCAGTATGTGCTTTAATATTGTAACGTAGATATCTACCATATAAACTCGAGTATAAACCGTCCCGAGTATAAACCGAGGTACTGTTTTGCTACAAAAAAGAAGAAACCAATTGATCCAAGTATAACACCGAGTGGGTGTAGTATTTGCCCACTAAAGATGTTGGAACTACAACTCCCAGCATGCTTTATTGCTGGAGTTTGTAGTTTTCAAACATCTACGTTGCAAATCTTACAAATAAGAGTAAAACTTCTTTATTTGCATACTGTATGCAAAATATAGGGGATTTACCCCTATTTGCAAGTATTTGCCACTTAAGATGTTTGAAAACTACAACTCCCCAGCATAAAGATGCTGGGAGTGTAGTTTCAAACATCTTAAGTGGCAAATACTTGCAAATAGGGGTAAATCTCTCCTTTATTGTGGCATACAGTATGCCAATAAAGAAAGTTTTACTCTTATTTGTAAGTATTTGTCAATTGTGTGTATTTACCCTGTGGAAGTAAAATTTCTCCTACTTGTCGCCGGCCGCACGATCCGCATCCTCCTCCACAGCCTCTGCGCATCCGGATGATGTCACTCCCCCGGCGCCTCTCACTTTGCGGCGCCTGGTAGTGACATCATCCGGATGCGCAGAGGCGTGGAGCAAGGATGCCGGATCACGCGGCCGGCGGACACAGGTAGGAGATAGTCTTGACTCGAGTATAAACGAGGTAAGATTTTCAGGCTTTTTTAAAGCTGAAACCTCGGTTTATACTCGAGTATATAACGGTATTTATTATATGAGATGAACAATGCAGCTGTTCTTTAAAAATAACTAGGCCCAAATCCGAAAGGACAAAAATAAAGCCCTATACATTTTTTTTAAGAAAAGTACCTGGGGCAGGTGGAGGTAGATTGGTTATGCCTACCTCTCAATATCTTTTGTTTCAGGAGTGCAGCACAAAGAAAACGATTCATGCCACAACCAATTTTACATCTGCCAGGCTTCCTCCTGGCTTCAGCATCTTTAATACAGGAAAGCCCAGAATAGTAAACTGGCAGGTTAAAACACTACATGCAGTTTTCTTCATGCTGGCATCCTTTACAAAAGATATTGGGAAGTAGGAAAATCAGTCCATACCTCCAAGCCTCAGGTACGTTCATGAAAAAAAGTTGTAATTTGTCCTTTTACTTTGGAGGGGCTAGGGAACAAAGCAGTGGTTCCCTTGGAGCTATGGAAGTAATGTCCCTAATTCACCAGGTTGGAATTCTAACTCCAATTTTAGGGGTGTATATTTTTAAAGGCGTGGTATCGAGGTTTTGCAATCGTCACCCATGATGTAAATGTACGATTGCACTTCGTACTTTACGATGCCTGACATTACAATTACGATCATGGGTTGTATGATCGCCAATACAATATTGCAGTAGTTTACCTTGTAAAAAAATTCATTAAATATATTTGTTTGCTTTTCTTTTATGGATAAAGAACCAAGTGCCGAAAGACAATGAAAGTCAGATCTTCTCTTTCATCCCCCAAAAAACAAGCTGCTGTAGCAACTAAAGGTTCAGTCACCAGGTAATTATCAAGAAACACATGGCCCTAAACGCTAGCAATATAATGTCTATTTCAATTCACCTGTCAGGTAAAATGTTTAACATTGCAAAACAAATATAATAAACTCAACACTCACGTGTGTATGGCTGATAAGTAACCAGGTACGGGTCATAGCCTCCTGAAAGGATGTTTAAAATTCCTAGATGTTACAATAAGTCTCTATGGAACCAATCAGAATCTCATGACATTTGTTGCTAACATTCAAAAATAAATGCAAATGGATGATCCAAAGTTCTTTGGAAAATTGTTCTATGTATTCACCCCATATGTGAATCATATCATATATCATCGTAAATCTAGACTGTGTATAATAATTATGCAGCCAGCGTTTCTAATATTTTAATATGAGTAAATTCCCACTGGTGAGGGCTTGAGAAGAGCTGCAGGATGGTCAACTGCTTCTTTTGCTTGAGATTTTTATACTTTTGACAATGTATATCAGGACAAGATGGTATGCAAACCAAATGATACATTGTTTATTTCAGATAAATTATGAAAAGACCTATACTTATAAACTATAAACTAAATTTGGTATCCTAGCTGTTGGTTAAATAAGTGCTTAGCTAAAGCTATACTTCCATGGTAAACTATCCTATTATGTCCTAGTAATGAGTAATCCTATTAATGTCCTAAGTAATGACGTAGTGATCTACCTCTGGTTTACCCTTTCTAATATCATATTTACCCATATTTCCCCTTGAACTTGCTAAAATTAACAGAAAACTGTGAAAAGATTTGGTCTAGAGGGCAAATCGAGAAGGTAGTGTATACAAGATAGAGGGCTCCATCTTTGTACTTATCCAGTACAATCTTCTATACATTTTTGTTTTTTCTCCTTCCTTATAATAAATTTTTCCATGGCTCATTGCTCAAATTGCCCTGAACGTGACCTCGCAATTTGCCTGTGATTTCCATAGAGAATTCACACATGAACAGAATTCCAACACTTAAATGGCTGCTCTGTCCACTAAAATCCTTATATTGATATAGCTGGAGATAATTGTCTTGTAATAGAATGGGAAAATACATGCCAGGTTGTATAGGTTTTTGGGACTTTGGAGAGGAGGTTTGTGGTTTGCAATGTCTAATAATAGACAAGAGTAATATTTCTTGTTATGGAATTCACAAGCAGGAGATCATCAAATTACATTAAATTTGCCCCCCCCCCAGAGGGAAACACAAGTGTTCTATCTAAATGTTGACAGCTTATGTTCCATACCTGTGCACTATGATCTTCTATTTACCAGTAATGTGTATTAATGGATTTTATTTTCTTTTAACCCCTTCCTGTCCATAAAAGGAATCTGAGTTATAGGATCTCACTGTTATGATTATTTGTATGGACTCTGCACCCCCCCCCTTCCCCCATTTATAAGCCATCATCCAAACCCCTCTAACCCCCATTTTATAAGCCAATCATCCCAACTGCAGACATGACATGTTCGATCTGTTAGATCTCGTCAGTGCAAGATATGGATTTATAGCTCTATCACCCTAAGCTTTCCTAACTGCCTTATCTATTTGCGCCCAAGTCCTCCCCCATAGAGCCAGATCTGTATCTCTATGTTAGTCTTGCAGGTTGGTATGAGCGGCTCTTACAATAGGCTGTATTGCATGTTATTAAGCCGCGGTTCTGGAAAACATGCAAAAGCACAGGACCTTCATTAGCATGAGACTGCAGATGCCTTCTGTTATAAGAGGTTCTGCTTCATTTAATTTATTATTGTAATCCTTATGGTTATAATCGAAATATACTTATGGTTATAAATCGAATTTGTCAGCTATTCTGTCATCTTACCCGTAGGTGTCTGTTTCTTTAATTGGTCTTTATAAATTACCCCTATATGGACAAATTAAAAACTTCTGGCACCTCCAGTTTTCTATAGGATAGTCCATTCCAAGGCCATGTGGTGGAAGAAAAAAATGATATCCTGTCTCTAGAGAGAGCAAGGAAAGCTACAGGAGGAACCTGAGTCTTCTAGGGTGACTACGCCGGGAGAATCCTCTCATAGTGTTTAGCCAGTGTAGCTTAGCTCTGTGTTTATAGGAGTGGGTGCGCACCACTTAGTGCCATTTAGTTAGCTTGATCAGCCCAAAGCTCAATAGGAGGTCAGTGGGTTAGTACCGTTGTGTGTACTAGGTAGATGCCTGACAGCCACACAGGACTCTGAGTGCTAGAGGGGGTGTATCTTTCAGAGAGGAATCCCCATCCAACTGATAGTGTTGGTCGGTGAGATCTATATGTATTGTGTGTTATATGTTGTATATTATTCTACAAAATAATTCATTGTTTTTACTTTGTTTGGTGACGCGGTGAATTTATTATACATTATATTAGTCCTGCTAACATTCTGCTTTTCTGTCCCTACTAAAGAATTCCTGGCGCCATTTATTATTCTTTATACAGCACCATTTGTACATTCATGTGTGATCCTCGCACCTCTCCCGAAGTTCAATGGCACTCCTGAAATGTGTTGTTCTGAATTAGAGTGAGGGAGCCACATGATGTCAGAGTCTTTAGCGGTACATGTGACAAAAACACTTAATAGTGACATTGACTTGTATGCATGGGTGTGTCTGACTGTTTTCATGAGTGTTTGTGAGAGATGCTGTGTCTGACTGTATACATGGGTGTGTCTGTATGCATAGATAATGCGTTAATCTTGGGTGGGGCTTTAGGGGTTGGGTATCCGCCCTGTCCAAGTGTGATTCCTAGGTGTAGCCCAATGCTGTAGTGTATCCTGGCATACCAAGTACTGTTAACTATAGTGCTACTTATTTTTAGGGAATCCAACCACCTCCCATAGACTCTAGCCTCCCTCCCTTTACCCATCCCTGGTGCAAAGTGAAAGCTCATGGTACTGTGGATTAAAAGCATTGATGGGCTTGTGTGGCCTTTTGACAACAATATGCAGCCCCAAGAGAACAGCAGATTGTGGTATGAACAGTCCCGCAGTGTCTTTAAATGTATGTCTGTGTCCTTTTACCCTTGTTTGTAATCACACTGCAGTTTTAAACTGTTTGGTGCTCGAGAGGTTGAAAGGGCATGTCCACCCCCACTCTACTTACCTTCCCCTCTCCACCGGCATTCTGAGAAGCTGGCCAGCCGCGTCCGTGATTGGCTGCCTCTCATCCAATCACGGACGCGGCTGCGGTCCCGACCCTGCTTGCAGTGTCTTGCAAGCAGAAGGCCGGGCTGGGCGTCAGAGGAGAGAGGGAAGGTAAGTAAAGACTTGTACTTTCTTAAATTATTTTATGGCGGTTGGGGCTGGGGAAACCTATTGTATTAGTGGGGTCTGAAAGTTGTTAAAAAGGGTGGACATGCCCTTTAATGTGTAGCCCTCCATGCTGTTATCAGTTTCAAACCTGCAGGGAGAAAGCTTCTCCATATTTGCTAACCTGTGACTGATTAATCCCTGTCCTGATGCAATTGGTCCTAAAGAAAGTAGTGGGTTAAGCCTCAATATGAACCTCTGTAGAGCTCGAATCTATAATCCTCAGACTGAATCTATTATCCGTGAATAGCCCTGCGTGTAACCTCCCTGCGCTTGACTTATCAGTCGATCCTGACATAAAGAAGAGCGGTGGGCTATGAGATTATCTGCGGCGCTGCTTTTTATTAAAATGTAACAAAGACAATTTGAGTATGGCACGTACTAATGAACTCACCCTACAAACAAGCAGCGCGCAGCGTCAGCCTGTCAATGATACCAGTTTGTGTTTGTTATACTGTACTTACATTGTAAATATCATTACTGCTCCTACATTGTAATATTATACTGTACCTACATTGTAACATTATTATACTGTATCTACATTGTAATATCATACTGTACCTACATTGTAACATTATTATACTGTTACCTCATTGAATACTATACTGTACTACACTGTAATATTATTATACTGCTACACTGTTAATATATACTGTACCTACATGTAATATTATTATACTGCACCTACACGTTGTAATATTATTATACTGTACCTACACTGAAATTATTATACTGTACCTACACTGAATATTTTATACTTGAAACCTACACTGTAATATTATTATACTGTACCTACACAAATTAGTATAACTGCACTACACTGTAATATTATATGTATACACACTGTATATTATACTGTACCTACATTGTAATATTACTACCTACATGTAACATATACTGTACCTACATTGTAACATTATTATACTGTCTACATTGTAATATCATAATTATACCTACATTGTAACATTAGTATACTGTACCTACATTGTATATTAATCTGTAACATTGTAACATTATTATACTGTACCTACATTGTAATATTATATGTACCTACATTGTAACATTATACTGTACTACATTGTAACTATATTATACTGTATTACATTGTAATATCATACTGTACCTACATTGTAACATTATTATAATGTACCTACATTGTAATATTATACTGCACTTCATTGTAATATTATACTGCACTTACATTGTAATATTATACTGTATCTACATTGTAACATTATTATTACTGTACCTAATTGTATAACATTATTATACTGTACCTACATTGAAATTTATACTGTACTACATTGTAATATTATACTGTATCTACATGTAACATTATTATACTGTACCTACATTGTAATATTATACTGTACCTACATTTGTAATAAAATATACTGCTCCTACATTGTAATATATACTGACCTACATGTACATTATGTACTGTACCTATATTGTAACATTAATATACTGTACCTACATTGTAATATTATGTATACATTTATATATACTGTACCTACATTGTAATTATACTGCTCCTATGCTCCTACATTGTAACATTATACTGTAGCTACATTGTAATATTATACTGTACCTACATTGAAACATTATACATTTGTACATACATTGTATATTATACGTACCTACATTGTAATATTATACTGTACTTCTAACATTGTAAACATTATACTGTACCCACATTGTAATATTATACTGTACCTACATGTGAAAACATATATACTGTACTACACTTGTATATATTACTGTACCTACATTGAAAAACATTATTATACTGGTACCTACATTGTAACATTATACGTACTACACTGTAATTGTAATATTATACTGTACCTACATTGTAATATTATACTGCTCCTATGCTCCTACATTGTAACATTATACTGTAGCTACATTGTAATATTATACTGTACCTACATTGAAACATTATACTGTA
>CM033470.1:301058600-301426637 GCA_019447015.1 Hymenochirus boettgeri | reverse complement strand
TTGTAAATGATTTGGACTACACTGTAATATTTTATACTGTACCTGCACTGTAATATTATTATACTGTACCTACATTGTAACATCATAGCACCTACACTGTAATATTATTATACTGCACCACCTCTTGTAATATATACTGCCCTACATGTAATATATACTGTACCTACATTGTATACTGTATCACATTCTAAATATACTGCACCACATTGTAATATTATACTTGCTCCTACATTGTAATATTATACTGTACCTACATTGTAACATTGTTATACTGTACCTATATTGTAATATCATACTGTACATACATTGTAACATTATTAACTGGACCTACATTAATTTATACTGTACCTACATTGTAACATTGTTTACTGACCCATATTGTAATATCATACTGTACCTACATTGTAATATTATACTGCTCCTACATTGTAATATCATACTGTACCACATTGTAACATTATTATACTGTACCTACATTGTAATACTATTATACTGTACCTACATGTAGTATTATTATACTGTGCCTACACTGTATTATTATTATACTGTACCTACTGTAATATATACTGCAATACACTGTAATATATTATACTGTACCACATTGTAACATCATACTGCACCTACACTGTAATATATACTGTACCTACATTGTAACATTATACGTACCTACATTTAACATTATATACTGATCTACATTGTAATATTGTACTGCACTACATTGTATATTATACTGCTCCTACATTGTAACATTATACTGTACCTACATTGTAACATTATTATACGTATCTACATTGTATATTGTACTGCACCTACATTGTAATATTATACTGCTCCTACATTGTAATATTATACTGTACCTACATTGTAACATTGTTATAATGTACTACATTGTAATATCATACTGCTCCTACATGTATATTATTACTGTACCTAGTATATAACTGTATCTACATTGTAATATCATTGTACTACATTGTAACATTATTATACTGTACCTCATGTAATATTATACTGTACCTACATGTAATATTATTATACTGCACCTACACTGTAATATTATTATACTGTACCTACATTGTAATATTATATACTGTACCTACACTGTAATATTATTATTAACTGTACCTACACGTAATATTATTATACTGTACCTACACTGTAATATTATTTACTGCACCTACACTGTAATTATAACTGTACCTACACTGTAATATTATTATACTGCACTACACTGTAATATTAACTGTACATACACTGTAATATTATACTGTACTACATTGTAAATATATACTACCTACCTGTAACATTAATACTGTACCTACATTGTAACATTATTATACTGTATCTACATTGTAATATCATAATTATACCTACATGTAACATTAGTATACTGTACCTACATTGTAATATAATCTGTAACATTGTAACATATATACTGTACAAATTGTAATATTATATTGTACTACATTGTAACTTATACTGTACCTACATTGTAACATATTATACTGTACTTACATTGTAATTCATACTGTACCTACATTGTAACTTATATATACTGTACTACATTGTAATATACTGCACCTTCCTTGTAATATATAACTGACTTACATTTAATTATACTGTATCTACATTGTAACATTATATACTGTACCTACATTGACATATTATATACTGTACTAATTGAACATATATAAGTACCTACATTGTATATTATACTGTATCTACATTGTAACATTACTGTACCTACATTGTAATATATACTGTACCTACATTGTAATATTATACTGACTCTCAATTGTAATATATTACTGTACCTACATTGTAACATTTTGACTGTACCTATATTGTAACATTAATTACTGTACCTACATTGTAATATACTGTACCTACATTGTAATATTATACTGTACCTACATTGTAATATTATAATGCTTCTATGCTCCTACATTGTAACATTATACTGTAGCTACATTGAATATTATACTGTATAATCATGAAACATATACTGTACCTACATTGTAATATTATACTGTACCTACACTGTAATATTAACTGCTCCTACATTGTAACATATACGTACCTACATTGTAATATTATACGTACCTACATTGAAACATATACTGTACCTACACTGTAATATATACTGTACCTACATTGAACATTATTATACTGTACCTCATTGAAAACATTATTACTGTACTACACCAATGTAATTATACTGTACCTACATTGAAACATTATTATACTGTACCTACATTGTAATATATACTGTACCTACATGTAATATTAATTCTCTCCAAATTGTAATATACTGTACCTACACTGTATATTATACTGTACCTACATTGAAACATTATTATACTGTACCTACATTGAAACATTATACTGTACCTACATCAAAATAAAAACCTTTGTATTCCAAGTAGGAGGAGGCAGGAATGTGCACTCCTACCTTTCTCTGCCGACACTGTCAGTGGCCCCACGTGTCAACATTTCTACGTTTACATTTTTTACTTTATTCTTTAAATTCTTGTGGTGGTTCGTTCATTATGAAATTATGCTAAGCAAGCAAGAAAAATTGTTACTTCTATTGCAAGACCTTCTTCCTGATCATTAATAAATAACTGTACCACATTGAATTGTATCCTATAGTAATGTGCTCTCCATCTCCGCACAATTTTTTCCCCCTAGACTATATTTTTATATTTAATGAAATAATCTTCTTAATGCACAACTGGCAAATGTATACTGTAAGTGATGTATATAAGGGATAATGTGCTACGTGCAGTGTGATATATAGATAGTAAGTCACTGAGGAGTTCTGTCACCATATATTATATATTATAATGCAAGGGAAGCGTTATCTCTTAGTATACATAGGTTTTTAGTTAATTTATGTTTTAAATTATTTTAGGGACCGTGTTGAGGTTTAATTTATTTTTGTTTTTGTGTATATTATACATTGTTCTACAGTTTCAAATATTAACGTTTAGAAAATTACTCACCCTCCTCTCCTTGTTAGGCTATTGCATGAGGTGCAAATGTTTTCTCTTGATATTAATTTAATCAATCAGATATTAAATCTTTACTAGGTTACTGCAGTTAGATATCATCTGGTTGGTTGCTGCAGATTAATAACACAGCCAAACTTTTGCACCTTATACTGCATCAGCCCCTTTGCCTTTACAAATTACAATTCCTCTTCTAAAAAAATGGTATGTATATGGGCAGCATGGTTTCTCAGTGGCTAGCACTGATGCCTTGAATCCACACTTGAACATATCTGCAAGGTTTTTGTATGTTCTCCCTGTGCTTACGTGTGTTTCCTCCGGGCACTCTGGCTTCCCCCACAATCATAAAGACATACTGATAGGTTGCATATGTCAAATAAATGTGCTTAGATTGTAAGCTCTTCAGGGCAGGGCATGATGTGAATGTATCCATGTTATTGTAAAGGCCTATGGAAGATGTTAGTGCTATATAAATCCACAATAATAATAATATGTATATATTTAGAATATATAATCCCTTATATTATATAAATATACTTATATCTCCATAGGAGATTGCATTGAATTTTTGGGAGCTACCAATGTGGTGGGGGTATAGGATATTACACATAGGAAAGGTGTATATGTATGTGTATGTGTGTACTATCTCACTGTTACAATTTAAATGACCATCAGTAAATGTATATACAATTTAGCACTGACTTATATTAGGTACAACACAAAATATACAAAATACATAAACTTACTCAATTACATAAACTTACTTACAGAGCTGAGATCCCTATTTTAATATGGAATGGTCAAATGTCAGCTTAAACCACACCCCTGTGCCTGCTCCATGAAAGGAAGTTTCTGTCTGCTACACAGGATATGATGTGTATTGTAATGGACATATAAACCAAGGCTCCTTATATACCACCTCCAGTCTGCAGGTGGTGTCAGTGAGTTATAAAAGACAAGACATCCCTGCTCTCTATGGTAGGAGGAGAGAAAGTGAAAGTGGATTGTAGTGTGTGCTTTGGTGTGATCCTGTGTATAAGATCCTGTTATCACTTGTTGGGAGGACAGATCATTGGACAGACAATTTACCTTATTGGATATAAACTCTGAGGCAACAGATAAGTGTACACCAACTTACACGGACACACAATATACAGGCCTGGTCAATATTCAAAGTTGTGCACCATAGACAGGGACACCCCTAATTACTGCACGTTATGTGGGGAACCTGTTTATGTGCACTGTCTGCTTGGTGCCAGACCACCAGAGTAACCCACTGTGTGCCAAACTACCCATAATCCTTCCGTAAAGCAGTGATCTGGTACAAATTGGTGGCAGCAGTGCTGGTAATCCCGTTTATTCTTCCTGTTTTGTATATTTGTTCTCTGTATTAAGCTATGGAGGCTGCTACTGATTGATTTAAATCCTCCTGTCCTTGTACCTGCAGATGAAATTCCCCAATTAGGCTCAGTAGCTCTACCAGGCCCAATTGCCAAACCTATTTTTAAATCTGATCCATTTGATGGGGTAACTAGGGGGTGGACTGATTGGCTAGAACAATTTGAATTGGCAGCAACTATTAATGGTTCGGATGAAGGTTCTCGCTTGCAAGTCCTTAGCCTTTTGCTTAGTGGTAAAGTCAGGCAGGTATACCATGGATTTACTGTAATACTGAAATAAAAAGCAGTTATCAGTTATTAAAAATTGCTCTGAAGCTAATTTTTTTCAATTAGATCTGTATAAGAGTATATAAAGGATAAATCCATTTCTTTAGGTAAACTGGGAATGAGAAATGTTTGTTTATACGTTAGATTATTAGGGCAATGCTATTACAACAACATGATGCTGTGAGGTACCTTCTGTTATAATAGATGAGGTACCATCACCACTTGCCGTGGTGAATACTAATAAGTATTAACCTAGCATGTTTAGTTTCAACCACACAGTGTAGCAGGATTGCCTGGGTCTACTCCCAGACCTGCAGGATTATCCTGTTTGGTTCCTCTGGAAGCTGGTGACTGTCTGAGTACCAGTTTAAAATATATAATAAGATCTAACTATGGAATCAACAGATACATGATAGGATGGTGATCATAATAACTGATTATAACTGATTATTAATTGTAGTTAATATTATATATGTATACTTTATACATTTTATATATTTCACATTTTAGTGCTTTTATCGCACGGTTAGCTGGTTTTTATTAATTCATTGGGATATTAATACATGTATGACACACACAGCATAATGTTTTTAGATAATGTTTTTAGATATTTCTGGAACACTAGAGTTACACATAATTATTAATATCATTATACAATTGACACCCACATACACATATGAGGGATCTTTTATTGATTAATTACAGGGAGATGCACACCATGGTTTGTATGGGTTTGGATACCACAAGTTTATATGTATCACCTTGCAGATATATTACCAATTAGTCCTAATTGGTTAATTGGGGTTTTTGGATATTTAAGGGAGTGGGAATCATGGGATATTCTCTCCCTCTATGGGTCTCTGATGACGCGCAGGAATGCCGGGAAACACGTCACCACTGGTTTGTTTGCACCTTTGTGAGCTTTTACAGCTTTGATTGATGTTCACATATGATTGAAATAAAAGTTTTGTGATGACACCTACCAAGCCTGAGTCCTAATTCCAGAGTGGTCCGCTCCCTGATGCTCGCTCTTCGTACTAAACAGTTTAAAATATACCTGTGTAAAGATAATATATCCACTACTATATCCACACATAGCAAAACATACACACACATAATTTCCATTGTGCACCAATGGGCACAATTTTGCTAGTATTAATATTTATAGCATGTGGCACTGGTAATGGAGAGAAGCTGTCGCTTGAAAAAAGAAACCAAGCCTGAATAGAGTGGGGGGGTTCGACACCAACTGTCTGCCATGTACAATGCTGTTTTAACACCTTTTTACTCTGGGCGTTCCTATAACACCTCTTAGCCACTATCCAATCACACCCTTAACACCTGGCTGTGATATGCTAATTGGGATTTTCCAGGGTACATAATTGCCACAGATTCTTGTACAAGTCATTCTGAATTGAGAAAGCCAGTCGGATGACTAGCGAAACGTCTTCAAGAACTAAACTTCAAGTCCAGTAGATCTAATTGAATACAACAGATATTTCATCTTAATCTTCGTAAGTATGGAGATTTACAGCAGAAACTGGCCTATACCATCAATAAAACAAAATCCCAAGCTGTATTAGTGTTTAAGGCATTAAAATGCTTATTTGGTATTCTGCACATTATGTGCACTCATGGCCCTGTGTTTTCACTAAGGAATTCATAGTTAATTGAACGCAACATATCAAAAAGAGGAAAGGGAATCCTAAGCCTCGAAGCTAATACCCATGTTAATTTGTATAGTACTTTAGCTTATTTACTCAAATGTTAGAACTCCCGTCCTTGTACAGAGACTTGTATGTAAAATGCTATGAAATAAGTAATGTGACTAGGATGACTGCATGGCACTGATAATACTACATCCTATAGAGGACATGGATCTCTGTCATATCCACACAGGCTTTGCTATTGTAATATGAGATCATTTTGTCTGTGACAGGACAGAGGACAATGTCATAGGGACTGATAGCTAACAGGGTGAGAGTGGCCCAGGGGATACAGGGGAAACCCCCATCTACGTATTAGTGTGCCGATTATACCACGGATGTCAAACGCATCTTTCTCCTTTCAATGCGAGATTGGATGAGGAGTTGAAGGCACAGAGGTTCTATAGTACAGTGATTTTTTTCTTCTTTCCGAACATATTCACACCTGAGTTGGCGGGTGGCGATGTCACACCAGAACAAACTCATTATCAAGGATGGTATCTCTGCTTTGGGGGGTGGGGAGGTGGTGTGGTCTCTCGCTCCCTCTCCTTCCAGATGGGGTGGTGTGTGTGTGCGACAGAGAGATAGGATGGCTGACAGAAACTGTACTTAGAGAAGCCAGGAAGGGGTGGTTTATAATGTACCCCCTTTCTGTAAATTAATAGGATATTACAACCACTCGGCCCAACGCCTCGTTCTTCTATATGGTTGCGGAACTCCTTGTGACTTATAATATCCTTATAATTTGCAGAATGGGGTACATTATCCACTATATTATATACAGATACATTTTGTAGTTTATAGTGCCAATGAACAGAAATCCACCAATGGTCTCTGGCAACTAAGGCATTCCATACTAAGGGGAAATGTATTTACAGATTCAATAGCCAAAAAGACTGACTTGTGTTAAATTTTGTTTGATATAGTGGCTGGTAATATTGATGTATCAACAAAAGCTGAACGACCAGTCTGAATAATTTTCCAATGATTATATCTGTGGCCGCATAATCTTGAATAATAATAAATAATAATAAATATGAAATCTGCTCAAGTTTGATGGCCCATGGTGGTATAGTTTTGAGATCGAGTTTCAATTGGGAACTACCCGTCAACTGCACAGATTGTATGTGGGGTCCCCAGACATCCCACCCTGTGTATGTGGGGTCCCCAGACATCCCACCCTGCCAAAACTCATTACAGGGAGGGTACCCACGCATAATCCATGCATACAGACACACACATGTATACAGTCAGACACTCTTGCATACAAACACATGCATCTCAACAGATACACACTCATGAAAACAGTCAGACACACATGCATACAACAAGTCATGTCACTATTAAGTGTTTTTGTCACGTGTTAACCGCTAAAAGACTCTGACATCATTGTGCTCCCTCACTCTAATTCAAAACAACACATTTCAGGGAGATTGTTTATTATTTCAGGCAGTCAGGGAGCTGCCATTAAAATCAGGGAGACTCCCTGAACTTCAGGGAGAGGTGGGATGCCTGGGTCCCTACTGCCTTCTATGTAGATTTGTTACTTGATTTTATCACATAGAGACAGACCATTACTTATAAATTACTTAGTTATGTGACAATACTTACTGTACAATGAATAGATAGTTTATACACCTAAACCATAACATCTTCAGTTTATGTTTTACAGCCCGTGTCCTTTACACCAACCTTGGTTGTTTGAGAGATGATTTCCTTGGTAGTATGCAGTATGTGCTTTAATATTGTACAGTAGATATCTACCATATATACTCGAGTATAAACCGTCCCGAGTATAAACCGAGGTACCTAGTTTTAGCTAAAAAAAGAAGGAAACCACATTGACTCAGATTATAAACCGAGTGGGTAGTATTTGCCACTAAAGATGTTTGGAAACTAACACTCCCAGCATGCTTTATTGCTGGAGTTGTAGTTTTCAAACATCTTAAGTTGCAATACTTACAAATAAGAGTAAAACCTTCTTATTTGTGCATACTGTATGCACAAATAAGGAGGATTACCCCTATTTGCAAGTATTTGCCACTTAAGATGTTTGAAACTACAACTCCCAGCAATAAGCATGCTGGGAGTTGTAGTTTTCAAACATCTTAAGTGGCAAATACTTGCAAATAGGGGTAAATCCTCCTTTATTGTGTGCATACAGTATGCACAAATAAAAAAGTTTTACTCTTATTTGTAAGTATTTGTCAATTGTGTGTATTTACCCGGTGGAAAAGTAAGTGTTCTCCTACCTTGTCCGCCGGCCGCACGATCCGCATCCTCTCTCCACAGCCTCTGCGCATCCGGATATGTCACTACCCGGCGCCTCTCACTTTGCGGCGCCTGGTAGTGACATCATCCGGATGCGCAGAGGCTGTGGAGCAGATGCGGATCACGCGGCCGGCGGACAAGGTAGGAGATAGTCTGACTCGAGTAAAACCGAGGTAAGATTTTCAGGCTTTTTTAAAGCCTGAAAACCTCGGTTTATACTCGAGTATATACGGTATGTTTCATTATATAGAGATGAACAATGCAGCTGTTCTTTAAAAATAACTAGGCCCAAATCCGAAAGGACAAAAATAAAGCCTATACATTTTTTTTAATGAAAAGTACCTGGGGCAGGGAGGTAGGATTGGTTATGCCTACCTCTCAATATCTTTTGTTTCAGGAGTGCAGCACAAAGAAAACTGATTCATGCACAACCAATTTTACATCTGCCAGGCTTCCTCCTGGCTTCAGCATCTTTAATACAGGAAAGCCCAGAATAGTAAACTGGCAGGTTAGAAACATACATGCAGTTTTCTTCATGCTGGCATTCCTTTACAAAAGATATTGGGAAGTAGGAATAATCAGTCCTACCTCCAAGCCTCAGGTACGTTTCATGAAAAAAAAGTTGTAATTGTCCTTTTACTTTTGGAGGGAGCTAAGGGAACAAAGCAGTGGTTCCCTTGGAGCTATGGGAAGTAATGTCCTAATTCACCAGGTTGGAATTCTAACTCCAATTTTAAGGGGTGTATTTATAAAGGCGTGGTATCGAGGTTTTGCAATCGTCACCATGATAGTAAATGTACGATTGCATTCGTACATTTACGATTGCTGACATACAATTACGATCATGGTTGTATGATCGCCAATACAATAATTGCAGTAGTTTACCATTGTAAAAAAATTCATTAAATATATTTGTTTGCTTTTCTTTTTAGGATTAAAGAACCAAGTGCCGAAAGACAATGAAAATGTCAGATCTTCTCTTTCATCCCCCAAAAAACAAGCTGCTGTAGCAACTAAGGTTCAGTCACCAGGTAAGTATCAAGAACACATGGCCCTAACGCTTAGCAATATAATGTCTATTTCAACACTGTCAGGTTAAATGAATGTTTAACATTGCAAAACAAATATAATAACTCAACACTCACTGTGTATGGCTGATAAGTAACCAGTACGGGTCATAGCCTCCTGAAAGGATGGTTAAAATGTCCTAGATGTTACAATAAGTCTCTATGAACCAATCAGAATTCTCATGACATTGTTGCTAACATTCAAAATAAATGCAAATGGATGATCCAAAGTTCTTTGAAAATTGTTCTATGTATTCACCCATATGTGATATCATATCATATATCATCGTAAATACTAGACTGTGTATAAATAATTATGCAGTCCAGCGTTTCTAAATATTTTACAATATGAGTAAATTCCCACTGGGTGAGGGCTTGAGAAGGAGCTGCAGGGATGGTCAACTGCTTCTTTTGCTGGAAGATTTTTATGACTTTTGACAGAATGTATATCAGGAACAAGATGGTATGCAAACCAAATGATACATTGTTTATTTCAGATAAATTATGAAAAGACCTATACTTATAAACTATAAACTAAATTTGGTATCTAGCTGTTGGTTAAATAAGTGCTTAGCTAAAGCTATACTTCCATGGTAAACTACCTATTAATGTCCTAGTAATGAGTAATCCTATTAATGTCCTAGTAATGAGTAGTGATCTACCTCTGGTTTACCCTTTAATATTCATATTTACCCATATTTCCCTTGGAACTTGCTAAAATTAACAGAAAACTGTGAAAAGATTTGTCTATAGGGAAATCGTAGAAGGTAGGTGATACAAGATAGAGGGCTCCATCTTGTACTTAATCCAGGTACAATCTTCTCGATTACATTTTTGTTATTTCTCTGTCCTTATAATAAAATTTTCCATGGCTCATTGCTCAAGATTGCCCTGAACGTGACTCAATTGCCTGTGATTTCCATAGAGAATTCACACATGATTGTGCGGAACAGAATTCCAACACTAAATGGCTGCTCTGTAACACTAACAAAATCCATATATTGATATAGCTGGAGATATATTGTCCGTGTAATAGAATGGAAAATACATGCCAGGTTGTATAGAGTTTTCATGGACTTTGGGAGGGAGGTTTGTGGTTTGCAATGTCTATATAATAGACAAGAGTATATTATCTTGTTATGGAATTCACAGCAGGAGATCATAAAATTACATTAAATTGCCCCCCCCCCAGAGGGAAAACAAGTGTTCTATCTAAATGTGACAGCATTATGTTCCATACCTGTGCACTATGATCTTCTATTTACCAGTAAATGGTATTAATGGATTTATTTTCTTTTTAACCCCTTCCTGTCCAAATAAAAGGAATCTGAGTTATGGATCTCAGCTGTTAATGATTATTTGTATGGACTCTGCACCCCCCCTCTTCCCCCCATTTATAAGCCAATCATCCAAACCCCTCTACCCCCATTTATAAGCCAATCATCCAAACTGCAGACATGACATGTTTCGATCTTGTTAGATCTCGTCAGTGCAAGATATGGATTCATAGCTCTATCACCCTAAGCTTTCTAACTGCCTTATCTATTTTGCGCCCAAGTCCTACCCCATAGAGCCATGAATCTGTATCTCTATGTTATGTCTGCAGGTTGGATGAGTGGCTCTATACAATAGGCTGTATTGCATGTTATTAAGCCAGCGGTTCTGGAAACATGCAAAAGCCAAGGACATTCATATAGCATGAGACTGCAAGATGCCTTCTGTTATAAGAAGGTTCTGCTTCATGTATTTATTATTGTAATCCTTATGGTTATACTCGAAATATACTTATGGTTATAAATCGAATTTGTCAGCTATTCTGTCATCTTACCCGTAGGTGTCACTGTTTCTTTAATTGGTCTTTATAAATTACCCCTATCTGGACAAAATTAAAAACTTCTGGCACCTCCAGTTTTCTAGTAGGATAGTCCATTCCAAGGCCATGTGGTGGAAGAAAAAAATGAATATCCTGTCTCTAGAGAGAGGAAAGGAAAGCTACAAGGAGGAACCTGAGTCTTCTAGGAGGGGATACGCCGGGAGAATCCTCTCATAGTGTTTAGCCAGTGTAGCTTAGCCTGTGTTATAGGGGTGGGTGCGCACCCACTTAGTGCCAGTTAGGTTAGCTGATCAGCCCAAAGCTCCAATAGGAGGTCAGTGGGTTAGTACCGTGGTTGTACCTAGGTAGATGCCTGACAGCCAAGCACAGGACTCTGAGTGCTAAGAGGGGTGTATTCTTTCAGAGAGGAATCCCCAATCCAACTGATAGTGTTTGGTCGGTGAGATCTATATGTATTGTGTGTTATATGTTTATAATTATTTCTACAAATAATTCATGTTTTACTTTGTTTGGTGACGCTGTGATATTATAACATTATATTAGTCCTGCTACATTTCTGCTCTGTCCCTACTAAAGAATTCCTGGCGCCCATTTATTATTCTCTTATACAGCACCATTTGTACATTCTGTGTGATCCTCGCACCTCTCCCTGAAGTTCAATGGCAGCTCCCTGAAATGTGTTGTTCTGAATTAGAGTGAGGGAGCACAATGATGTCAGAGTCTTTTAGCGGTTAACATGTGACAAAAACACTTAATAGTGACATGACTTGTATGCATGTGTGTCTGACTGTTTTCATGAGTGTTTGTTGAGATGCATGTGTCTGACTGTATACATGTGTGTGTCTGTATGCATGGATTATGCGTTAATCTTGGGGTGGGGCTTTAGGGGTTGGGTATCCGCCCTGTCCTAAGTGTGATTCCTAGGTGTAGCCCATGCTGTAGTGTAGCCTGGCATACCAAGTACTTTAACTATAGTGCTACATTATTATTTAGGGAATCCAACCATCCCATAGGACTCTAGGCCTCCCTCCCTTTACCCATCCCTGGGTGCAAATGTGAAAGCCATGGTACTGTGGATTAAAGCCATTGATGGCTTTGTGTGGCCTTTTGACAACAATATGCAGCCCCAAGAGAACAGCAGATTGTGGTATGAACAGTCCCAGTGTCTTTAAATGTATGTCTGTGTCCTGTTACCCTTGTTTGTAATCACACTGCAGTGTTACAAACTGTTTGGTGCTCGAGAGGTTAAAGGGCATGTCCACCCCCACTCTACTTACCTTCCCTCTCTCCACCGGCATTCTGAGAAGCTGGCAGCCGCGTCCGTGATTGGCTGCCTCTCATCCAATCACGGACGCGGCTGCCGGTCCCGACCCTGCTTGCAGTGTCTTGCAAGCAGAAGGCCGGGCTGGGCGTCAGAGGAGAGAGGGAAGGTAAGTAAAGATCTGGTCACTTTCTTAAATTATTTTTATGGCGGTTGGGGCTGGGGAAACCTATTGTATTAGTGGCTGAAAGTTGTTAAAAAGGGTGGACATGCCCTTTAATGTGTAGCCTCCATGCTGTTATCAGTTTCAAACCTGCAGGGAGAAAGCTTCTCCATATTTGCTAACCTGTGACTGATTAATCCCTGTCCTGATGCAATTGGTCCTAAAGAAAGTAGTGGTTAAAGCCCTAATATGAACCTCTGTAGAGCTCGAATCTATAATCCTCAGACTGAATCTATTATCCTTGAATAGCCCTGCGTGTACCTCCTGCGGCTTGACTTTATCAGTCGATCCTGACATAAAGAAGAGCCGGGGGCTATGAGATTATCTGCGGCGCTGCTTTTCTATTAAAATGTAACAAAGACAATTTGAGTATGGCACGTAACATAATGAACTCAACCCATACAAACAAAGCAGCGAGCAGCTGTCAGCCTGTCAAGATACCAGTTGTGTCTGATGGGTTATCACACTTGGAAACTCTGAAAAACAAATAGTAGAATATGAAAGCTCTACTTTCTTTTTTTTTTCTTTTTTTTTTTGAATGATAAATGTATTTATTTTTTAAAACATTCAGAGCTGAAACAGGTGTTGGGACTGTAATCAATTACTGCAATTACTCAAAGATAGATCAATAACAGAGAGATCAACTAAAGTTCTGCTAATGCTGCCCCCATTTGCATGCGGGTTGGGGATCTGACATTGGAGGTGTTCAAATTTGGTGATTTTAGTCTGACCTTAAGACTGTGTACACACCAGCCAATTTCCCTATCAGACTACAAATCAGCAGTCTGGCTGATGGGAAATAAAGTGGTGCTTGATGATGATAATAATAATAATAATAAACAACTTTCTTGCAATTGTTTCTTTGCATAACGATAGATGTGTAATGTCCCATGAAAGGGATAGATCCATCATTTAGTAACTTATGGTTTATGTTATTTAGTTCACTAATAGATACTATAGTTTCTCATTTTTACAAAATTCTCTTTTTTCTTAAGAAAGAAAATCTTTAGATGAAAAAACATTAATGGGTAATAATGAGCCTTTAATTAAAGGGCATGTCATTACCCAACCCAGAAAACCCCAATCTCGTAATATACTGTAGACTTTCTTCCCTGGTGTTTTAGAAAAACATTTTAAATGGCAGTCCTTCAGAGATTAAAGGTTACATACATATTGATTATATATATATCTCCAATGTGTATGGGGAAAAAAACAATCCTCTGTGAAGTCCACAATGCCAATGGCAGTAGTTCCATGGGACCTCATCGAACCTCTTTACTTAAAGTGGGAGGGAGGATGGTGACTGTATGCGCTTGTGCAATTGTGAGTGTAAACTGAACCCTGTGGATACTTACCAGCTGTATGAACAGTGAGATGTTATACTTTTTATACCTCAGTACAATTTTTTACATTTTTTTCTATAAAAATATATTCGGCAATAGCTCGGCAATAGGGCCTCACTGCGTATACCCATGATTTATAAAGACATACAGTATGTTATAGTGGGAAATGTTACTGTGTATGTGACAGGTAATGCGTATAATATTACTGTACAAGAGGACTATATTAAAGAAAAATCAAAAGATATCCAAAAGGGATTTGTTGTAATCAAGCCCATGACCTACTTGCCTTTTGTTTACTTATTGGATTTGCAGTTCATTCCAAGCTAAGGCCTGCCGTCTCCAGAAATGGATATCCTGCCAAGCCAGAAGTACAAACCAGAGAGACAGAACGACAGATAATCCAGAGGCTCAAAGACAAGTTTGAAGAGCAGTCGAAGAAGCTCCTGTTTGTTAGAGGAGAGCTGAAAAAAGCTAGTTGTGGTTTCGCTGTCTTTGCGGTGACAACACAGTATTTTTTTCAGAAGGTAAGGATGCTATTAAGTTATTACATTACATACAACTGGTTCCTGTGCATCCACCCGATGTTAGGCTGTGTATAATTTTTTTTGAATTGTGGCATTCATGGCAGGCGGTGAGTTCACTCCCATATGAGTTTTGGTTGAGCACCTCTGCCTTGGGAACAAAGGGGTTGTTAGCTCCCATGTTGTATATTGTACCTATCCAGAAGAGTTTGCAATCTAAGCACCAATTCAGGTCCCCATCCTGGGGAATTCAATCGTAGAGAGAGAGGAGGGGAAGGTTGGGGTACATAAAGGATGTTCCAGTTTCTATAAGACATTAAATAGAGTAAATACGTACTGACGTCTTATATTTTTTATTGTAGCATATCTGCTTTGATCTGTTGTGTCCGAAAACTCTTCCTGATTAGAGTCATTGTTGGTTAAAAAGGTTGCTAAATGAGACTGGTGGTTGTTAAAATTTTTATATGCCACAGTAGAAAATATAACTTTTTATTGTTACTCGGAGGATATCACAATCCTTAAACCTTCTTTCTAGGTGATTAACATTAATCATGTCTGTAACTATTAAGTAACTGGAATGCATGCTGGAGTGTAAAATCTTCCTGGCTTTAAGGGAGAAATGTGGTCTCTGAACAAGTTAGGATTAAATAAGTGACCAGTCTTTAAAATGAGCTCTGGGTTAGAGCCTTCAAGAGGTTATTACACTGAATGTTAAGACTCTCTGCGTCCAGTATCTTAAATTGCATCACTGACAGCTAATGACTAATATCCCCAGTACCAAACCATTAATAAAAATTAGAGATGTTCGAAACAGTTGAGTTTCGTTCTGTTTTCAAATTTTCCGCAAAATTCAAGATTCGAAGTCTATAGAAGAAAAAAATTTGAAGGTTTCTGTCCATTTTGAGGGACAAATAGTAATAGTAGGTTACTGTAAATTACACAGAGACTTGGGGAATAGTCTGGGGAACCCGAAAATATAACCAAAACTTATTTTAAAACTATCTTTCGGGCTGTTTTGGAGCTTCCGCATTCTATTTTCACGGGTTACTGAAATCGAGCGCTACTTTCGAGGGTTCTATTTTTGATAATCGCCTGCTTTCGATTTTTGATAATAGCCTACTTTCGATTTTCGATAATCGTCTACTTTCGATTTTCAATTTTCGATAATCGTCTACTTTCGTTTTTCAATTTTCGATAATCGTATACTTTCGATTTTCGATAAAATTAGAAAATTCTAAAAATACGGGTTCCATGAAATCTGTGAGTTCGGACTTATAACCCTCAGATACGATTCGAAACTGGGTTCTATTCGAACCCACATTACATCTCTAATTAAAATCTGCTTCTTACTAAGGTTTACATAGGCAATGGAAAGCAAATTTAAAGGGTATCTCCACTGGTAAAATATTTTTTCCCCATTAAGGTTTATTGAAGAACAAGAGGTAAAGGAGCTGTGTCTTACCTCCTGTTCTTCAATAAAACCTGCAGAGACAGGAGAGAAGATTTTGAACTTACCCGATCTATCACTCCTCCGCCACGTCCTCTGACAGGTCCCAACGGACTCTGTATGATATGCGCATGCGCAAGTGAGATAAAAAACTAAATGGGAAAAAATTATTTTACCAGTGGAGATACCCTTTAAAGTTTCCAGAATTGAAAAATAGCTTTAAAAAAGATTGCGAGTTGCAGGGAAATGACTATCAATGCAGACAGATAAGTGCTTACATGACTACAAGCTATTGATATCAGGAAGTGATAAAATTTTTAGTACCATAGCTTCTGGCTGGTTGCATTTAAAGTTGTTATTCAGGGCTCATTTTAAAGGTAAGGCTGCATGCTTTTTTTTTTTTACTCTATAATTTGGAGACCTCAGTTCATTTTAAAGGAACTGTAAACCCACATAACCAAAGATTTGAAGTCTTGCCCTCCGTTTGTATTATTCACAGGGAGGTGAACGCTATTCTCACCTCCCTGTTAATATATTTTTGCTCAGGGGACACTGGAACTTACCTTCGCTCCGCTCCGTCTGCTCGCAGCCGCTCCTTCACTGAACTGCTGTTCTGTCCCGACCATCGTGCTCTCTTAGCGCATGCGTGCCAACACAAGCGAGAAGCGGCTGAGACGGACGGAGCGAGCGAAGGTAAGTTCCCGGTCCCCTGAGCAAATATTATTCACAGGGAGGTGAGAATAAGCGTTCTCACCTCCCTCTTCAAATCTTGAGTTTACAGTTCCTTTAAAGTATTCTTGGAATCACTTGCATTAGCACATATATACTTTTGTGTGAAAGAAATGCAGAAGTGATTCTTTCAACTTGGGATTATATGTTCTTTCCTTTTACTGAACTCAATGTATGCCCCAGTGTCAGCATGTATTTCTTTCTACCTATAAAATATATTTCAGCTCTTACAGCTGGGAATAGCTGCCAGGTATCCTATTACACAGTAAACAACATCTTTATTTCCGTGAGGTAAGCATATTATTCTGCTGGTACTTGAACACACACTTGCTGAGTCTTTCACTAAAGGAAGTTACATCACCTGGCCATGTGAAGCCAGTCGGTCAACACTGCAGTTTTTAATAAAATGGGATCTGAGATGAAGTAAAACAGCAAACACTACCGAATAATTCAATATCAAAGAGATAAGACAGAGAGTCGGCACAATAAAAAGACCTTGACAAAGAAATGTAACGAGTGACAAGTAGATATTTCACCATTTGTTTTAAGTCTCTCATGGTGACATTTACTAAAAGGGATAATATCTTGACTTTCAGAAATTCTAGTGTTAGGTAATTAGACAATGTTTTACTGTCTGTCCTTGGCATTGTTTAAGCATCTTCTAGAAGAAATTGTCATGATAACTGATGAGACAGTTTGTGAGCAAAAACATTTCACTTGAAATAACCTTTCAAAGAAAAAGTCTTGTTTTTACATAATTATATTTTGTTTTGTAAATCAGCAATGAATTGTAAGTTTAGCTAACTACACCCACCGGGGGGTTCCTGTATGGGGGCCACTAGTGCATGGGTCAGGTTGGGCACCCCTGGTCTAATGGTTGGACTAGATGGACGTATGTTTATATACATCCTCTAATATTATGCTACTATGTAACTATTACAGACATTATGGGTAGGGTATAAAGGTTGGACTAGATGGACGTATTTCTTTATACAATCTCCAATACTATGTTACTATGTAACTGTTATACAGACATTATGGGTAGGGTATAAAGGTTGGACTAGATGGACGTATGTCTTTATACAATCTCCAATACTATGTTACTATGTAACTGTTATACAGACATTATGGGTAGGGTATAAAGGTTGGACTAGATGGACGTATGTCTATATACATCCTCTAATATTATGCACAAAACGGATGTTTATCATCCATTTAGGCTAACAATTATCTGAACAGGTGCACAGCACAGACAGTTCCCTAGCATCTCCTGAAAACTGCAGCTAGAGAACTACCAATTGTATAACCTTGATGTAAATAATAAATATCTTTCAATTAAAAATGTAATGAGGTTGAACACTCACATTGCATAAATATATAAACAGCCTTAACAACAAACTCTATGGATATTTTTATTTGAGTTTAGTAGAGATATTTTTTTATGTTGTGTGCACACATTAAAGGAGAACTAAACCCAATTTTTTATATTCCAGAATCTGAAAACATCCCCCCTAAAAACACCAATAAGCTATAAAATCCCACTTCAGTAAATTGTATTAAAGTAAATCTAAGCCTGTTAAGAATGTGCAGTATCAGACCACACCTCCTGACCTCAGTCACATACCTCTTTACTTTATCTGTCCTGTAAAAGGATTGGCTAGGGATTATTAATGGGTGTGACCAACTGTAACAAGTTTCTGCCATAGCTAAGGACTGAGCATGTGCAGAACATAATGGTCATTGACCAAACTGTGTGATACTAGAATGCTGAGAAGTAAAGCACAAACCATATGTTATTTAGGTAAATTTCCCAGCGCCTGTATCAAAATGAGAGGTAAGACACAGATCATTAGTTTTATATCAAGGTGTCCTGCCTTCTGGTTAAGTGTTGTTTTGTGGCTTTAGTTGTCCTTTAACAATTAGTGATTCTGAAGGAATATCCCCTTTGTCGGCAAAGTGTGTACCGTGTAAACAATCTTTCCCAATGAATTTTCACTGACGGCATTGGGAAGGATCATTACTATCGAAAATTTCCCTCAAACGTGGTCATATAGGGCGCTGTCCGCTGTCATAGGGAATGCCCTACCCTCATATTTAAAAAATGGTACAGTGTGTGTTGGTACAGTATAAGAAAATTCAATGTTGATAAAGGTAACACTTAGGAGACATGCAGTTTATCTGCAACTGATAGTTTATTACATGTGTCAACACAACTTGTTTCGAGCCACACTGGACCCTTTTTCACACTTATGGCTCGAAACATGTTGTGTTGACACATGTAATAAACCGCAGTTGCAGTTAAACTGCGTGTCGCCTAAATGCCGCCGAGTTCTTGTGCCCAGCATGCCTCCCCATCCAAGCAAAATTCCTATGCCTAGCATGTCTCCCAATTCACTTTTGATTTGTGCTGCTATTTCCTTTACATGTGTATGTACAATAATAGAGCAGAGCCTTCTTCTAACATAATGATAATGTACACTGATAATCCAGTCCACGTTTTGTTTTTTACCTCTGTGCAACAATCAACCTGACTTTTAAGCTGCCGCGATTGATGACATCACCAGCCAACATCACAGGGCGGGCATGCACAGGCCAACGGCATCGGGCGCGCACGGAGGAATGTGAGGCTGAGCACAGCAATTGGTTGACCTAATCACGTGGGGGAGGTCCTGCTACAGGAAATTATAAAAGAGCCAGGGAAAGGAGATTTAAAGGGTATGTCCACCTTAAAATTAATTTTTTAATATAAGATTCCCCCTGCCAGCCCAGCCCCAACCGCTATATTTATATGTTTAGAAAGCTCCCCAAACTCTACTTACCTCCCCTCTTTCCTCCGCCGCGCTCCTGAGAAAATGCAAGCAGAGGGGCGGGACCGGCAGTCGCGTCTGTGATTGGCTGAGCGGCAGCCAATCACGGACGCGGCTGCCGGCAGCTCATTTCGGCGGAGGAAAGAGGAAAGGTAAGTAAAGTTTGGGGAGCTTTCTAAACATATAAATATAGCGGTTGGGGCTGGGCTGACAGGGTGAAAAAAAAAAATTAAGGGTTATACGCTAGGGGGAGGGAATCCTGAGAGAGAGGGAGGGGGAGAAGGGCTGCAGTACGCATGCCAAAATTCTCCCGGAGGCCAGGTAGGAGGCAGAGTCCTATATGGACTCTGCTATCCTCCTGGTGGGCAGTTTTTGGGACTTTGGGGGGGGGACTACAGGAGAACCATATGGAGCTGGGATGTGAGGTAAGGATTAAACTACACTAGATGATGGGGCCAGTAGTTGGGGGGATTATAGTTTTGGGGGTGGACATGCCCTTTAACAGCTGCAGGGAGGGGGATAGCAAAACAAACCACACCACCACATTATTTTATTAAGTTGCAGCTACCCACTAACAACAAGTTAAAAATACTATTAATAGTAAAAGGATGACCAAGAATGTGGGACCATTATATAATGGGGCTGAGATGGTTAGAGGGTGTCGAGAAGGCTAATGTGATAAACCATTTTTTTCCTTGGTATTCACTATAGAGATCCATAGTCCTTATAGTAGGGACTGTAATAATATGAAGGGTATAAATCAGGAATAATCACTCTGGCTGACAGAGGATATGGTACGGAAACATTTAGACAAAGTTAATATAAATAAAGTCATATTCGTCTGGTGATGTGTGCTGCTGGATTGGAAAAAAAACAATGTAATACCAATATTCAAAAAAGGTAGTCGTTCACAGCCTGGTAACTATAGACCTGTAAGCCTAACATCAGTGGTAGGGAAGGTGCTGGAACTTGTTACAAGATCATATCCCTGAGTTTGTCTCCAAAAGTGATCTTATTAGTAGTAGTCAGCATGGATTTATGAGAAGATCATGCCACACAAATGTACTTGGTTTTATGAAGAAGTGAGTAAGGATTTAGATTCTGGCATAGCAGTATAGATTTTGCTAAAGATTTGAAACTGTGCCGCATAGGCGCTTAATGTTAAACTGAGGACTGTTGTCCTAGAAATAACATTTGTACATAGATAGAGAATTGATTATTGGATCACAAAGAGTGTTGGTCAATGTTAGGTTAACGTTGCTTAATGTCAGGTTAGCAATCCGTATCTGTTGTATTCAATTAGATCAACTGGACTTGAAAATGTAGTTCTTGAAGACGTTTCGCTAGTCATCCGACTGGCTTTCTCAAGAAACCAAGCCTAAATAGAGGTGGGGGGGTTCGACACCAACTGTCTGCCATGTACAATGCTGTTTTAACACCTTACTCTGGGCGTTCCTATAACACCTCTTAGCCACTATCTAATCACACCCTTAACACCTGGCTGTGATATGCTAATTGGGATTTTCCAGGGTACATAATTGCCACAGATTCTTGTACAAGTCATTCTGAATTGAGAAAGCCAGTCGGATGACTAGCGAAACGTCTTCAAGAACTACATTTCAAGTCCAGTTGATCTAATTGAATACAACAGATATACCATGACCTGGATGAATGAGAATCTTCACAAGCATACGTTAGCAATCCTGGTGCCACCTACATACCTAAATAACTCTGTGTTAAGTGTGTTAAGTGAATCTCTAATGGAAAAAGATTTGGGGGTTCTGGTAGATAACAGATTTAGCTGTAGAAAGCAATGCCAGGTAGCAACGGCTAGAGCTAGCAAGATATTGTCTTGTATAAAGAGGGCAATAGACTGAAGATAGAAAAAATATTATTCTCCCTCTTTACAAGGCACTGGTAAGGCCTCATTTGGAATATGCTGCAGTTCTGGTTGGTACGGGGATACTATATAATATTGAGAATTACTGGTAATAATACATATACTGTAGTTCTGGTTGGTACGGGGATACTATATAATATTGAGAATTACTGGTATCAATACATATACTGTAGTTCTGGTTGGTACAGGGATACCATATAATATTGAGAATTACTGGTATTAATACATATACTGTAGTTCTGGTTGGTACAGGGATACTATATAATATTGAGAATTACTGGTATTAATACATATACTGTAGTTCTGGTTGGTACGGGGATACTATATAATATTGAGAATTACTGGTATTAATACATATACTGTAGTTCTGGTTGGTACTGGGATACTATATAATAATGAGAATTACTGGTATTAATACATATACTGTAGTTCTGGTTGGTACAGGGATACTATATAATATTGAGAATTACTGGTATTAATACATATAATGTAGTTCTGGTTGGTACAGGGATACTATATAATATTGAGAATTACTGGTATTAATACATATACTGTAGTTCTGGTTGGTACATGGATACTATATAATATTGAGAATTACTGGTATTAATACATATACTGTAGTTCTGGTTGGTATGGGTATACTATATAATATTGAGAATTACTGGTATTAATACATATACTGTAGTTCTGGTTGGTACAGGGATACTATATAATATTGAGAATTACTGGTATTAATACATATACTGTAGTTCTGGTTGGTACGGGGATACTATATAATATTGAGAATTACTGGTATTAATACATATACTGGGCTCGTTGCCAACATCAACCTGACTTTTAAGCTGCCGCGATTGATGACATCACCAGCCAACATCACACGGCGGCATGCACAGGCCAACGGCTCGGGCGCGCACGGAGAATGTGAGGCTGAGCACAGCAATTGGTTGACCTAATCACGTGGGGGAGGTCCTGCTACAGGAATTATAAAAGAGCCAGGGAAGGAGATAAAGAGATTTAAAGGGTTGTCCACCTAAAATTAATTTTTTAATATAAGATTCCCCTGCCAGCCAGCCCCAACCGCTATATTTATATGTTAGAAAGCTCCCCAAACTCTACTTACCTCCCCTCTTTCCTCCGCCGCGCTCCTGAGAAAATGCAAGCGAGGGGCGGGACCGGCAGTGGTCTGTGATTGGCTGAGCGGCAGCCAATCACGGACGCGGCTGCCGGCAGCTCATTTCGGCGGAGGAAAGAGGAAAGGTAAGTAAAGTTTGGGGAGCTTTCTAAAAATATAAATATAGCGGTTGGGGCTGGGGGGACAGGGGCAATACTATATATTAAGGGTTATACGCTAGGGGGAGGGAACCTATAGAGAGAGAGGGAGGGGGAGAAGGGCTGCAGTACGCATGCCAAAATTCTCCCGGAGGCCAGGTAGGAGGCAGAGTCCTATATGGACTCTGCATCCTCCTGGTGGGCAAGTTTTTGGGACTTTGGGGGGGGGACTACAGGAGAACCAATGGCTGGGATGTGAGGTAAGGTAAAACTACACTAGAGATGGGGCCAGTAGTTGGGGGATTGGGGATTAGTTTTGGGGGTGGACATGCCCTTTAACAGCTGCAGGGAGGGGGATAGCAAAAACAACCACACCACCACATTATTTATTAAGTTGCAGCTACCCACTAACAACAAGTTAAAATACTATTAATAGTAAAAGGATGACCAAGAAGGTGGACCATATATAATGGGGCTGAGATGGTTAGAGGGTGTCGAGAAGGCTAATGTGAAAAACCATTTTTTCCTTGGTATTCACTATAGAGATCCATAGTCCTTATAGTAGGGACTGTAATAATATGAAGGGATAAATCAGGAATAATCACTCTGGCTGACAGAGGATATGGTACGGAAACATTTAGACAAAGTTATATAAATAAAGTCATATTCGTCTGGGATGTGTGCTGCTGGATTGGAAAAAAAACAATGTAATACCAATATTCAAAAAAGGTAGTCGTTCACAGCCTGGTAACTATAGACCTGTAAGCCTAACATCAGTGGTAGGGAAGGTGTGGAAACTTGTTACAAGCATATCCCGAGTTTGTCTCCAAAAGTGATCTTATTAGTAGTAGTCAGCATGGATTTATGAGAAATAGATCATGCCACACAAATGTACTTGGTTTTTATGAAGAAGTGAGTAAGGATTTAGATTGCATAGCAGTATAGATTTTGCTAAAGATTTTGAAACTGTGCCGCATAGGCGCTTAATGTATAAACTGAGGACTGTTGTCCTAGAAAATAACATTTGTACATAGATAGAGAATTGATTATTGGATCACAAAAGATGTTGGTCAAGTTAGGTTAACGTTGCTTAATGTCAGGTTAGCAATCCTGTATCTGTTGTATTCAATTAGATCAAATGGACTTGAAATGTAGTTCTTGAAGACGTTTCGCTAGTCATCCGACTGGCTTTCTCAAGAAACAAGCCTAAATAGAGGTGGGGGGGTTCGACACCAAACTGTCTGCCATTGTACAATGCTGTTTTAACACCTAATCTGGGCGTTCCTATAAACACTCTTAGCCACTATCTAATCACACCCTTAACACCTGGCTGTGATATGCTAATTGGGATTTTCCAGGGTACATAATTGCCACAGATTCTTGTACAAGTCATTCTGAATTGAGAAAGCCAGTCGGATGCTAGCGAAACGTCTTCAAGAACTACATTTCAAGTCCAGTTGATCTAATTGAATACAACAGATATACCATGACCGGATGATGAGAATCTTACAAGCATACGTTAGCAATCCTGGTGCCACCTACATACCTAAATAACTCTGTGTTAGTGTGTTAAGTGAATCTCTAATGGAAAAAGATTTGGGGGTTCTGGTAGATAACAGATTAGCTGTAGAAAGCAATGCCAGGTAGCAACGGCTAGAGCTAGCAAGATATTGTCTTGTATAAAGAGGGCAATAGACTGAAGATAGAAAAATATTATTCTCCCTCTTTACAAGGCACTGGTAAGGCCTCATTTGGAATATGTGCAGTTCTGGTTGTACGGGGATACTATATAAATTGAGAATACTGGTAATAATACATATACTGTAGTTCTGGTTGGTACGGGGATACTATATAATATTGAGGATTACTGGTATCAATACATATACTGTAGGTCTGGTTGGTACAGGGATACCATATAATATTGAGAATTACTGGATATAATACATATAATGTAGTTCTGGTTGGTACAGGGATACTATATAATATTGAGAATTACTGGTATTAATACATATACGTAGTTCTGGTTGGTAGGGGAACTATATAATGAGAATTACTGGTATTAATACATATACTGTAGTTCTGGTTGGTACAGGGATACTATATAATATTGAGAATTACTGGTATAATACAATAATGTAGTTCTGGTTGGTACAGGGATACTATATAATATTGAGAATTACTGGTATTAATACATATACTGTAGTTCTGGTTGGTACATGGATACTATATATATTGAGAATTACTGGTATTAATACATATACTGTAGTTTGGTTGGTATGGGTATACTATATAATATTGAGAATTACTGGTATTAATAACATATACTGTAGTTCTGGTGGTACAGGGATACTATATAATATTGAGAATTACTGGTATTAATACATATACTGTAGTTCTGGTTGGTACGGGGATACTATATAATATTGAGAATTACTGGTATTAATACATATACTGTAGTTCTGGTTGTGGTCTTTTGTGTTAGTTGGAAAGTTTTCAGTAGGCCTTTCCCTATAATCATTGTAGTGTTCATAGGTTCTAACAGGGTTAATTCCCTGGGACCATATTTAGGGTTGTATATGTTCAGCAATAATGTTGCTAAATGGATAGGATATAGCCATTGATTTGATTACAGTTTATGGGTTTTAATTTGTTTGCACTTTTTTTGTTTCATGTTATTGAAAGCTTTTGACCAAAAGATTTAACTAAATTGAACTTGCCTACAGATATGATGGGGACTACAGATTGCACTAGATTGCTCATTCAAATTTATACTTTGCTGCAGATGTTATTTTTTCAAATTTTTCTTCAATAAATGCGTTCGATAATGTTAAAAGGCATTTTATATGGTTAGGTTAGCTTTCGATTGTTTGTTAGGTTAGACTAGTTAGGGTCCATTTACCTGACGTGGTGGGAGTGTTACAAAGTTTGGCTCAGGTGACAAAAACCCTAGAGACACCCCTGAATGTATATAAAGCAATGGGAGATTGCGTGTGACTGCCGCACACCCTATGATCGCAGGCGACTCTCTGTACTTTAGGGACCACGACTGAAGGAAAATTCTCCATCCGCAACAATTGTTTCCATGTCAGCTGTATTCAGTGGAGCCGGAGCCAGAGAGCAGGCAGAAACAGTGTGGGGGAAAGCGGAAAGAGGAACTTCAAAATCTGGGTGGACTGGAGTTCATGCTGAAATCAACTGAATTATGTGCCAGGGGTATGTACATGTCTGTCTGCGATGTATTTTTCAGATAATAACAATATATGATATGATAATAATGATATTTACTGGATATAATAAAGAGGATATTATAAGGCAAGTGAAAGGGTTACCTATTATCTGTGGACTGCATGTTAAAAATACCCTGTTTGCCATACATCCATTCATGCAATAAACATTTAGTCAGAGTTTTTCTTCCCAAATTAAGAAATTGAGCATCAACAATTGCAGTTTAATTTATGATTTAAACTGTGTTCAAGTTGAGTAATGTTATTATACTACATAGGGTGATTAATACTTCAATGTGAGCCTTGACTCAAGAAATGAGCCTGTGACTGGCAAATTTTTATCCCTAGCCTGGCATACAGTACAGTAAGTTATAGTAATATTTGCTTTAAGCATTATACAAAATATTCCTTTTACAGATTATCACTTGCGTACAAAACAACAAATATTACAGCAAGTATGTTAAGGGTAGATATTTTGAAAAAAACTCAAGAAGTCTGAAAAAAAAATAAAACGCAGAGAAATTATTAAAGAGTTTATTGTTGCTCAATTAGAACCTTCGCTAATGTAAAAACACTTGGAGGTAGGTCTCTTTCTAAAGACACAATGCATAGCATGGAGAAATGGAGAATAGTATAGTATAGTATTTAAGGTTGAATAAAAACATATGTCTATCTAGTCCAACCTACTCGGCAATACCCACATTTTCTGCCTAACTGTTAATCCTGAGGAAGACAAAAAGCCCACCAGAATTATGAAGGGGAAAAATTCCTTCTTGACAATCGGAAATATCCCTGGATCAACTACCATTATATGTATCAATACCAGTAACATGTAACATTCTTTGTTTTTGCAAATACATTATATACTTTGAAAAATATTTTTCCCCCTCTAGGTGATTATATTAAAGTAGTGGCCAACTTGTGGTTTTTCTTTTGAATGGATAAACTGTGGTGTATGATAAACATCCATTTGGTGATGTGATCAGCCTGTTCAGGGTGATTTTGTTAAAAATTAAGTTTGTTTAAATGCGTTTATGGAACTCCTACAGTACTACTTTGTTATTGGACTATACACAATCTGCTGCTCTGCAACAAGCGTGCCTTCCTATTGGCCTCGTTGCCGTCGGGGAGGAGGGGGCGGAGCCTACCAGAGCAGCATTGCACTAAGACTGTGCTTCAAGTTACGCGAACCCAGGGGTGAGGACCTAGCGGTTCAGGTCCTCACCCTGGGTAAAAGGTACTGACCAAAGAAGAGGAGTGAAGGGAAGGTGAGTATAATTGTCCTTTAAGCTTGCCTGTCTTCTGAAGGTTCAAGCCTTCTATGACGGCTTTTACATGATGTCAGTGACAAATGGCTTCCACCCAAAACATCTACTTCTTCCACACCTTTTCTGCTTGTACTCTATTAGTGACAAACCTGGTTTTGACAAGGTTTTTAAATGTTTGTGGATCCAGCAGAACCTTCAGAATTTCACACAATAATAAACTATAATGCGTTTCAATTGTGTTTGAAGCAGATTTTTGTTTCCGCAGGTTCACCCATGGAGGTAGGTTTACATTTTCCTACCACTCTGGGAACTATTTTTTTTTTTTTAGATATAGTCTAAAAAGCCTTTAAAGACTGGAAGTTACCACTGTGAAAGTAAAAGCCAATAAAGATAAACAACACCAATCTCTTTATTTAAATATTCTTTGGAAGACGACTAGCTAAGCAATGAGCTCTGTACAGATGATAGCTATATATATATATCAAAACAATGGCTACGGCCTTTTAAAGAGCCTGTGGCACTACATTACTGGGTGTGTCTGCTTAATACAAACTGACAGAAACACATGCTGTGCGTTTTCGTCAATTTCTGTCAGTTTCTAGTGTGAACGTTAGCTCACAAAGAAGTGAAAGTTTGAATAAAGACATGCTTCCATCAAGTCTAACCTTTTCATCCTGCTTTTTAACCTTACCTAACAGTTCATTCAAAGGAAGGCAAAAAAACCAGTTAAAAAAAAGGGGGGGGGATTCCTTCCTGACTCCAAATAGCAATCGGAAAAAGTATCCCTGGATCAACCACAACTACAGTATATGTATTAATACCAGTAATTCTCAATATTATATAGTATCCCTGTACCAACCAGAACTACAGTATATGTATTAATACCAGTAATTCTCAATATTATATAGTATCACTGTACCAACCAGAACTACAGTATATGTATTAATACCAGTAATTCTCAATATTATATAGTATCCCTGTACCAACCAGAACTACAGTATATGTATTAATACCAGTAATTCTCCAATATTATATAGTATCCCTGTACCAACCAGAACTACAGTATATGTATTAATACCAGTAATTCTCAATATTATATAGTATCCCTGTACCAACCAGAACTACAGTATATGAATCAATACCAGTAATTCTGAAGAAGATGTTGGCACTATATAAATCAATAATAATAATATCATATAGTATCCCTGTATCCACTTTTACGGCTGTTCAATGAACTTGCCATTACCACATCTGCTGGAAGACAGACAGTTCCTCAGTTCTACCAGAACCCCCAATTTTTTTTTTATTAGAGATTCACTTAACACAGAATTATTTATGGTATATGTGGCACAAGACTCAAACCCATAGTGTCCCCAGCACATACAAGAGCAACATTTCGGGGGTCTCCTCCCCCTTCATCACCCGGACTATTAAACCCCAAAATGCATCACCTTACATTTATCAACATTGACTCTCATCTGCCATTCTGCTGCCCATTTTGATAATCTATCTAGGTCTGCTTGCAGCAATTGCACATGATTTGACATTTACAAAGCTCTGCATAGTTTAGTGTCATAAACAAACACAGAGACCTTGCTCTAAATTCCCCCTTCTAAGTCATTTATAAACAGATTAAAAAAGAAGTGGACCCAGTACAGAACCCTGAGGCACTCTATTTAGAACTTTAGCCCACATAGATGTATCTCCATTGACCACCACTCACGGTTTGCGATCCAATAACCAATTCTCTACCCATGTACAAATGTTTTTTTCTAGGCCAACAGTCCTCAGTTTATTATTCGCCTATGGGGGACAGTATCAAAACTTAAGTGAAATCCGAGTATACCACATCCACTACAATGCATCCCCAGTCCCACACAGTGCAGAGGAGCGTGCATACACCGAGGACTGTAAGTGAGAACCGTTGTTGGATCGTGCCGAGGTAAGTTTTGTCCTCTCTCCTGCAAGTGTAACTGATGAACGGGAGGGAAGACATAACTTTACCACGCGTTCTTCAGTTAAACTGAACAAACGAATGTTTAAAAATGAGTGGACATACCCTTTAAATTAACCCTTTTGTTCTCTTTCAATTTTATCATGTTATATGGTGTAAAAGCAGCACCTTTATAATTATTATGCCTAAAAATACACAAATGATACTTGGAGTTTCCTGACCTCTGTATAAATATTTAGCTATACCGTGCCTTTAAGCTGGGTGCATACCATGCCATTACCACCATATTGCATGGATTTTTGACCGGATGTGACCGATGTGTTGGAAAACCATGGACGATTGTGCGGGTCCTATATGGATCACACGCTTGGTCGGTGTTAACTGTCAGATGCTGCTTTTGCACTTCAGAAGTGCTGAACAGTCAGTCAGAAGGAAGGATTGGCACATGTATACCCATGTTTATATATAGGGCCCAATTTGTCATTCTATCTAGATCTTCCTGCAACTGCAATTGATCATCTTTAAGTTTTAATGGTCTGCTGGGTCTGATCATAAACAAATTTTGTCCAAATGGCCATTTAGCCCGACCATGCAACCATATACCTAATGATAGTCAGACAAAATAGCCGTAATCCTGACACTCATGCATTGGGCCCACGGTCGCACATGTGTACAGACCTATACTGCTGTGAGTGTCTAAGACTGGGTATGCACAGGCAGATTTTTCAGCCCAACTGACCGATATTTCACTGTATCTGTTGGTCAGGCCAAAAAATTGCATGTGATTTTTCAGGGGAATGGTAGACACTAGTACAAACCCCAACTGACCTACCCATTATTATTATTATTGTGGATTTATATAGCGCTAACATCTTCTGTAGCGCTTTACAATTACATGTATACATTAACATCAAGCCCTGCCCTGAAGAGCTTACAATCTAAGCACATTTATTTGACACATACAAGCTATCAGTATGTCTTTATGATTGTGGGGGAAACCGGAGTTCCCAGTGGAAACCCACACAGGCACGGGGAGAACATACAAACTCCTTGCCCATTAATTCATGTGACAGCCATATTTAAAGGGTAAGTAAAAAAACAATGTCCTCATCATTGACATTATTGAGTTTTAAAGGAGAACTAAACCCACATTTTTAAACTCCAGAATCTGAATATATCCCATCTAAAAACACGAATAAACTGAAAAATCCCACTCCAGTAAATAGCGTTAAAGTAAATGTAAATCCCTGAAGAACTGCATGAAATAACTGTGTGTATGTACAGTGTCTGGCCACACCTCTCAGCTCAGTCACATGCTCCCTTGCCTAATTTGTCCTGTAAAATGATTGGCTAGAGGATACTAGTGGGTGGTATCAACTGTAAAAACTTCCTGCAGTATCTTTGGACTGAGCATATGTAAAGAATACAATGGTCAGTGACCACACTGGGTGATAAAACACAAACCCCAAGCTGGAAATGTAAATATCCTAACAACCATATCAAAATGAGAGGTGAGACACAGATTGCTGCTTTTATATTAAGATGTTCTTCCTTTAGAAAGAGTGTTGTTCTTAAGCTTTAGTTGTCCTTTAAAACCTGCAGCACAAACACACACATTCCCTTCCAAAATGTGGCATTTGAAGCCAAAAGTTTATGCTTTCCCTTTCTAGTTTCTTTTGAACTTTGATGGTTCAGAATATTAAAAAGACCTTGTGTGACATCTAAAGGTGAATATGGGGTACTGCAGAATTTTGAAATTGATGCCGTGAGAAACCAGTGTACATGTGTTTGTGAAAACGAATGTTGCGTTGTATTATACATGTAATACAGTGGAAGATTTAGACTACTTTAGGCCTATGGCAGTATCTGTGTCACGGCCCCTTCTTCACTTTTGCCATTTTACAATTCCCTGGTCCTTCTAGTTTATATTACACTCCTTGTTCCCTTCACAAATCCTATTTAATTATTTTAGCTCTCTCAGTTCCCTTCTCTTCCATTTGTTCATGTTCATGCTACTTGAACTTTCTCCCTTTGATATTAGTTACTGCACTAGTATACTGTCCCCTTAAAGGCTATGTCCAGCCTGAAAAAAATTTTTTAATATATGGTCCCCCCTGGGCTCCCAGCCCCAACCGCTATAATTATTTTTTTAGAAAGCCCCCCAAACTCTACTTACCTCCCCTCGATCCTCCGCCGCGCTCCCGGCACAGCTCGCAGGGAGGGGGATAGCAAAACAACCACACCACCACATTATTTTATTAAGTTGCAGCTACCCACTAACAACAAGTTAAAATAACTATTAATAGTAAAGGATGACAAGAATGTGGGACCATTATATAATGGGGCTGAGATGGTAGAGGGTGTCGAGAAGGCTAATGTGATAAACCATTTTTTTCCTTGGTATTCACTATAGAGATCCATAGTCCTTATAGTAGGGACTGTAATAATATGAAGGGTAAAATCAGGAATAATCACTCTGGCTGACAGAGGATATGGTACGGAAACATTTGACAAAGTTAATATAAAATAAGTCATATTGCGCTGGTGATGTGTGCTGCTGGATTGGAAAAAAAACAATGTAATACCAAATTCAAAAAAGGTAGTCGTTCAGCCTGGTAACTATAGACCTGTAAGCCTAACATCAGTGGTAGGGAAGGTGCTGGAAACTTTGTTACAAGATCATTCCCTGAGTTTGTCTCCAAAAGTGATCTTATTAGTAGTAGTCAGCATGGATTTATGAGAAATAGATCATGCCACACAAATGTACTTGGTTTTTATGAAGAAGTGAGTAAGGATTTAGATTCTGGCATAGCAGTTAGATTTTGCTAAAGATTTTGAAACTGTGCCGCATAGGCGCTTAATGTATAAACTGAGGACGTGTGTCCTAGAAAATAACATTTGTACATAGATAGAGAATTGATATTGGATCACAAAGAGTGTGGTCAAGTGAGGTTAAAGTTGCTTAAGTCAGGTTAGCAATCCTGTATCTGTTGTATTCAATTAGATCAACTGGACTTGAAATGTAGTTCTTGAAGACGTTTCGCTAGTCATCGACTGGCTTTCTCAAGAAACCAAGCCTAAATAGAGGTGGGGGGGTTCGACACCAACTGTCTGCCATGTACAATGCTGTTTTAAAACCTACTTGGGCGTTCCTATAACACCTCTTAGCCACTATCTAATCACACCCTTAACACCTGGCTGTGATATGCTAATTGGGATTTTCCAGGGTACATAATTGCCACAGATTCTTGTACAAGTCATTCTGAATTGAGAAAGCCAGTCGGATGACTAGCGAAACGTCTTCAGAACTACATTTAAGTCCAGTTGATCTAATTGAATACAACAGATATACCATGACCTGGATGAATGAGAATCTTCACAAGCATACGTTAGCAATCCTGGTGCCACCTACATACTAAATAACTCTGTGTTAAGTGGTTAAGTGAATCTCTAATGGAAAAAGATTGGGGGTTCTGGTAGATAACAGATTTAGCTGTAGAAAGCCATGCCAGGTAGCAACGGCTAGAGCTAGCAAGATATTGTCTTGTATAAAAGAGGGCAATAGATGAAGATAGAAAAAATATTATTCTCCCTCTTTACAAGGCACTGGTAAGGCCTCATTTGGAATATGCTGCCGTTCTGGTGGACGGGGATACTATATATTGAGAATTACTGGTAATAATACATATACTGTAGTTGGTTGGTACGGGGATACTATATAATATTGAGAATTACTGGTATCAATACATATACTGTAGTTCGGTTGGTACAGGGATACCATATAATATGAGAATTACTGGTATTAATACATATACTGTAGTTCTTTGGTACAGGGATACATATAATATTGAGAATTACTGGTATTAATACATATACTGTAGTTCTGGTTGGTACGGGGATACTATATAATGAGAAATTACTGGTATTAATACATATAATGTAGTTCTGGTTGGTACAGGGATACTATATAATATTGAGAATTACTGGTATTAATACATATAATGTAGTTTTGGTTGGTACAGGGATACTATAATATTGAGAATTACTGGTATTAATACATAACTGTAGTTCTGGTTGGTACATGGATAATATATAATATTGAGAATACTGGTATAATACATATACTGTAGTTCTGGTTGATTGGGTATACTATATAATGAGAAATTATGGTATTAATACATATACTGTAGTTTGGTTGGTACAGGATACTATATATATTGAGAATTACTGGTATTAATACATATACTGTAGTTCTGGTTGGTACGGGGATACTATATAATATTGAGAATACTGGTATTAATACATATACTGTAGTTCTGGTTGTGGTCTTTTGTGTTAGTTGAAAGTTTTCAGTAGGCCTTTCCTATAATCATTGTAGTGTTCATAGGTTCTAACAGGGTTAATCCCTGGGACCATATTAGGGTTGTATATGTCAGCAATAATGTTGCTAAATGGATAGGATATAGCCATTGATTTGATTACAGTTTATGGGTTTTAATTTGTTTGCACTTTTTTTGTTTTGTTATTGAAAGCTTTTGACCAAAAGATTTAACTAAATTGAACTTGCCTACAGATATGATGGGGACTACGATGCACTAGATTGTCATTCAAATTTATACTTTGCTGCAGATGTTATTTTTTCAAATTTTTCTTCAATAAATGCGTTCGATAATGTTAAAAGGCATTTATATGGTTAGGTTAGCTTTCGATTGTTGGTAGGTTAGATAGTTAGGGTCCATTTACCTGAGTGGTGGGAGTGTTACAAAGTTTGGCTCAGGTGACAAAACCCTAGAGACACCCCTGAATGTATATAAAGCAATGGGAGATTGCGTGTGACTGCCGCACACCTATGATCGCAGGCGACTCTCGTACTTTAGGGACCACGACTGAAGGAAAATTCTCCATCGCAACATTGTTTCCATGTCAGCTGTATTCAGTGGAGCCGGAGCCAGAGAGCAGGCAGAACAGTGTGGGGGAAAGCGGAAAGAGGAACTTCAAAATCTGGGTGGACTGGAGTTCATGCTGAAATCAACTGAATTATGTGCCAGGGGTATGTACATGTCTGTCTGCGATGTATTTTTCAGATAATAACAAATATGATATGATAATAAGATATTTACTGGATATAATAAAGAGGATATTATAAGGCAAGTGAAAGGGTTACCTATTATCTGTGGACTGCATGTTAAAAATACCCTGTTTGCCATAACACATTCATGCAATAAACATTAGTCAGAGTTTTTCTTCCCAAATTAGAAATTGAGCATCAACAATTGCAGTTTAATTATGATTAAACTGTGTTCAAGTTGAGTAATGTTATTATACTACATAGGGTGATTAATACTTCAATGTGAGCCTGACTCAAGAAATGAGCCTGTGACTGGCAAATTTTTATCCCTAGCTGGCATACAGTACAGTAAGTTATAGTAATATTTGCTTTAAGCATTATACAAAATATCCTTTTACAGATTATCACTTGCGTACAAAACAACAAATATTACAGCAAGTATGTTAAGGGTAGATTTTTGAAAAAAACTCAAGAAGTCTGAAAAAAAAATAAAACGCAGAGAAATTATTAAAGGAGTTTATTGTTGCTCAATTGAAACCTTCGCAATGTAAAAACACTTGGAGGTAGGTCTCTTTCTAAAGACACAATGCATACTGGAGAAAGGAGAATAGTATAGTAGTATTTAAGGTGAATAAAAAATATTGCTATCTAGTCCAACCTACTCGGCAATACCCACATTTTCTGCCAACTGTTAATCCTGAGGAAGACAAAAAGCCCACCAGAATTATGAAGGGGAAAAATTCCTTCTTGACAATCGGAAATATCCCTGGATCAACTACCATATATGTATCAATACCAGAACATGTAACATTCTTTTTTTTGCAAATACATTATATACTTTGAAAAATATTTTCCCCTCTAGGTGATTATATTAAAGTAGTGGCCAACTTGTGGTTTTTCTTTTGAATGGATAACTGTGGTGTATGATAAACATCCATTTGGTGATGTGATCAGCCTGTTCAGGGTGATTTTGTTAAAAATTAAGTTGTTTAAATGCGTTTATGGAACTCCTACAGTACTACTTTGTTATTGGACTATACACAATCTGCTGCTCTGCAACAAGCGTGCCTTCCTATTGGCTCGTTGCCGTCGGGGAGGAGGGGGCGGAGCCTACCAGAGCAGCATTGCACTAAGACTGTGCTTCAAGTTACGCGAACCCAGGGGTGAGGACCTAGCGGTTCAGGTCTCACCCTGGGTAAAAGGTACTGACCAAAGAAGAGGAGTGAAGGGAAGGTGAGTATAATTGTCCTTTAAGCTTGCCTGTCTTCTGAAGGTTCAAGCCTTCTATGACGGTTTTACATATGTCAGTGACAAATGGTTCCACCCAAAACATCTACTTCTTCCACAACCTTTTCTGCTTGTATCTATTAGTGACAAACCTGGTTTTGACAAGGTTTTTAAATGTTTGTGGATCCAGCAGAACCTTCAGAATTTCACACAATAATAAACTATAATGCGTTTCAATTGTGTTTGAAGCAGATTTTTGTTTCCGCAGGTTCACCCAGGGAGGTGGTTACATTTTCCTACACTCTGGGAACTATTTTTTTTTTTTAGTATAGTCTAAAAAGCCTTAAAGACTGGAAGTTACCACTGTGAAAGTAAAAGCCAATAAAGATAAACACCAATCTCTTATTTAAATATTCTTTGGAAGACGACTAGCTAAGCAATGAGCTCTGTAAGATGATAGATATATATATATCAAAACAATGGCTACGGCCTTTAAAGAGCCTGTGGCACTACATCGTGTGTTTGTGTCTTAATACAAACTGACAGAAACACATGCTGTGGTTTTCGTCAATTTCTGTCAGTTTCTAGTGTGAACGTAGCCTCACATAGTAATTGAAGTTGAATAAAGACATGCGTCCATCAAGTCTAACCTTTTCATCGCTTGTTAACCTTACCTAACATCATTCAAAGGAAGGCAAAAAAACCAGTTAAAAAAAAGGGGGGGGGATTCTTCCTGACTCCAAATAGCAATCGGAAAAAGTATCCTGGATCAACCACAACTACAGTATATGTATTAATACCAGTAATTCTCAATATTAATAGTATCCCTGTACCAACCAGAACTACAGTATATGTTTAATACCAGTAATTCTCAATATTATATAGTATCACGTACCAACCAGAACTACAGATATGTATTAATACCAGTAATTCTCAATATTATATAGTATCCCTGTACCAACCAGAATACAGTTTATGTATTAATACCATAAATTCTCAATATAATAGTATCCTGTCCTACACACCAGAACTACAGTATATGTTTAAACCAGTAATTCTCAATATTATATAGTATCCCTGTACCAACCAGAACTACAGTATATGTATTAATACCAGTAATTCTCAATATTATATAGTATCCCTGTACCAACCAGAACTACAGTATATGAATCAATACAGTAATTCTGAAGAAGATGTTGGACTATATAAATCAATAATAATAATATCATATAGATCCTGTATACTTTACGGCTGTTCAATGAACTTGCCATTACCACATCTGCTGGAAGACAGACAGTTCCTCAGTTCTACCAGAACCCCCAATTTTTTTTTTATTAGAGATTCACTTAACACAGAATTATTTATGGTATATGTGGCACAAGACTCAAACCATAGTGTCCCAGCACATACAGAGCAACATTTCGGGGGTCTCCTCCCCCTTCATCACCCGGACTATTAAACCCAAAATGCATCACACCTTACATTATCAACATTGAATCTCATCTGCCATTCTGCTGCCCATTTGATAATCTATCTAGGTCTGCTTGCAGCAATTGCACATGATTTGACATTTACAAGCTCTGCATTGTTTAGTGTCTAAACAAACACAGAGACCTTGCTCTAAATCCCCCTTCTAAGTCATTTATAAACAGATTAAAAAAGAAGTGGACCCCGTACAGAAACCTGAGGCACTCTTTTAGAATTGTGGAGCTGGGATGTGAGGTAAGGATTAAACTACACTACATGGTGGGGCCAGTAGTTGGGGGGATTATAGTTTTGGGGGTGGACATGCCCTTTAAAATGTAAAAGGGAACATTGTGCCACTTGAACACAGTAAAAGCAGTACTTGGCTCTATATCCCCAGGTAAGTGGAGCCTTCAAACAACAGGGCCCAGTGTTCTCCCTAGGGTCTTTTAGCCGGGCGGCCCACCCGGCTACTTTTTCATGCCACCCGGCTGGAAAAAATTCCTTGAGAGAACACTTGTGATATAAAAGAATTTAGATGTAGGTTTAATTGGTGTGCCAATAGGTCAGTAAAAACTCCTGCCAATACTGCCCAGTCCAGACACGTTTTTTACACTTGTAAGATTATTTTAGCACATGTTTATTAGCTTTTCCAAGATCCCCAAGGCCACAAAAGGGTGGCACATGTGCTTGTGCTGCCATGTTACATGGGTTACCTTCAAAAGGGAACTACAACTCCCTGCGATGTTGACAAACTACAACTCCCTGCATTCTACAACCACAGAATGCTGGGAGTCATAGTTTTCAAACATATAGTGGACAAAGTTACACATCCCTGTCCTATAATGAGCATGATGCAGTGCACTTTTTCCCCACCACCAAATTTCCCCGTCCCACCCCACCCGGCTACTTTTTCATGCCACCCGGCTGGAAATAAATTCTGGGGAGAACACTGACAGGGCCGCTCTTTTCACTGCTCCCAAAGTAAAACAACCACTGAACAGTAGAGATGTCCGAACTTCGCTAATCCGGTCCGCTCGAGGATCAGTGAATTTTCGAAAAATTAGAAAATTCGAAAATCCGCGAGCGGACCCGTTAAAATGAAAAATATTCTCAAAATTACGAGATTTCTCGTATTTTCGAAAATTTTCAAAATTACGCATTTTGCGTATTTTCGAAAATTTTAAAAAATACGAGAAATCTCGTATTTCGAAAATTTTCGAAAAACGGATTTTCGAAAATACGAGTAATCCTCGTAATTTCGAAAATTTTCGAAAATATGTATTTACGAAAATAAGAGACATCCTTGTAATTTCGAAAAATTTCGAAAAGACATTGACGAAAATACGAGAAATCTCGTAATTTCGAAAATTTTCGAAAATACGAGAAATCAGCAGTTCGGAAGGCGGAAAATCCGGAAAAATCCGCCGTTCGCGAACGGGATAAATCTGCGGCGAATCCGGGTTCGGACCCGCGAACCAGCCAACCCTACTGAACAGTAATCAGACAAGGTTCCTTCCCGAATAGCCTCATTCAAATTGCCCCTCTCTGCCCTCTGCTGGAGACCTCAGTATCTATGTGCCACAATTTTAATTAAAAACTTACAGGGTTATTCAATAAAAGTTCTTATCGTTTAAAATGGTGCTAATTTTGCCCCAACCAATCAGATGTTAGCTTACAAATGTTAAATGAAACCAGTGTACATGTGTTTGTGAAAACGAATGTTGGTTGTATTATACATGTAATACAGTGGAAGATTTGACTACTTTAGGCCTATGGCAGTATCTGTGTCACGGCCCCTTCTTCACTTTTGCCATTTTACAATCCCTGGTCCTTCTAGTTTATATACACTCCTTGTTCCTTCACAAATCCTATTTAATTATTTTAGCTCTCTCAGTTCCCTTCTCTTCCATTTGTTCATGTTCATGCATATTGAACTTTCTCCTTGATATTAGTTACTGCACTAGTATACTGTCCCTTAAAGGCTATGTCCAGCCTGAAAAAAATTTTTAATATATGGTCCCCCCTGGGCTCCCAGCCCCAACCGCTATAATTATTTTTTAGAAAGCCCCCCAAACTCTACTTACTCCCCTCGATCCTCCGCGCCGCTCCCGGCCCTTGCTTGCAAGGAAATGCAAGCAGAGGGGCGGGACGGCAGCCGCGTCTGTGATTGGCTGAGCGGCAGCCAATCACAGACGCGGCTGCCGGAGCTCCATCGCCAGAGGAAAGAGGAGAGGTAAGTAAGAGTTGGGGAGCTTTCTAAAAAAAAAATATGCGGTTGGGGCTGGGAGACATGGGGGAGCACAATTAAGGGGGAATTGAGCTAGGGGGAGGGATAGTAGAACGGGAGGGAGAGGGAGGGAGAGGGAGGGAGAGGGAGGGGGAGGGAGGGGGGAGAAGGGCTGCAGTACGCATGGCAAAAATCTACCTGAGGCCAGCTAGCAGGCAGTGTCCTATATGGACTCTGCTAGCCTCCTGGTAGTCATTTTTTGGGACTTTGGGGGGGGAATACAGGAGAACCCTATGGAGCTGGGATGTGAGGTAAGGATTAAACTACACTACATGGTGGGGCCAGTAGTTGGGGGGATTATAGTTTTGGGGGTGGACATGCCCTTTAAAATGTAAAAGGGAACATTGTGCCACTTGAACAACATAAAAGCAGTACTTGGCTCTATATCCCCAGGTAAGTGGAGCCTTCAAACAACAGGGCCCAGTGTTCTCCCTAGGGTCTTTTAGCCGGGCGGCACCCGGCTACTTTTCATGCCACCCGGCTGGAAAAAATTCCTTGAGAGAACACTTGTGATATAAAAGAATTTAGATGTAGGTTTAATTGGTGTGCCAATAGGTCAGTAAAAACTCCTGCAATACTGCCCAGTCCAGACACGTTTTTTACACTTGTAAGATTATTTTAGCACATGTTTATTAGTTTTCCAAGATCCCCAAGGCCACAAAAAGGTGGCACATGTGCTTGTGCTGCCATGTTACATGGGTTACCTTCAAAAGGGAACTACAACTCTGCAGATGTTGACAAACTACAACTCCTGCATTCTACAAACACAGAATGCTGGGAGTCATAGTTTTCAAACATATAGTGGGACGAAAGTTACACATCCCTGTCCTATATAATGAGCATGATGCAGTGCACATATTTTCCCCACCACCAAATTTCCCCGTCCCACCCCACCCGGCTACTTTTTCATGCCACCGGCTGGAAATAAATTCTGGGGAGAACACTGACAGGGCCGCTCTTTTACTGCTCCCAAAGTAAAACAAACACTGAACAGTAGAGATGTCCGAACTTCGCTAAATCCGGTCCGCTCGAGGATCAGTGAATTTTCGAAAAAATTAGAAAATTCGAAATCCGCGAGCGGACCCGTTAAAATGAAAAATATTCTCAAAATTACGAGATTTCTCGTATTTTCGAAAATTTTCAAAATTACGCATTTTGCGTATTTTCGAAAATTTTAAAAAATACGAGAAATCTGTAATTTCGAAAATTTTCGAAAAACGGATTTTCGAAAATACGAGTAATCCTCGTATTTCGAAAATTTTCGAAAATATTATTTACGAAAATAAGAGACATCCTTGTAATTTCGAAAAATTCGAAAAGACATTGACGAAAATACGAGAAATCTCGTAATTTCGAAAATTTTCGAAATACGAGAAATCAGCAGTTCGGAAGGCGGAAAATCCGGAAAAATCCGCCGTTCGAACGGGATAAATCTGCGGCGAATCCGGGTTCGGACCCGCGAACCAGCCAACCCTACTGAACAGTAATACGACAAGGTTCCTTCCCGAATAGCCTCATTCAAATTGCCCCTCTCTGCCCTCTGCTGGAGACCTCAGTATCATGTGCCACAATTTTAATTAAAAACTTACAGGTTATTCAATAAAAGTCTTTATCGTTTAAAATGGTGCTAATTTTGCCCCAACCAATCAGATGTTAGCTTACAAATGTTAAATAAGATCTGATTGGTTGGGGCAAAATTAGCACCATTTTAAACGATAAGAACTTTTATTGAATCTCCTTGATGGTATTTTACATTTAGATCAATAATGTCCGTAAAATAACCTAAAAATGTGATCATACATTAAAGGCATTTTATGTGATATTTCCAATGCCTCTGTGTCGTTTAAATAATGTACTGTATATTAAAGGGATACCATATATACCTGAGTATAAGTCGATCCGAATCGAGGCACCTATTTTTACCTGAAAAATTAGTTAAAACCGATTGACTCGAGTATAAGCCGAGGGCAGAAATTATGACCACTACTGCCTTCTGATTTAGTATTGTTTTGTGGCTTAAGATGCCCTTTAAATGGACATCAGAATTCCCATACAGTAATAGCCAAATCCAGTACCAGTAACTCCCAATTCCATGGCACTCCAGATGTTTGGAAGCTACATCTCCCAGCATGCTTTGGTTGCTGGTAATTGTTGTTTCTAAACATGTGGAGTGGCAAGGTTCAATAAACTTTTAATTAAGCTTACCATCATTTACAATTCTCCTGACCCCCCATATAGTAAAGGCACTCTGACCCCCATATAGTAAAGGGCACTCTGACCCCCATATAGTAAAGGGCACTCTGAACCCCATATAGTAAAGGGCATTCTGACCCCCATATAGTAAAAGGCACTTCGATCCCCATATAGTAAAGGGCACTGTGACCCCCATATAGTAAAGGGCACTCTGACCCCCATATAGTAAAGGGAACTGACCAAACATCTGGAGTGCCATATAGTAAAGGGCACTCTGACCCCCATATAGTAAAGGGCACTCTGGCCCCCATATAATAAAGGGCACTCTGACCCCCATATAGTAAAGGGCACTCTGACCCCCATATAGTAAAGGGCACTATTGCACTCCAGAGTTGTTGTCAGTTCCCTTTACTATATGGGGGTCAGAGTGCCTTTACTATATGGGGGTCACATGCCCTTTACTATATGGGGATCGAAGTGCCTTTTACTATATGGGGGTCAGAATGCCCTTTACTATATGGGTTCAGAGTGCCCTTTACTATATGGGGGTCAGAGTGCCCTTTACTATATGGGGGTCAGAGTGCCTTTACTATATGGGGGGTCAGGAGAATTGTAAATGATGGTAAGCTTAATTAAAAGTTTATTGAACCTTGCCACTCCACATGTTTAGAAACAACAATTACCAGCAACCAAAGCATGCTGGAGATGTAGCTTCAAACATCTGGAGTGCCATGGAATGGGAGTTACTGGTACTGGATTGGCTATTACTGTATGGGAATTCTGAGTCCATTTAAAGGGCATCTTAAGCCACAAAAACATACTAAATCAGAGGCAGTAGTGGTCATAATTTCTGCCCTCGGCTTATACTCGAGTCAATGGTTTTAACTAATTTTTCAGGTAAAAATAGGTGCCTCGATTCGGATCGACTTATACTCAGGTAATATGGTATCCCTTTAATATACAGTACATATTTTAAACGACACAGAGGCATTGGAAATATCACATAAAATGCCTTTAATGTATGATCACATTTTTAGGTTATTTTACGGACATTATTGATCTAAATGTAAAATACCATCAAGGAGATTCAATAAAAGTTCTTATCGTTAAAATGGTGCTAATTTTGCCCCAACCAATCAGATCTTATTTAACATTTGTAAGCTAACATCTGATTGGTTGGGGCAAAATTAGCACCATTTTAAACGATAAGAACTTTTATTGAATAACCCGTAAGTTTAATTAAAATTGTGGACATAGATACTGAGGTTCCAGCAGAGGGCAGGGCAGAGAGGGGAATTTGAATGAGGCTATTCGGGAAGGAACCTTGTCTGATTACTGTTCAGTAGGGTTGGCTGGTTCGCGGGTCCGAACCCGGATTCGCCGCAGATTTATCCCGTTCGCGAACGGCGGATTTTTCCGGATTTTCCGCCTTCCGAACTGCTGATTTCTCGTATTTTCGAAAATTTTCGAAATTACGAAGTTCTGTATTTTCGTCAATGTCTTTTCGAAATTTTTCGAAATACAAGGATGTCTCTTATTTTCGTAAATACATATTTTCGAAAATTTTCGAATTACGAGGATTACTCGTATTTTCGAAAATCGTTTTTCGAAAATTTTCGAAATTACGAGATTTCTCGTATTTTTAAAATTTTCGAAAATACGCAAAATGCGTAATTTTGAAATTTTCGAAAATACGAGAAATCTCGTAATTTTGAGAATATTTTTCATTTTAACGGGTCCGCTCGCGGATTTTCGAATTTTCTAATTTTTTCGAAAATCACTGATCCTCGAGCGGACCGGATTTAGCGAAGTTCGGACATCTCTACTGTTCAGTGGTTGTTTTACTTTGGGGAGCAGTGAAAAGAGCGGCCTGTCAGTGTTCTTCCAGAATTTATTTCCAGCCGGGTGGCATGAAAAAGTAGCCGGTGGGGGTGGGACGGGGAAATTTGGTGGTGGGGGAAAAATGTGCACTGCATCATGCTATTATATAGGACAGGGATGTGTAACTTTCGTCCCACTATATGTTTGAAAACTATGACTCCCAGCATTCTGTGGTTTGTAGAATGCAGGGAGTTGTAGTTTGTCAACATTGCAGGGAGTTGTAGTTCCTTTTGAAGGTAACCCATGTAACATGCAGCACAAGCACATGTGCCACCCTTTTGTGGCCTTGGGGATCTTGGAAAAGCTAATAAACATGTGCTAAAATAATCTTACAAGTGTAAACGTGTCTGGACTGGGCAGTATTGGCAGGAGTTTTTACTGACCTATTGGCACACAATTAAACCTACATCTAAATTCTTTTATATCACAAGTGTTCTCTCAAGGAATTTTTTCCAGCCGGGTGGCATGAAAAAGTAGCCGGGTGGGCCGCCCGGCTAAAAGACCCTAGGGAGAACACTGGGCCCTGTTGTTTGAAGGCTCCACTACCTGGGGTATAGAGCCAAGTACTGTTTTACTGTGTTCAAGTGGCACAAATGTCCCTTTTACATTTTAAAGGGCATGTCCACCCCCAAAACTATAATCCCCCCAACTACTGGCCCCACCAGTGAGTGTAGTTTTTATCCTTACCTCACATCCCAGCTCCATAGGGTTCTCCTGTAGTCCCCCCCCCAAAGTCCCAAAAAATGACTACCAGGAGGCCGCAGAGTCCATATAGGACACTGCTCCTAGCTGGCCTCAGGTAGATTTTTGCTAGCGTACTGCAGCCCTTCTCCCCCTCCTCCTCCCCTCCCTCTCCCTCCCTCTCCTCCCTCCTCCGTTCTACTATCTCCCCCCCTAGCTCATTCCACTATATTGTGCCCCATGTCTCCAGCCCCAACCGCATATTTTTTTTTTAGAAAGCTCCCCAAACTTTACTTCCTCTCCTCTTTCCTCTGGCGAAGTGAGCTGCCGGAGCCGGTCTGTGATTGGCTGCCGCTCAGCCAATTACAGACGCGGTGCCGGTCCCCCCTCCTGCTTGCATTTCCTTGCAAGCAGAGGGGCGGGAGCGCGGCGGAGGATCGAGGGGAGGTAAGTAGAGTTTGGGGGGCTTTCTAAAAAAATAATTATAGCGGTTGGGGCTGGGAGCCCAGGGGGGACCATATATTAAAAATTTTTTTCAGGCTGGACATAGCCTTTAAGGGGACAGTATAATAGTGCAGTAACTAATATCAAAGGGAGAAAGTTCAAGTAGCATGAACATGAACAAATGGAAGAGAAGGGAACTGAGAGAGCTAAAATAATTAAATAGGATTTGTGAAGGGAACAAGGAGTGTAATATAACTAGAAGGACCAGGGAATTGAAAATGGCAAAAGTGAAGAAGGGGCCGTGACACAGATACTGCCATAGGCCTAAAGTAGTCTAAATCTTCCACTGTATACATGTATAATACAACGCAACATTCGTTTTCACAAACACATGTACCATGGTTTCTCACGGCATCAATTTCAAAATTCTGCAGTACCCCATATTCACCTTTAGATGTCACACAAGGTCTTTTTAATATTCTGAACCATCAAAGTTCAAAAGAAACTAGAAAGGGAAAGCATAAACTTTTGGCTTCAAATGCCACATTTTGGAAGGGAATGTGTGTGTTGTGTGGCAGGTTTAAAGGACAACTAAAGCTTAAGAACAACACTCTTTCTAAAGGAAGAAACATCTTAATATAAAGCAGCAATCTGTGTCTCACTCTCATTTTGATATGGTTGTTAGGATATTTACATTTCCAGCTTGGGGTTTGTGTTTTATCACCCAGTGTGGTCACTGACCATTGTATTCTTTACATATGCTCAGTCCAAAGATACTGCAGGAAGTTTTTACAGTTGATACCACCACTAGTATCCTCTAGCCAATCATTTACAGGACAAATTAGGCAAGGGAGCATGTGACTGAGCTGAGAGGTTGGGCCAGACACTGTACATACACACAGTTATTTCATGCAGTTCTTCAGGGATTTACATTTACTTTAACGCTATTTACTGGAGTGGGATTTTTCAGTTTATTCGTGTTTTTAGATGGGATATATTCAGATTCTGGAGTTTAAAATGGGGTTTAGTTCTCCTTTAAAACTCAATATGTCAATGATGAGGACATTGTTTTTTTACTTACCCTAAATATGGCTGTCACATGATTAATGGGCAAGGAGTTTGTATGTTCTCCCCGTGCCTGTGTGGGTTTCCACTGGGAACTCGGTTTCCCCCACAATCTAAAGACATACTGATAGCTTGTATGTGTCAAATAAATGTGCTTAGATTGTAAGCTCTTCAGGGCAGGGCTTGATGTTAATGTATACATGTAATTGTAAAGCGCTACAGAAGATGTTAGCGCTATATAAATCACACTAATAATAATAATGGGTAGGTCAGTTGGGGTTTGTACTAGTGTCTACCATTCCCCTGAAAAATCACATGCCATTTTTTGGCCTGACAACAGATACAGTGAAATATCGGTCAGTTGGGCTGAAAAATCTGCCTGTGCATACCCAGTCTTAGACACTCACAGCAGTATAGGTCTGTACACATGTGCGACCGTGGGCCCAATGCATGAGTGTCAGGATTACGGCTATTTTGTCTGACTATTCTAGGTATATGGTTGCATGGTCGGGCTAAATGGCCATTTGGACAAATTTGTTTATGATCAGACCCAGCAGACCATTAAAACTTAAAGATGATCAATTGCAGTTGCAGGAAGATCTAGATAGAATGACAAATTGGGCCCTATATATAAACATGGGTATACATGTGCCAATCCTTCCTTCTGACTGACTGTTCAGCACTTCTGAAGTGCAAAAGCAGCATCTGACAGTTAACACCGACCAAGCGTGTGATCCATATAGGACCCGCACAATGTCCATGGTTTTCAACACATCGGTCACATCCGGTCAAAATCCATGCATATGGTGGTAATGGCATGGTATGCACCCAGCTTAAAGGCACGGTATAGCTAAATATTATACAGGGGTCAGGAAACTCCAAGTATCATTTGTGTATTTTTAGGCATATAATTTTAAAGGTGCTGCTTTACACCATATAACATGATAAAATTGAAAGAGAACAAAGGGTTAATTAAAGGGTATGTCCACTCATTTTTAAACATTCGTTTGTTCAGTTTAACTGAGAACGCGTGGTAAAGTTATGTCTTCCTCGTTCATCAGTTACACTTGCAGGAGAGAGGACAAAACTTACCTCGGCACGATCCAACAACGGTTCTCACTTACAGTCCTCGGTGTATGCACGCTCCTCTGCACTGTGTGGGACTGGGGATGCATTGTAGTGGATGTGGTATACTCGGATTTCACTTAAGTTTTATACTGTCCCCCATAGGCGAATAATAAACTGAGGACTGTTGGCCTAGAAAAAAACATTTGTACATGGGTAGAGAATTGGTTTATGGATCGCAAACCGTGAGTGTGGTCAATGGAGATACATCTATGTGGGCTAAAGTTCTAATAGAGTGCTCAGGGTCTTGTACTGGGTCCACTTCTTTTTAACTCGTTTATAAATGACTTAGAAGGGGGATTTAGAGCAAGGTCTCTGTGTTTGTTTATGACACTAAACTATGCAAGCTTTGTAAATGTCAAATCATGTGCAATTGCTGCAAGCAGACCTAGATAGATTACAAAATGGGCAGCAGAATGGCAGATGAGAGTCAATGTTGATAAATGTAAGGGTGCTGATTTTGGGGTTTAATAGTCCGGGTGATGAAGGGGGGGGAGACCCCCGAAATGTTGCTCTGTATGTGCTGGGGACCCTATGGGTTTGAGTCTTGTGCCACATATACCATAAATAATTCGTGTGTTAAGTGAATCTCTAATAAAAAAAAAATTGGGGGTTCTGGTAGAACTGAGGAACTGTCTGTCTTCCAGAGATGTGGTAATGGCAAGTTCATTGAACAGCCGTAAAAGTGGATACAGGGACTTATGATATTATTATTATTGATTTATATGTGCCAACATCTTCTCAGAATTACTGGTATTGATCATATATGTAGTTCTGGTTGGTACAGGGATACTATATAAATTGGAATTACTGGTATTAATAATAACGTAGTTCTGGTTGGTACAGGGATACTATATAATATTGAGAATTACTGGTATTAATACATATACTGTGTTCTGGTTGGTACAGGGATACTATATAATATTGAGAATTAATGGTATTATACATATACTGTAGTTTGGGTGGGACAGGGATACTATATAATATTGAGAATTACTGGTATTAATACATATACTGTAGTTCTGGTTGGTACAGTGATACTATATAATATTGAGAATTACTGGTATTAATACATATACTGTAGTTCTGGTTGGTACAGGGATACTATATAATATTGAGAATTACTGGTATTAATACATATACTGTAGTGTGTGTTGATCCAGGGAACTTTTTCCGATTGCTATTTGGAGTCAGGAAGGAATCCCCCCCCTTTTTTTTTAACTGGTTTTTTTGCTTCCTTTGAATGAACTGTTAGGTAAGGTTAAAAAGCAGGATGAAAAGGTTAGACTTGATGGACGCATGTTTTATTAACTTCAATTACTATGTGAGGCTACGTTCACACTAGAAACTGACAGAAATTGACAAAACGCACAGCATGTGTTCTGTCAGTTTGTATTAAGCAGACACACCCAGTAATGTAGTGCCACAGGTCTTTTAAAAGGCCGTAGCCATTGTTTTGATATATATATAGCTATCATCTGTACAGAGCTCTTGCTTAGCTAGTCGTCTTCCAAAGAATATTTAAATAAAGAGATTGGTGTTGTTTATCTTATTGGCTTTTACTTTCACATGGTAACTTCCAGTCTTTAAAGGCTTTTTAGACTATATCTAAAAAAAAAAAAATAGTTCCCAGAGTGGTAGGAAAATGTAAACCTACCTCCATGGGTGAACCTGCGGAAACAAAAATCTGCTTCAAACACAATTGAAACGCATTATAGTATTATTGTGTGAAATCTGAAGGTTCTGCTGGATCCACAAACATTTAAAACCTTGTCAAAACCAGTTTGTCACTAGAGTACAAGCAGAAAAGGTGTGGAAGAAGTAGATGTTTTGGGGGAAGCCATTTGTCACTGACATCATGTAAAAACGTCATAGAAGGCTTGAACCTTCAGAAGACAGGCAAGCTTAAAGGACAATTATACTCACCTTCCCTTCACTCCTCTTCTTTGGTCCTACCTTTTACCGGGTGAGGACTGAACCGCTAGGTCCTCACCCCTGGGTTCGCGTAACTTGAAGCACAGTCTTAGTGCAATGCTGCTCTGGTAGGCTCCGCCCCCCTCCTCCCCGACGGCAACGGAGCATAGGAAGGCACGCTTGTTGCAGAGCAGCAGATTGTGTATAGTCCAATACAAAGTAGTACTGTAGGAGTTCCATAAAAGCATTTTAACAAACTTAATTTTTAACAAAATCACCTGAACAGGCTGATACATCACCAAATGGATGTTTATCAACACCACAGTTTATCCATTCAAAAGAAAAACCAAAGTTGGCCACTACTTTAATATAATCACCTAGAGGGGGAAAAAATATTTTCAAAGTATTAATGTATTTGCAAAAACAAAGAATGTTACATGTTACTGGTATTGATACATATAATGTGTGTGATCCAGGGATATTTCCGATTGTAAGAAGGAATTTTTCCCTTCATAATTCTGGTGGGCTTTTGTCTTCCTCTCAGGATTAACAGTTAGGCAGAAAATGGGTATTGCCGAGTAGGTTGGACTAGATAGACATATGTTTTTATTCAACCTAAATACTATACTATACTATTCTCCATTTCTCCATGCTATGCATTGTGTCTTTAGAAAGAGACCTACCTCCAAGTGTTTTTACATTAGCGAAGGTTCTAATTGAGCAACAATAAACTCTTTATAATTTCTCTGCGTTTTATTTTTTTTTCAGACTTCTTGAGTTTTTTTCAAAATATCTACCCTTAACATACTTGCTGTAATATTTGTTGTTTTGTACGCAAGTGATAATCTGTAAAAGGAATATTTTGTATAATGCTTAAAGCAAATATTACTATAACTTACTGTACTGTATGCCAGGCTAGGGATAAAAATTTGCCAGTCACAGGCTCATTTCTTGAGTCAAGGCTCACATTGAAGTATTAATCACCCTATGTAGTATAAAAACATTACTCAACTTGAACACAGTTTAAATCATAATTAAACTGCAATTGTTGATGCTCAATTTCTTAATTTGGGAAGAAAAACTCTGACTAAATGTTTATTGCATGAATGGATGTATGGCAAACAGGGTATTTTTAACATGCCAGTCCACAGATATAGGTAACCCTTTCACTTGCCTTATAATATCCTCTTTATTATATCCAGTAAAATCATTATTATCATATCATTATTGTTATTATCTGAAAAATACATCGCAGACAGACATGTACATACCCCTGGCACATAACAGTTGATTTCAGCATGAACTCCAGTCCACCCAGATTTTGAAGTTCCTCTTTCCGCTTTCCCCCACACTGTTTCTGCCTGCTCTCTGGCTCCGCCCACTGAATACAGCGACATGGAAACAATTGTTGCGGATGGAGAATTTTCTTCAGTCGTGGTCCCTAAAGTACAGAGAGTCGCCTGCGATCATAGGGTGTGCGGCAGTCACACGCAATCTCCCATTGCTTTATATACATTCAGGGGTGTCTCTAGGGTTTTTGTCACCTGAGCCAAACTTTGTAACACTCCCACCACGTCAGGTAAATGGACCCTAACTAGTCTAACCTAACAAACAATCGAAAGCTAACCTACCATATAAATGCCTTTTAACATTATCGAACGCATTTATGAAGAAAAATTTGAAAAAATAACATCTGCAGCAAAGTATAATTTGAATGAGCATCTAGTGCAATCTGTAGTCCCCATCATATCTGTAGGCAAGTTCAATTTAGTTAAATCTTTTGTCAAAAGCTTTCAATAACATGAAACAAAAAAAAGTGCAAACAATAAAAACCATAAACTGAATCAAATCAATGGCTTATATCCTATCCATTTAGCAACATTATTGCTGAACATATACAACCCAAATATGGTCCCAGGGAATTAACCCTGTTAGAACCTATGAACACTACAATGATTATAGGGAAAGGCCTACTGAAAACTTTCCAACTAACACAAAAGACCACAACCAACTACAGTATGTATAATACCAGAATTCTCAATATTTAGTATCCCGTACCAACCAGAACTACAGTATATGTATTAATACCAGTAATTCTCAATATATATAGTATCCCTGTACCAACCAGAACTACAGTATATGTATTTATACCAGTAATTCTCAATTTATATAGTATACCATACCAACCAGAACTACAGTATATGTATTAATACCAGTAATTCTCAATATTATATAGTATCCATGTACCAACCAGAACTACAGTATATGTATTAATCAAGTAATTCTCAATATATATAGTATCCCTGTACCAACCAGAACTACATTAATGTATTAATACCAGTAATTCTCAATATTATTAGTATCCCTGTACAACCAGAACTACAGTATATGTATTAATACCAGTAATTCTCATTATATAGTATCCCCTACCAACCAGAACTACAGTATATGTATTAATACCAGTAATTCTCAATATTATATAGTATCTCCTGTACCAACCAGAACTACAGTATATGTATTAATACCAGTAATTCTCAATATTATATAGTATCACCGTACCAACCAGAACTACAGTATATGTATTAATACCAGTAATTCTCAATATTATATAGTATCCCCGTACCAACCAGAACTACAGTATATGTATTATTACCAGTAATTTCCAATATTATATAGTATCCCCGTACCAACCAGAACTACAGCATATTCCAAATGAGGCCTTACCAGTGCCTTGTAAAGAGGGAGAATAATATTTTTTCTATCTTCAGTCTATTGCCCTCTTTATACAAGACAAATATCTTGCTAGCTTAGCCGTTGCTACCTGGCATTGCTTTCTTTACAGCTAAATCTGTTATCTACCAGAACCCCCAAATCTTTTTCCATTAGAGATTCACTTACACACTTAACACAGAGTTATTTGGTATGTAGGTGGCACCAGGATTGCTAACGTTGCTTGTGAAGATTCTCATTCATCCAGGTCATGGTATATCTGTTGTATTCAATTAGATCAACTGGACTTGAAAAGTAGTTCTTGAAGACGTTTCGCTAGTCATCCGACTGGCTTTCTCAATTCAGAATGACTTGTACAAGAATCTGTGGCAATTATGTACCCTGGAAAATCCCAATTAGCATATCACAGCCAGGTGTTAAGGTGTGTGATTAGATAGTGGCTAAGAGGTGTTATAGGAACGCCCAGAGTAGGTGTTAAAACAGCATTGTACATGGCAGACAGTTTGTGTCGAACCCCCCCCACCTCTATTAGGCTTGGTTTCTTGAGAAAGCCAGTCGGATGAATAGCGAAACGTCTTCAAGAACTACATTTCAAGTCCAGTTGATCTAATTGAATACAACAGATACAGGATTGCTAACCTGACATTAAGCAACGTTAACCTAACATTGACCAACACTCTTTGTGATCCAATATCAATTCTCTATCTATGTACAAATGTTATTTTCTAGGACAACAGTCTCAGTTTATACATTAAGCGCCATGCGGCACAGTTAAAATCTTTAGCAAAATCTATACTGCATGCCAGAATCTAAATCCTTACTCACTTCTTCAAAAAACCAAGTACATTTGTGTGGCATGATCTATTTCTCATAAATCCATGCTGACTACTACTAATAAGATCACTTTTGGAGACAAACTCAGGGATATGATCTTGTAACAAAGTTTCCAGCACCTTCCCTACCACTGATGTTAGGCTTACAGGTCTATAGTTACCAGGCTGTGAACGACTACCTTTTTTGATATTGGTATTACATTGTTTTTTTTCCAATCCCGCAGCACATCACCAGACGAATATGACTTTATTTATTTAACTGTTTTAAATGTTTCCGTACCATATCCTCTGTCAGCCCGAGTGATTATTCCTGATTTATACCCTTCATATTATTACAGTCCTACTATAAGGACTATGGATCTCTATAGTGAATACCAAGGAAAAAAATGGTTTATCACATTAGCCTTCTCGACACCCTCTAACCATCTCAGCCCCATTATATAATGGTCCCACATTCTTGGTATCCTTTTACTATTAATAGTATTTTTAATTGTTGTTAGTGGGTAGCTGCAACTTAATAAAATAATGTGGTGGTGTGGTTTGTTTTGCTATCCCCCTCCTGCAGTGTTAAAGGGCATGTCCACCCCCAAAACTATAATCCCCCCAACTACTGGCCCCATCATCTAGTGTAGTTTAATCCTTACCCACATCCCAGCTCCATATGGTTCTCCTGTAGTCCCCCCCCCAAAGTCCCAAAAAACTGCCCACCAGGAGGATAGCAGAGTCCATATAGGACTCTGCCTCCTACCTGGCCTCCGGGAGAATTTTGGCATGCGTACTGCAGCCCTTCTCCCCCTCCCTCTTCTCAGGATTCCCTCCCCTAGCTATAACCCTTAATATATAGTATTGCCCCTGTCCCCCCAGCCCAACCGCTATATTTATAGTTTAGAAAGCTCCCCAAACTTTACTTACCTTTCCTCTTTCCTCCGCCGAAATGAGCTGCCGGCAGCCGCGTCCGTGATTGGCTGCCGTCAGCCAATCACAGACGCGACTGCCGGTCCCGCCCCCTCTGCTTGCATTTTCTCAGGAGCGCGGCGGAGGAAAGAGGGAGGTAAGTAGAGTTGGGTTGGGAGCTTTCTAAACATATAAATATGCGGTTGGGGTGGGCTGGCAGGGGGAATCTTATATTAAAAATTAATTTTAAGGTGGACATACCCTTTAAATCTCCTTTCCCTGGCCTTTTATAATTCCTGTAGCAGGACCCCCCACAGTGATTAGGTCAACCAATTGCTGTGCTCAGCCTCACATTCCTCCGTGCGCGCCCGATGCCGTTGGCCTGTGCATGCCCCGCCCTGTGAGTTGGCTGGTGATGTCATCAATCGCGGCAGCTTAAAAGTCAGGTTGATTGTTGCACAGAGGTAAAAAACAAAACGTGGATGGATTATCAGTGTACATTATCATTATGTTAGAAGAAGGCTCTGCTCTATTATTGTACATACACATGTAAAGGAAAATGCACGCACAATCAAAGTGAATTGGGAGACATGCTAGGCATAGGAATTTTGCTTGGATGGGGAGGCATGCGGGCACAAGACTCGGCGGCATTTAGGGACACGCAGTTTAACTGCAACTGCGGTTTATTACATGTGTCAAACACAACATGTTTCGAGCCATAAGTGTGAAAAAGGGTCCAGTGTGGCCGAAACAAGTTGTGTTGACACATGTAATAAACTATCAGTTGCAGATAAACTGCATGTCTCTAAGTGTTACCTTTATCAACATTGAATTTTCTTATACTGTACCAACACACACTGTACCATTTTTAAATATGAGGGTAGGGCATTCCCTATGACAGCGGACAGCGCCCTATATGACCACGTTTGAGGGAAATTTTCGATAGTAATGATCCTTCCCAATGCCGTCAGTGAAAATTCATTGGGAAAGATTGTTTACACGGTACACACTTTGCCGACAAAGGGGATATTCCTTCAGAATCACTAATTGTTAAAGGACAACTAAAGCCACAAAACAACACTTAACAGAAGGCAGGACACCTTGATATAAAACTAATGATTGTGTCTTACCTCTCATTTTGATACAGGCGCTGGGAAATTTACCAATAACTATGGTTTGTGCTTTACTTCTCAGCATTCTAGTATCACAAGTTTGGTCAATGACCATTATGTTCTGCACATGCTCAGTCCTTAGCTATGGCAGAAACTTGTTTCAGTTGGTCACACCCATTAATAATCCTAGCCAATCCTTTTACAGGACAGATAAAGTAAAGAGGTATGTGACTGAGGTCAGGAGGGTGTGTCTGATACTGCACATTCTTAAACGGCTTAGATTTACTTTAATACAATTTACTGAAGTGGGATTTTATAGCTTATTGGTGTTTTTAGGGGGGATGTTTTCAGATTCTGGAATATAAAAAATTGGGTTTAGTTCTCCTTTAATGTGTGCACACCAACATAAAAAAATATCTCTTACTAACTCAAATAAAAATATCCATAGAGTTTGTTGTTAAGGCTGTTTATATATTTATGCAATGTGAGTGTTCAACCTCATTACATTTTTAATTGAAAGATATTTATTATTTACATCAAGGTTATCAATTGGTAGTTCTCTAGCTGCAGTTTTCAGGAGATGCTAGGGAACTGTCTGTGCTGTGCACCTGTTCACGATAATTGTTAGCCTAAAGGATGAAAACATCCGTTTTGTGCATATATTAGAGGATGTATATAGACATACGTCCATCTAGTCCAACCTTATACCCTACCCATAATGTCTGTATAAACAGTTACATAGTAACATAGTATTGGAGATTGTATAAAGACATACGTCCATCTAGTCCAACCTTATACCCTACCCATAATGTCTTAAACAGTTACATAGTAACATAGTATTGGAGATGTTATAAAGAAATACGTCCATCTAGTCCAACCTTTATACCTACCCATAATGTCTGTAATAGTACATAGTGCATTATATTAGAGGATGTAATTAAACATACGTCCATCTAGTCCAACCATTAGACCAGGGGTGCCCAACCTGACCCATGCACTAGTGGCCCCCATAAAGTGACCGCGCTGTGGGGTGTAGTTAGCTAAACTTACAATTCATTGCTGATTTACAAAACAAAATATAATTATGTAAAAACAAGACTTTTTCTTTGAAGGTTATTTCAAGTGAAATGTTTTGCTCACAAAATGTCTCATCAGTTATCATGACAATTTCTTCTAGAAGATGCTTAAACAATGCCAAGGACAGACAGTAAAACATTGTCTAATTACCTAACACTAGAATTTCTGAAAGTCAAGATATTATCCCTTTTAGTAAATGTCACCATGAGAGGACTTAAAAACAAATGGTGAAATATCTACTTGTCACTCGTTACATTTCTTTGTCAAGGTCTTTTTATTGTGACTCTCTGTCTTATCTCTTTGATATTGAATTATTCGGTAGTGTTTGCTGTTTTAACTTCATCTCAGATCCCATTTTATTAAAAACTGCAGTGTTGACCGCATGGTTCCATGGCCAGGTGATGTAACTTCTTAGTGAAAGACTCAGCAAGTGTTGTCAAGTAACAGCAGAATAATATGCTTACCTCACGGTAGAATAAAGATGTTGTTTACTTGTGTAATAGGATACACTGGCAGCTATTCCCAGCTGTAAGAGCTGAAATATATTTTATAGGTAGAAAGAAATACATGCTGACACTGGGGCATACATTGAGTTCAGTAAAAGGAAAGAACATATAATCCCAAGTTGAAAGAATCACTTCTGCATTTCTTTCACACAAAAGTATATATGTGCTAATGCAAGTGATTCCAAGAATACTTTAAGGAACTGTAAACTCAAGATTTGAAGAGGGAGGTGAGAACGCTTATTCTCACCTCCCTGTGAATAATTTTGCTCAGGGGACGGGAACTTACTTCGCTCGCTCCGCTCCGCTCTCAGCGTTCTATCGCTTGTGTTGGCAAGCATGCGCCTAAGAGAGCACGCATGGTCGGGACAGAACAGCAGTTCAGTGAAGGAGCGGCTGCGAGCAGAGCGGAGCGGAGCGAAGGTAAGTTCCAGTGTCCCCTGAGCAAAATATATTATAACAGGGAGGTGAGAATAAGGTTCACTCCCTGTGAATAATACAAACGGAGGGCAAAGACTCTCAAATCTTTGGTTATGTGGGTTACAGTTCCTTTAAAGATGAACTGAGGTCTCCAAATAGTTAGAGGTAAAAAAAAAAAAGCATGCAGCCTTACCTTTAAAATGACCTGAATAACAACTTTAAATGCAACCAGCCAGAAGCTATGGTACTAAAAATTTTATCACTTCCTGATATCAATAGCTTGTAGTCATGTAAGCACTTATCTGTCTGCATTGATAGTCATTTCCCTGCAACTCGCAATCTTTTTTAAAGCTATTTTTCAATTCTGGAAACTTTAAAGGGTATCTCCACTGGTAAATAATTTTTTCCATTTAGTTTTTATCTCACTTGCGCATGCGCATATCATACAGAGTCCGTTGGGACCTGTCAGAGGACGTGGCGGAGGAGTGATAGATCGGGGGGTAAGTTCAAAATCTTCTCTCCTGTCTCTGCAGGTGTTTATTGAAGAACAGGAGGTAAGACACAGCTCCTTTACCTCTTGTTCTTCAATAAACCTTAATGGGGAAAAATATTTTCCAGTGGAGTATACCCTTTAAATTGTTTCCATTGCCTATGTAAACCTAGTAAGAAGCAGATTTTAATTAGAGATGTAATGTGGGTTCGAATAGAAACCAGTTTCGAATCGTATCTGAGGGTTATAAGTCGAACTCACAGATTTCATGGAACCCGTATTTTTTAGAATTTTCTAATTTTACGAAAATCGAAAGTATACGATTATCGAAATTGAAAACGAAAGTAGACGATTACGAAAATTGAAAATCGAAAGTAGACGATTATCGAAAATCGAAAGTAGGCTATATCAAAAACGCCCCATATAGTAAAGGGCACTCTGACCCCCATATAGTAAAGGGCACTTTGACCCCCATATAGTAAAGGGCACTCTAACCCCATATAGTAAAGGGCACTCTGACCCCAATAGTTAAGTGTCACCTGAGAGTTGTAGTTTCAAGCTGTCATTTGCATTGAACTAGCAGTAATTTTTTGGTCCAAACTGAGAAAACCCATCAGATTTACAGCATCCAGATAAGCAGTGACAGTGCTGAGTGAGTCCAGCGGCTAGACTACAGGAAGCAGGAAGGAGTGTAAATGCAGATCAGCTGCTGTAACTTTCTATGCAGATGAAGAATCTTTTAACACAGCGCCACCTACTGGTTACAATTGCAGCATTTGGATCTAAATTAGGACTTGACCCGAGTATAAGCCAAGGTTAGGTTTTCAGGCTAATTTAATTTAAAGCCTGAAAATCTCGACTTATTTTAGAGTATATATGGTATGTATAAATAGCAAATATAAAATAAAATAATTCAATATATCACATATCTTAAATAAATGGTGTATATTAATTTAAGGACAATTAATTTAAATTAAAGGGCAACTAAACCTGCAAAATAACTCTGTACCTAACCTTTAATATGATATATTTAATAGTATCTGCAATAACATAGGTGCAGTTGATAGCTATAACTGGATAGTACTATAGTTCAGGCATGTGACTGGAAATTAGCATCCCATATATCCACAAGCACATTAAGAATTAAAGAAGAAGAATAAATTAACCAGAGAGGACAAGTTTGGAATGCGCCCAGGAATCTGCCTTATTATGCTGCTTTCCTCTGGTTTACATAGACCCTAAATAAACCCTAAACAATTATTTATGGTGAAAATATGTATCTGGTGTTTCTGCATATATTATCTAGTTTTTCCACTGAGAGAAAATTGCCAGAATGGGACCAACTCCCCCTGCCAAGAGACCTGCAAGTTTATGGCAGACGGGTGTCTGTAATATTTATTAATGGGGGGGGGGGGTGCAGGAAATAGGGCCAATGACATAGGAACTTACTCAATTGAGGCTGACTGCATCAATAGATATTTCATACTATTCCTACCTCTGTTCAACTGTATTCCGGAGTTAGCACATTCTTTTTCAATGTATTTCTTTTCTAAATAAAGTAACTAAATAAAACCTCACACTGATTTCCCTGTTGCATTGTGCTCACTGTACCAGATCAGATTCACAGCAACTTTGTGACAGGCAAGATCCGTCCTTCTGAAACTGTCCACTGGGGTTTACCATCTGTTTTTTCCACCCACACCTCTTTCAAGAGCCTTAGGTTATTTTAGTTAGTGGGACACAGTAACTTGTTGCAAAAAAATAAAATAAATAAAAACAACTTTTAGCAAGAAATAATTTTCCCTATATTTGTCTTTGCCAAAAAGAATTTCATTACGTACACAGCCCAACCCCTCTCTGTGGCTCTGCTTTCTCTGCAGCTTCTGGGTCTGGAAATCAGTCTGGGCAATGATGCTTATCTCACAGCCAATCGCTGACTTCCATTCCTGGAGCTGCAGTAGAGAAGCTTTCTCTGCACATATTTAACACTGTTTGGTGGGGACTTAGCAGTTTAGGTCCTTACTTTGGTTACCAAAAGGTGAGGGGCTGTTTTAGGGGGGGTATAATTGACTTTTAAATTAATAGAAATTGTTTCTAGTGAATAACATTGGAAATTGAAAATAAATATCTAGAAACCATCTATAAAATCTATGAGCTGTAGTGCTAGTAGCTCTTATGTGCCATTTAGAGTTGTCACTACAGCCTGCAGAATGTAATATGTCTGATAGCTATCATCTCTGAGGAAAGTTGATTGTATCTATATAGGACACGGATTGTTAAAGTTAAAGGCTAATATTCTACTCCCTAAAGCAGGTTCTAAACACAGGCTGTCCAGATCTGTTTCAGACGATAATCGCACATGTGTATGCCATCGGTTGGGCGTTGCTTGGCAATTTGCCCAGTGGTATGGCACATGCAATTATTGTCCAAAATGCCAGTTCACCACATGTGTCATATGCTGGGTGTTGGTCTTCGTCCACACAATTTATTGTCCTTAGGCATCTCATATTGAGATGAATTTACAAAGATGCATTTTCATTGTAAAGGGCTCCTGTGACCCTAAGCTTGTAAAATAATCACAAGGTATCAGGTAATTCCTTTTCACACTGATACTTTTCTTTTAATAAATTAAAGTTGTCTTGTGCCACATGTAACCTTTCACATTATATCCGTTCTGTAAGCACCTCTTAACCTTTGCCAGTGAAATAAATGAAATTGCTCAGCCCAGACTGGTACTCCAGTCAATCGCCTTTGCCAGAGCCTCATTACCACTCGAGAAGAGGTTTATAGACAGAATTCCTGAGGCAATGCAGTTGTGTTGTAGCTTGTTATAGGTCATGGAAACCATCTTGCACCACTGCTTAATGATTAGAATTCAGGTTCTCTATAGAAACTAACCTTTAATTGGTTAGATGTGTTCTGTTGAGAACCTTATTAGAATAGCCACTGAACGATATATTACAAGGAGAAATGGTGGAACTATTTTTTTAAAAATCAATGATTTTATTTTATTCTTTTGCATAGCTTACATTTTCTATTGGATTCTTTGGTAAAAGGTTACAGAGCCCACAATATATAAATATATATTATATAATAAAAGGGATAATGTGCAACTTACACTGTAATATATAAGGGATAATACGCTACCTACAGTGTAATATAAGGACAGTACACTACCGAGGAGTTCCAAGGCCATATAGAAGCACAAGGCCGTAGGCCTAGAGCCTTTATACAGGGAATGGAACTCGCGTAAATCCGTATATTTACACGGTAGGTAACATTAATTTGGTTTGAAAAAGCCAAATTCCTGTTCTTTCTATTTCTTCTTTTTCTTCTTCCGTTTTCTTCTTCCGCTTTTTTGGACTGTATCTCCTCCCACAGTTTTTGATATAGAGACATGAAATTCGGTACGGACGTGCGGGGCATATAGGAGAAGTGTGTTATCTTATAGCTAAGGAATCCACTGAAGCGTTACGGCGTTATTGGCGAATTTCCGGACCTTTTTTCCCATAGACTATAATGGTAACAATCCTCAAATGTGAATATTTCAAAACAGTTTGTTTCATGGTCATAAATACAAAAGGTGATACCCCCAACCACCCACACAGACACAAGTACACCCACCTACTGACCTGCCTTTCCATTCCCGTGGAAGCCTTATTTAAAGGGTAACTAAAGTCAAAAAAACTAATTTAGATAAATCCTCAATAAAAGATAGTTTTATGGTTGTAAACACAAAAAAGACATACCCCCTCAACCAGACCCAGGTACACACACCTACTAATCTACTTATCCATTACTGTGGCAGCCATACTTAAAGGGTAACTAAAGTAAAAAAAAACAAATTTAGATTTATTCTCAATAAAAGATAGTTTTATGGTTGTAAACATAAAAAAGACATACCCCTCAACCAGACCCAGGTACACACACCTACTGATCTACTTATCCATTACTGTGGCAGCCATACTTAAAGAGTAACTAAAGTCAAAAAAGCAAATTTTGATCAATAATCAAAAAAGTTTTTTTTTTAATCCCCAACCCGACACACCTACTGATCTACTTATTATTGTGGAAGCCATACTTAAAGGGTAACTCAAGTAAAAAAAACAACTTTTGATCAATAATCCAAAAAGGTTGTTTTTTTTTAACCCCCACACATATCCTTCCCCCTCCCCACCTTCTTTTCCCTGCTGATTCTCTTAATTAATACAGAAAATGTGCTGGCAGGCAGCCAAAGATCCTAGTAAGAGGTCATTAATGGGTCACATATTACAATTTCTGCTCCTGGAGTGACAGGTCTTTCCCTGTAAATGCTGTGATTAAAACAATGATTTCTCATGATCTACAGCCCAGATTTAAAATCTGAAAAAAAGTTGAACCTTTGCTGTGTCTAAAGGTGTAATGTTTGAAAATTTTATTTTTTTTAGAGTATTAGATACCCTTTAAATTATTTTATTTTTTTTTGTTAAAATTTGCAGATGTTAGGATGTTTTAATAATGCTTAATCTATGGTAATGCTTAATCTATGGACAAAGATTACTTATAATGGGTCAAGTAATACTTTATAATAGTTCCTAGTGGTTATATGGTCATGAAAATGTTTTCAGCTTGAAGATCTATGTTACCATCTAATGTTATAATTCTGCGTGAATTGGTAATAAATAGGGGCGTGGATGGGTAGTAGAGAAAAGTTACACTGCTTATTATGAGTTAAAAATGATAAAAGGATAAAATTATACTTACCTCCCCTTGTCCCCTCCTCTTCCCTCCTTTAAAAGTACCCAGAGTGAGACTGATAGGTCCTCACCCCTGAGTTTAGTTTGGATCATCTGTTACCTTAGGGGCATATTTAAAGCTTTGTTAGTTTTCGCGGCCGTTTTCCCTGACATTAACGCATAAATCGCGTTTAACGCGATTTATTAAGGTCCGAAAACGGCCGCGAAAAGTTAACGAATCGTTAACCCTTCGCGGCGATACATACCTGTTATCGCGCTTCTATTTATAAAGCGGCGGTAGTGTTTCGCTCTGCTAGTATCGGCTGTTTTACTTCGCCACCTTGAAGGTCGCACCCTGTATAGTATCGCTGCGAAGGGACTTAAATTACCGCAACACATGGCGGCCGCGATACATATCGTGGCAATGGCGCTCGCCATTATAAATATGGCGATAGCGCTATTTTCGCGGCCGTGATGTGCGATGTTAATTTTTTTGCGCTAATTTCGCTTTTTGAAATATGCCCCTTAAAGTTCTTTAGCTGGCCCAGCCCAGTTCCGCCTCCCTCATTAGTCCACAAAGATCCCTTCTTGCTGATAGCATCTTTCCATAGGTTTTGTTGCTTGAGTGGCATTAAGGGGAGGTTAACGGAAAGTTTGCTCTAAGGGAATCAGTAAACCAGACATAAGAGGCAAAACATATCCTCTTCTCTAAAGTAAAATTCTAATCACAGACTCACATGATAGTAGATTCAGGTCATTCAGATAAACTATGACTGACAACAAAAATCTGTAATGTATCACAGCAAGAGGCACAGTCATCACAGTGTTTTCAGGACTAATGTAGATAATAAGAAAATAAATAAGATAATAAAAAACTAGTTAGGAAGTTAAATAGATTCCTCACTATCATTACATTGTAGGCAATGTTACTGGTACAGTATTTATTAATTTGTTATTAATTTATATAATAGATCCAGTTAATAAATGGAAACAGAAAGGATTTTTTTCCCTTTAAGTAGAAAACTTCATAGATGATTCTAGTATATTTGTGTGCCTTCACCTAGATAAGGTCTAAAGGTGGGGTGAAGGGAAGCTTGGATGTAATCAACCATATAGAATTTAATATTTACCATTACTATAATCAAACATTGATATACATGGTGAAATACAGGTAGTGTAGGACCTCTATGCTGATACAGCTGGAAGCAAAGGCTTTCATGGTATGCATGAGAAAAATTGTGCATTGGCAGCTAGCCTTTAAATTGGAGGTCATCATGGCTGACCTCACCCTACTAGAGAATTTTTCGGTGATGGAAACAGAGTTCCTTGAATAAATAATGGTAATGATATGTTTATAGCTGAAGCTGGTACGCACAGTACAGAAGTATAGCCCATGGTAACATATTCCATTGTCCAGAGTCTGTCCTTTGTTGCTGCTGCTGGTAGTTAAGTCTCTGGAAATGTGGTTCTTGGTATTACCCTAATCGTGGGTATTTCCAGGCCACACATTCTAATTATGCTGATTACAGTACAAAGTAAATTTACACAGATATCTGCAGTTACTTCCCACTCCAATAACTCACTGAGTTCTGGCATGCTCATATTCAACCGGAGAAAAAAAGAGGAATTATCCAGGGGTGTAATTGCAGGGGCCCGTGCCGGCGCCCGCCCCCCTGCAAAATTGGAGGTCCTGACACACACCCCTCCCAGGTAGAAGATCCACAATCAGTTGTTTTTAAACAGCTGATCGCATATATGAGTAAAGTTACGCGCGATCAGCTATTGAAAGACCGAACCGAACTGGAAGGGAAGATTATTTATTATATACAGGTTTACCTTTAGTTAGGAATTAAATAGAAAGATAGGTATTGTGTTGTTTAATTAGCAAACTTGCTTATAAAACATGGAATTTTCCTTTAAGTACTATGAACTGCACTAAAGTGCCACCTCTCTCCCCTCCACAAAACATTATCAGGGCGTTTTAACTGATAGCCACTCTTATACATTGCGAATGTGTTAACTCATTCCAAGTCTTTGCAAAGGGCCACAATTGTGACCCTCTTTTTGCGAACTGCTGTAATTAATGTGGTACAACCATTATTTTAAGACTAAATTACCGGTACCTATATATATTCAGCATGATGACAATACTTTCACCCTAATAGGGTGAAGTATTAGCAAAAAATGGATAAGTAACAAGAACATCCCCCATAATTTCCTCATATTCTTATGGAGAGATCATTAATATTCCAAGTTATTAAGCAGGTACATTCAGTTTTACTCTAGCATCAGTCCCTGTAACTTTCCTGTGTTTACTTTGCATCGGAATACCTTTCAGGCCCATGCAGTGAGCAATCTTACAATTCATTGTGTATTAAAGCGACGCACTAGTATTAAAGTAAGGGGCTATAAAATGTGACGCACTGTATATAAAGTCACACACGTGTATTAAAGTGACACACTGTGTATTAAAGTGACTCACTGCTATTTAAAGTGATGCACTGTGTATTACAGTGATGCACTGTGTATTCAAGTGACCCACTATATATTATAGGTGATGCACTGTATATTAAGTGACCCACTATGTATTAAAGGACGCACTGTGTATTAAAGTGATGCACTGTATATTACAGTGACACACTGTATATGAATGTGGCACACTGTATTAAAGAGTGACGCACTGTATATAAAGTGGCGCACTGAATATTTAAGTAAAGCACTGTATTTAAAGTGGTGCACTGATATACTAAGTGGCACCTGTATATGTGACGCCCTGTATATTAAAAACAAACACTGTGCATTAAAATCACTCACTGCATATTAAAGTGACTCACTGCATATTAAAATGACTCATAATTAAAAGTGACACACTGTATACTAAAGTGGTGCACTGAATATAAAAGTGGTGCACTGTATATTAAAGTGAAGCACTGTATATTAAAGTGAAGCACTGTATATTAAGTGAAGCACTGTATATAAAAGTGACGCACTGTATATTAAAGTGAAGACTGTATACAAAAGTGAAGCACTGTATATAAAGTGACGCACTGTATACAAAAGTGAAGCTGGATATAAAAGTGACGCACTGTATATAAAAGTGACGCACTGTATATAAATGTGGCGCCCTGTATATAAAGTGACACACTGTATACAAAGTGGCGCTCTGTATATAAAAGTGAGCACTGTATATAAAAGTGGCGCCCTGTATATTAAAGTGAAGCACTGTATATAAAAGTGACGCACTGTATATTAAAGTGAAGCACTCTATATAAAAGTGACACACTGTATATTAAAGTGAAGCACTCTATATAAAAGTGACACACTGTTATTAAAGTGATGCTCTAATCCCGGTGTTATTATAATGTCTCACATGCATTTCTGACCAGATCTGCAACCTATAGGCTGACAAATGGCCCTGGTATGATAAATAATTTATCAATGCAAATATGAATGTTTAATAAAGCTGCATCTGGCGTCCTGTGGTGGGTGCAGTCGATCATTTTGGTTGTATAAATCCAGACTGCCATGTGTTTCTAGGATAACTTTTTGACTTTGTTTAATCAGGGAAAGTTCCTTTATGTCTGCCCAACATCACTAGGGCAACGGGAACAGGTCACCAGGGGAAATTAATTTATTTATATTAGGACATCAGCCCTCCAGCTGTTGAAGCGTTAGGATTATTAGTCCACCAACAGGAAGAGGACCAAGGTTAGACATTACTGTATACACAGAAACAGACACACAGAGAGACGGCAAAACAAAGGATATGATCACACTGCATCCAGCAGCTCAAGCCATTCCCCGGCACACACAATAGAGCTCGACTCGACATGCAGCTAATGAGCAACCAACTGTTGTGTTCCAGCCCCTGCTCCAGGCAGCCTATGATCACACATGGGTACGAGGGCAGTAAGGAAACAGACAATAACCAGAAGGTCAACCACTGCCCCTTCCATCCCTGCAACAAGACAGCAATTGGGAAGCAAGTACCGTTTTGTCCAGACAAGGAGAGCAAACACACAGCTTGCAGCAACACTGGCCCATCCTGGCAGCTTCATTCAGAGGGTTAGCTGGCTGCAAATCCTAAGGAAAAGCCTCGGTCTCCATATGCCCCCCTCTTCCAGCTGGCTGAAGCTCTATTTACTGTTTGGGTGGCTGAGCTCCCTAAGCCAGTGAGAACGAAAGCAGGAGGAACATGCACACTGCCAGCAGCCGGTTTATGGGAGGGGCTACAGCTGATCGATAGCTGCAGAACAAGGGACAAGTCACCAATTTCCCCAGGCTGGTCTGACACTGAGCTCTTATCACTATGAGACCAGTAGCAGAATTCAGTCTTATGCCACTGCCTATGGAATGATGTGGTCTATTTGGGGTTAAAGAGATACAATGTGCTCTTAGCGCTGCTTACAACACCGACAGTGATAACCAGTGTTGACAACCTAATTTTAAAATGTTTACAGACAAGGGGGCAAAAAAAATCCTTGACACTTAAGATTTTTTACAAACAGGGGGTGGAGTTAGTAGCTTACCTAAGCACTCCCCCTTTTAATGATTATCCCAGAAACAAGTCAGTGTCTCCCGAATTAACTATATACACTACTGAACTCGCATACATAAACCTGATACTTTAAAGGGTATGGCCACTGATTAAAAAAATGCATTTAGTTTATTGAAGAATGGGAGGTAAAGGAGCGTTGTCTTACCTCCCGTTCTTCAATTAAACTTGCAGGAGCGGGAACAAGGTAAGGAACTTACCTAATCTCTTGCTCCTCCGCAGCGTAGTCTGACAGGTCCTAACGGACTTACAGGGTTATTCAATAAAAGTTCTTATCATTAAAAACGGTGCTAATTTTGCCCCAACCAATCAGAGTTAGCTTTCAAACGTTACATAAGATCTGTCTGGTTGAGGCAAAATTAGCACCATTTGTAAAGGGCATGTCCACCCCCAAAACTATAATCCCCCCAACTACTGGCCCCATCATGTAGTGTAGTTTAATCCTTACCTCACATCCCAGCTCCATCTGGTTCTTTGTAGTCCCCCACCAAAGTGCCAAAAACTGCCACCAGGAGGCTAGCAGGGTCATATAAGACACTGCCTGCTACCTGGCCTCCGGTAGATTTTTGCCATGCGTACTGCAGCCCTGGGAGCCCAGGGGGGATCACATATTAAAATTTGATATTTAGGGTGGACATACCCTTTACTGATAAAAACTTTTATTGAATCTCCCTGTTAGTGTTCTATGTGCATGTCCAAGAGCGATGCGCATCGAATACAGAGGAACATCTCACTTGTACCCGGGGGTTTGAAGGGGGAGCTGGAGCAGTGTGAGTCCTCTTGCAATGGAGAGAGAACCTTGTAAGACCTTTACTGAGTCCATTCAGTGGCCATTCATTGAATGGTTTTTCATTAATGATTTTACTTATCTGACCGAGCGATCCTGATCCAGCCGGAACCGCCTTTCACGTTCTGTTTGCGACGACATGCGGGAAAGGCGGTTTCGGTGGGATCAGTCTAATGTCATGGGATCGCTTGGTGAATTAAAGGTATCATGTAAAAAATTGGGCATTTAGTTTTATTGAAGAACGGGAGGTAAAGGAGCTGGTGTCTTGTATGTGTATGTATGTATAGTTTATTTATAAAGCGCCACTAGGGACGCAGCGCTGTACAGTAACAAAATACAATAAAGTCATACAAGGGGAACAAATACATAGATAGTTCAGTACATAAATGTATAAATTATGTGTGCTAGAGCTTTGCCACAAGAGATAAGGAGGTCTTACCTCCCGTTCTTCAATAAAACCTGCAGGAGCAGGGAGAGAAGTTAAGGTACTTCACCTAAAGCTTGAGATCATAAGACATACTGATAGGTTGTATGTGGCTACAAATGTCCTTAGATTGTAAGCTCTTCAGGACAGGGCCTGATGTTAACGTATATATGTAATTGTGTTAGCACTATATAATCCATATTAATAGTAATAATTAAAAAAATTGCTTTATTTGTAAGCCTTGTCATTTCAGCAGACTTCCAAGCAGCTACCGTCACAGGCTCCACCTGACCGTTACAGCCAGGGGTAGAAGTTGATGGTTATCTGTGATAGACAATTGTAGGCATAAAAACAAAGCAATATGTGTTTGCAACTAATATCCGTATGTCTTCATGATTGTGGGAGAACCGGAGTACCCGGGGAAAACCACGACAAGCAAGGGAGTGAACATACAAACTTCTTTGCAGATATGTCCCGAGCTGGATTAGACTCAGGACACGTGCTGCAATGGCATCATCGCTTACCACTCCGCCACTGTGCTGCCCAACTATTATTATAAGACCTAGTGACAGTTATGACCTCATGACTAGATATTTGCATAAAGGGGTGGAGCTATGACACCATTTCACAGTTTGTATTGATAGAAGCCCATAGCCTAAGGTGTAATGACATGAATAATATCTGCCTTGAAAAAGCTGAGATACAGCTGAGGGGAGGAGAGGGAGGAGTTAGAAGGACAGAAGGGAGGGGGAGGAGTTGTTTGCTTTTAAAGGACGGCTGTTTAAAACGGACGGCTGTTTAAAATCACTTGTTAGGCAAGTTTTCACGTCTGTCTGTAAATTTACGGACGGTTGGCAACCCTGGTGATAACATGGGGGTCTTACTGCTGCCAGTCTATCAGCTCTTTACACTAGGGTAGAGATGTTCAAAACCATTGAGTTTCTTTCCGTTTTCAAATTTTTTACATTTTCAGAAAGTAAGTTCGAAAATTCGATTTTCGAAAATCGTCTACTTTCGATAAAAATAATTAGAATAATCCAGGTTCCGTGAAATTCGGGAGTTCCAAAGTTTTGTCACGACTTCGAAACCCTCAGATTCGATTCGAAACTGGGTTTTATTCGAACCCACATTACATCTCTACACTAGGGACTATTGTTCACTATATAAAATTGGTAGATAGATGGATAGGATAGATACTTAGATAGATAGATATGTGAATCTACGTAGAGAAAGCAATGAAAACTAGGTTTACCACCGGGTTTAAAGGGACTGTCCACCCCTCTTTCCAAAAACTGATATAATGTAGATAACCCCCAAAAACTTAGCTTCGTTTAGTCAAAATTTAGAAATCAGCTCCCACACAGAGTTATTATACTTACAAGCTCCTCGCTCCACTGCCGCTTCTGGGTTCTTCTCCCAGTCTCCACTGTGGCTGCTCTGTTCTTTTTGTGTTCTTGAGCAGCTGCAGTGGAGACTGCTCCGGGAATGGCAGTCAGTGATTGGCCGTGACGTCACAGTCACGGACAACACTGACTGCCTTACCCGTAAGTGCAGGCCGCGGCGGTGGAGCGAGGAGGAGCATGTAAGTATAATATCTCTGTGTGGGAGCTGATTTCTAAATTTGACTAAAACGAAGTTAAGGTTTGGGGGGTTATTACATTATATCAGTTTTTGGAAAGAGGGGTGGACGTCCCTTAACTTTGTTGTTCACAATCTCACCTAAACGTTGCCATCTCAGGTTGGCCTATCCCCTCACTCGGTCGGGACTTAGCCAATGGGTAGATGTGCTTATATAGGGAATTAGATACATTTTTCTGACTTTTTACCGAACAGAGGACAATGTATTTAACACAAAGGATAAGGTTAAATAAAACCCTGGGGCCGTTTCCATGCAGCAGCAGGTAACTCACATTATGGTGACATCACTGGCACAAACCTAGAATTCACACAGGATATAGCCATTTCACCACAGTGTACTTGCTCATATTGTAGCAGTGGGATTTATTATTTATACGGTTGCCAAATCAATGTACGGTAATCAAGGACACATATACAACATGGTGCAGCTCTGTTTATTAAATCTATGAGGTATGACTAAGCTCTGTGAGGAGCGAAAGCGTCAGGGGACCTCGTTTTTGTTTTTGTTGAGCATCACCTTTAGACCTAACCATATTGTACCACTAATGCAACTATAAATTACGTGGTTTTGTTGGGTCTATTTTTTTGCTCACGTGTGGCAATCCTAAGCACACTGATGGCAGCTATTGGTGTTGTGCTATTTATTTAAACACATCCAGCAGTCAGTCTCTTTTAATTCCTTAATGAGGGCCATCAGACAGTATTCTTACCCTTTCAGATTAGGAGGGCACGGAGTGCCTAGGGGTACCTGCTTGTAAATTAGGGCTAGTAGGGTGGAGAGACGGCTCCTACCCTCCAAAGGGACAAGAAAGGTGTTTTTCTTTTCTCCTATTATTTTTTTCGTTCTGCGGTTGCACTATACTAGTATATGCTCTATGCACTTTATAAGGGGTTTTTTCTTTCTCTATTTGTTGCAGCTGTTTATTACACATTCAAATGTGTTGTGTGAATTCTTTACTCATCGCATGGACTTTTTCACTTGTTCTTAGACATAAAACACGCAGACAAGTTTAGCATTTCCCATTAAGGTAAAGGGCATGTCCACCCCCAAAACTATAATCCCCCCCACTACTGGCCCCATGTGTAGTGTAGTTTAATCCTTACCTTACATCCCAGCTCCATAGGGTTCTCTGCGTCCCCCCCCCAATATCCAAAAAAACGCCCACATAGGAGACGCCACCTGTCTCCCCGGGAGAAGTTGGCATGCGCACTGTAGCCCTCTCCCCCCCTCCCTTTCCCTCCCGATTAGGATTCCCTCCCCTAGCGTAAAATCATTATACATAATATTCTCCCTGTTCCCCCATCCCCAACCGCTATAGTGTTAAGTTCAGAAAGTGCCCCAAACATTACTTACCTTCCCTCTTTTCTCCGCCGCACTGAACTTCCGGCAGCCACGTCTGTGATTGGCTGCCGCTCAGCCAATCACAGACGCGGCTGCCGGTCCACCCCTCTGCTTGCATTTTCTCGCAAGCCAGAGGCCTGGCAGTGCGGGGGAGGAAAGAGGGAAGGTAAGTAATATTTGGGGCACTTTCTAAACTTAACACTATAGCGGTTGGGGCTGGGGGGACAGGGAGAATATTATATCAAAATTTTTTTAGAAGGGTGGACAACCGCTATATTTTTATTATCAGAAAGTGCCCCAAATATTACTTACCTTCCCTCCGCCGCACTGCCAGGCCCTCTGCTTGCGAGAAAATGCAAGCAGAGAGGTGGGACCGGCAGTCACGTCTGTGATTAGCTGAAAGGCAGCCAATCACGGACGGGGCTGGCAGGAGTTCAGTGCGGCAGAGGAAAGAGGGAAGGTAAGTAATGTTTGGGGCACTTTCTGATAATAAAAATATAGCGGTTGGGGGGACAGGGGGAATATTATATAAAAAGTATTTTACGCTAGGGGGAGGGAATCCTAATCGGGAGGGAGGGGAAGGGAGGGGGAGAAGGGCTGCAGTGCGCATGCAAAACTTCTCCCGGAGAGGAGACAGGAGGCAGAGTCCTATATGGACTCTGCAGTACTCCTGGTGGGGTTTTTTTGGACTTTAGGGGGGACAGCAGAAGAACCAGAGAGCTGGGTTGTAAGGTAAGGATTAAACTACACTACACAATGGGGCCAGTAGTGGGGGGAATTATAGTTTGGGGGTGGACATGCCCTTTAACCCTTTATCCTGGAACAAATCTTTTAGTATGGAGGATAGAGGGGGGGGGGAGTGCAGTGGCAAGAATTCTTATTAGTCACTCAGTGACGCACTGAGTGACTGTAATAAGATTCTCGCCACTGCACCTCCCCATTGAAAGTATAGGAGCCGTATGTATTATATTCAGCTAATTGACAGACTGTGAACTGTCATAGAGATAGTGAATGTGATAATAGCGTATGCAGTCCACATCCTATATAACACACACACAATCGCAATAAACTTAACAGGCAGACACATTTCCAATAATTATATATACCGTATTGGAGTTAGATGAATGGATTATTGCCATGAGAACAAGGCGATGTTTAGAAGAATAATTGGAACCCAGAGACCACCTGTCAATATGTATAGAAGTTACATGTTTGGAGGTTAAAGGGGTCATTAGTGTCATTACCTGAACTTATTCTAGTTGCAGTATTATAAATTACAGTATGCACACCCCAAAAATGAGCACAAAAATACAGATTGTAAAACCTTGCTTCTCTAACCTGGCATGTCACTGATAACAAACCTGTAAACAGAATTGATTAATGTGTCAGTGCTCATAGACAGAAGATGTAGGGCATCAAGGGCCCTATTATAAAAGATCGGTATCGTTATCGTAAAATACCGATGTTATCGTAAAATAACGGCCGGGTTTTTACCGATAACGACCGTTATTTACCGATAACGACCGTTATTTACCGATAACGACCGTTATTTACGAACCGGTCGTTATCGGTAAATAAAGGTCGTTATCGGTAAATAACGGTTATCGGTAAAAACCCGGTCGTATTTTACTATAACGATCGGTATTTTACGATAACGATACCGATCTTTTATAAATAGGGCCCCAAGTCTCCCTACTTCCTATTTAGTGATATAATTTAGTCATCCAATCAAAATAAATCTACCAGATGTTAGACACAATCTCCCAAATTATATAATACGGTAACCTTTATTGGATCTGCATTTGGATCCCTAAATGATGGAAACACTGTTACTATAAATGATTCCACTAATGTAGCACTCAGTTTTACTATTGCTACGCTCTCAAAATTTATGTAAAGTGCACGTTCACACAAACTAGACATTTCAGTATTTTTAAAGTAGAGGGAGCCGATAACATTAGACCACGTATGGGCACTTCGGACAATCATCCAGACACCAGTAATCCCCCTAAACACGCCAATGGTAGGACTGATCAAATATACTGTTCTGGGTCTGAACTGTATAAATGTAAACCTTCAAAGGTTGTAAGCCATAACCCCCACCTAAAGACATGGAAAGACAAGGTGGTTATTAGCCACCTTGGAAAGCCATTTCCTGACATGTCGATGATTTTCCAGTTGTGCTTGGAAGTGAAAGGTCCTTCCAGCACAGCAAATAATGTAATTCTTACAGGGGAAGTTGGTGATAAGTAGCTCAGGGACAGTTACAATTACGAATATAGTCACCTTACATGTGGTCAGGCTCTGCCCTCATTAAAGGGCATGTGCCCAAAACTAAAATTTGACCCACTGTGAAGTGTTCAAAAATCCTTACACTTCTCCTCTGATCCTTGTGGATGTCCTGCAGGGCTGATGAAAGTCCAGGAAAGTGAAGATTAGGAGCTGTCTGTTTGTAATTCGGTGCCTGTACTTCCTTGTCCTCATTGAAGACTCTGGCATGACAGGGAAGCTCTCGTCCCTCCTTTCCTCCCCCCTCTGGATCCTCGGTGCTGCATACTGTTTTTAAAACAATTAAAAAGTTTTGTAGTGAATGGGACCTCCTCCAACCCTAAACGCCTTTTTCCCTCGGCTCTCTCAATAGCCGCTGACAATCCACTAATCACAGGAGCGGCTGCTGGTCTGGCCTATTGCTACCCCTTCCCGGAAAAGATTTTACCCTAGGTTAGGGTTGGGGGGGCTACACTACAGAATTTAGGATTTTGAGGTAGAGATACCCTTTAAGAGCAAGATCGTGCATCTTAAACACTAATGCTATGTTGTGTGTGTGAAAACCTTTAGAGGTGCAAATGTTGCCTGTGCTATTAACCTGCAACGACCAATCAGATGTTATCTAACTGCAGTAGATCAGTAAAAAGCTTACATCTGATTGGCAGATTTATAGCATGGGGGAATTTTGCACCTCTTGATACATAAGTTCCTTAAACTTTGTTCACACATTAGATATTTGTTGCATGATGTGACCAACGAATGTTCTGTGAACGCGTCGTTATACTGTAGTTCACACAAGACGCCTTTACACACTACATGTACATGAAGGTAGTCGGTAGATAGTTTGTGTGTGTATTTAAACATTTGTAATATCACGTGTTTCTCGTAATGCTGCAAATGCGCATTTCTTTCGATCATATGTCACGGCAGAACGAACCCGCCAAGTTGATCTTTGAAAAAGGTCAAGAACAGTTGTAGATTGTTGGTCTTACTTGCAGCTTCTTTCTTGTAAGAATGACGTGCGATGGATATTCATCAGTCACATATGCAACAAAAAATCTAACGTGTGTATGAAGCTTTAGATTGTAAGCTCTGTGGGGCAGGACCTGAGGGGAATGAGTAAAGACTCACCCATCACCATGTGATGCCTTGTGACTTCACTGTTTGCTTGCGGTATTCAGTGGTGTAACTAGGAATCACTGGGCCCCCAGCAAACTATGATGGGGCCCCTATTCTGCTTCCAAAGTGGTTTTCTTGGAGAAGGCTATTTCTATCAAAGGAAAATAAGAAAATGGGGTCCCCATAGCTTCTGGGCCCCCCTGCAGTTTCTCCCCTTGCTAACCTGGTAGTTATACCCCTGAGTTATTACACGTGATCTGTAAATACTGGTAATCATGTTTAATGTCTGGCATTACTGCTTCTATGTCTCACTGTTGTTAATTAAAGTGCATCCCAGGTAGAATCAAACTGCCTTTGTCCAATATAACAACTACAGAATCCAATCTCACTGTATCACGCTGGGTAATAGCCCGCAGGGATGATGTTTTTATTAACTTATGATGGATAAAAACTGCTAGTGCCTGCTGTTTGTTCTATTATTTGTACATTAGGTAGATGACTGTGCCATTTCTATGTTGTTTATGGTGTGTTAAACATTTCTGGTGGTATTTCCCTGCAATGTAAAATTCTACCAGTCATTCAGCATGACGCACATCTTACAGTCAGTGTGTGTTCGTTATAAAGCGACAGCTCCCTGCATTTATGTATATAAGACATATGCTGAATTAGATAAAGACTAAAGTTGCAGACCCAGGCAAAATGTATGGAGGTAAGAATTGTTTGTATATAACATGTTAGGAGAACACATACTGGCCTTTCTTTCAAAAAATAAAATAAAAAAACACATCCTATATTTTTTTAAATAAAAGTGCAAGAGATACTAGGGCGACGCACCAATGGGCGCATCGCTCCTGATTTGGAGTTGAAGTTGCGCTAACCGATGTTATATCGGTTAGGTGACTTAACTCCTTCCTTGCGGTGGCGTGTGTGCTAACGCAAAAGTTAACAGCGCAGCCGCCGCAAGTGAGTTATATGCCGAAATCAGCATTTTATTGTGGCACTTTCAACGCCAAGTCCCGGAATAGAACAGCGCCAGTAGCGATGTTCCAAGCACCGCTATCGTCATATAACATCGCCGGGCTGTTTGCACGGGTTGCCGATAGAGGGTTCGGTGCATCGCCTGACTGTACCTAAATATTTTTAATGGAATTCTTACAATTTCACCTCCTTTTGCTTGCTGTATAGTGCCACGTCAAGGAAGAAAATCTTGCATCAATATTTAGTTAGACAACTAAAGGTATCACCTCCTACTAACTGAAAATCATTTTTTTTTAGCTTACCCCTCCCCAAGTGTTTTTAGGGAGGGGTAATAAAATCACGTGGACAACCACACACCCTACGAACATTACGTTGCTTTGTGGGCAGGTTCCACCAATACTCAAGTAACTAATAATGTTTTATTGATGATGTTGTAACTTACGGTACATTGTGTCCTAATGTGTTTATATTACATGTGATGGATGATGTCATCTATATGAGATCATTTTCATGGAATAACAACCACCATCGAGATTCCACCTACTGCATTGACTAGAAACAAATGACTGTTCATTATATGTCACACTAATGTGTCTCTATTGGGAAATCAAAAATCTGATAAATAGCCGTAGGCAAACATATGATCTTTAATCTATCAATAAAAGGGCTATGAATTGTTTACAAAAAAAAAAATTGAATAAAAATTTGTTTTTCTGTGCAGAGGGTCTTTTTATACTATTTTATCATATGACTAACTTATGGATAGAAAAGGGATAAAGAAGTTACTGTGCCTCCTGGAGGGTTTAAGGTCTAATAATAAAGTTTAATGTGTTCCCTGGGTAATAATAACCTGTGTTGGGGTCTCCATGAACGGATGATTGCAGAACATTTTGCCAAGATGGTATTTATACAGACACATGGGAGCCAATTATAATCTTGATTGGCATTAGTTGAGTGTTTTTGTCAAACACAACAGAGATCCAATAACTAGAATAACTACTGTAGAACTTAACATTCTGCTCTATTATTGTCATCCTACCCTATTCATTTCCTTTCCCCCATTGCCCTTAAACACTTCACCAATATTTCTTGTGTCTGTTATCTTCACCTCCATCTCGCATTACCCCTGAACTATGTAGTTTGTAGATATACACTGCATACAGAATTTTTGACAAAATGTCTCCTACTCAAGATGCACCTTTTACTTCTTTAAATGAAAATTAGGGCACATTAGCACTTTGATGTATGTATTTTAATGTGATTACTTTAACCCCTTCCTCAAACCTCGGTTTAAAAAGAAGATATATGTATATGTCCATTATGTAAAATACATAATTGTGACATAATCTACACATTTCACATTTCAACCGAGTGTACCTATCCTCAGGATCAGATGTCACACTCCCTGTCCCTCTTTTACAGGTTAATGAACACTCACTACCCCAACCCTCCCTGTCCCTTGGTAACAGTTAACCGCTTATTGTCCAATTCTACAAGTACAGTTTATAAAGTATAAATGGTTAATGAGTATGTTACCATTGGATAGTTATATCACTATGGTTATTGTATGTATATATAGTCATAGGGGGAGCTAGTGAGATACATTTTAGGTATCTGGTCACTTCCTCTAAGATGGGTTTATATATGCAACATGTCATTTCCTGTTCATAGATTGAAGTGATGTGATGAAATGGATGACTTGATTGCACTTTTCATTGAGCCTGATGAAGGGAGAATGTTGCTCTTGAAACGTTACTCTATACATTTGTGCATAATAAATGTATGAACTATTTGAATTCAAGTATACCGAGTTTGTTTTGCCTTTTATACTTTTTGATTGATTGGGATATAATACATCTAGATTTCCCTGAGGCATTGCACCTGTTGGAATGTGAAGATTGGTGGAGTGCTGTAGTTTTACAGATTATATATATATATATATATATATATATTATATATAATATAAATCAAAGGTCCGCCGCACTCCGTCACTGAGGATGCCTGGGTGCTGTCCATACGATCACAGATATTCAACAGTTACGGAGCACTCCAAGGTCTACGAACAGGGCCGCTCAGGTACGAACCCCGAGGACGGCCCTGTTGGGGCTGAAAAGCCTAGGCTCCCAGACCTACTTTCTTTAATAAAGACTGTTTTTTTAGACCTTGAAGTGCTCCGTAACTGTTGAAATATATATATATATATATATATATATATATATATATATATATATATATATATATATATACAAATAATGTTCAACAAGTATCAGCGCTACTCAGGTTCTTCAACAAGTGTATTTAAAGGCTGTTTTGTAGCAAACATTGTGCTAAGTGCAAAATAAGCAATGTTGTTTCAGCGTTATCTATTGGCCTTTATCAAGCTATATATATATATATATATATATATATATATATAATGTTGTGTGAATAAAATGTGATATTTATTTCTTTGATCAAAACCGTGAGTGCTCTGTTTATTCCTACTTCTATATCTACTCTTTACAGTAGCAACACGGGAGCTAAATTGGGAGCATGAGTGCGGAAGAACTTATGGATGTTTTGTATATATATATATATATATATATATATAAATATAATATAATATATTATATATATAAACACACATTAATATATAAATACATAAGATACAAAATAAAGTTTAACCCCAAGTGAAGTATATACATATATTAAAAAAAACATGAAACTTTGTCTTCTGTCTGCCACTTAGTTATTATTTACAGCTTCACACGTGAGATTCTTACTCCCTCTAATTTATATAGATTCCAATCTTCCAGGGGGCCCCTTAGTGTACTTGCTTCCACAGTGAACATATAAGAAGTTACATCGTTTATAAATTATAAGTGGACAGAATGTAAATGACGAAGTGGCTCAAATGTGGAGGAACAAGTAATTTTTTAAAGAATTATGATTGATCAATATACACATTACTGATATATCGTGAACCAAGCCATTCGCATTACACAGTGTGTCTTTTTTACATGAAGCATGCAGCTTTTTTGGTTGTTTGGCTGGCCTTAGGTATTATATGAAATAACTAGAAAGGGAAAGTATAAACTTTGAATTTGGCTTGAAAGACTGCATTTTGGAAGGGAATTTGTGTGTTTGTGCTGCAGATTTTAAAACTCAATAATGCCAATGAAGAGGTAATGTTTTTTACTTACCCTTTAAAACGTCAACAGTATTTAAAGTAGGTCAGTTAGTGTGTGTGTATTACTAACTTTTTGATGATTGGTCAAAATGTGTTTTTTTGCCTATAGACCCTTTAAATATGGCTGCCATAGTAATGGATAAGTAGATCAGTAGGTGTGTGTACCTGTGTAGGTAAAAAAGTTTTTTTTTTAATCCCCCAATGTGATACGGGTATACACATCTACTGACCTACCACTCCACTACTGATCTGCTTATCCATTACTGTGGCAGCCATACTTAAAGGGTAACTAAAGTAAAAAAAAAAATTTGACCAATCATCAAAAAAGTTTTTTTTTTTTAACCCCCAACCCGACACAGGTACACACACCTACTGATCTACTTATCCATTACTATGGCAGCCATATTTAAAGGGTAACTATAGGCAAAAAAACACATTTTGACCAATCATCAAAAAAGTTAGTAATACACACACACTAACTGACCTACTTTTAATACATGTGACGTATTTAAAGGGTAAGTAAAAAACAATTTACCTCTTCATTGGCATTATTGAGTTTTAAAATCTGCAGCACAAACACACAAATTCCCTTCCAAAATGCAGTCTTTCAAGCCAAATTCAAAGTTTATACTTTCCCTTTCTAGTTATTTCATATAATACCTAAGGCCAGCCAAACAACCAAAAAAGCTGCATGCTTCATGTAAAAAAGACACACTGTGTAATGCGAATGGCTTGGTTCACGATATATCAGTAATGTGTATATTGATCAAGTCATAATTCTTTAAAAAAAATTACTTGTTCCTCCACATTTGAGCCACTTCGTCATTTGACATTCTGTCCACTTATAATTTATAAACGATGTAACTTCTTATATGTTCACTGTGGAAGCAAGTACACTAAGGGGCCCCCTGGAAGATTGGAATCTATTATAAATTAGAGGGAGTAAGAATACTCAGCCGTTGAAGCTGTAAATAATAACATAGTGGCAGACAGAAGACAAGAGTTTCATGTTTTTTTTAATATATGTATATACTTCACTTGGGGTTAAACTTTATTTTGTATCTTATGTATTTATATATTAATGTGTGTTTATATATATATATATAATATATATATATATATATATATATATATATATATATATATATACATAAACATCCATAAGTTCTTCCGCACTCATTGCTCCCAATTTAGCTGCCGTGGTGCTACTGTAAAGAGTAGAATAGAAGTAGGAATAAACAGAGCACTCAACGGTTTTGATCAAGAGAAATAAATATCACATTTTATTCACACAACATTATAATATATATAAATATATATATATATATATAGCTTGATAAAGGCCAATAGATAACGGCTGAAACAACATTGCTTATTTTTGCACTTAGCACAATGTTTGCTACAAAAGCACTTTAAATAAAGCACTTGTTGAAGAACCTGAGTAGCGTCGATACTTGTTGAACATTATTTTATATATATATATATATATATATATATATATATATATATATATATATATATTCAACAGTTACGGAGCACTCAAGGTCTAAAAAAACAGTCTTTATTAAAGAAAGGTAGGTCTGGGAGCCTAGGCGTTTCAGCCCACGAACAGGGCCGTCCTCGGGGTTCGTACCCTGAGGACGGCCCTGTTCGTAGACCTTGGAGTGCTCCGTAACTGTTGAATATCTGTGATCGTATGGACAGCACCCAGGCATACATCAGTGGACGGAGTGCGGCGGACCTTTGATTTATATATATATATATATATATATATATATATATATATAATCTGTAAAACTACAGCACTCCACCAATCTTCACATTCCAACAGGTGCAATGCCTCAGGGAAATCTAGATGTATTATATCCCAATCAATACAAAAAGTATAAAAGGCAAAACAAACTCGGTATACTTGAATTCAAATAGTTCATACATTTATTATGCACAAATGTATAGAGTAACGTTTCAAGAGCAACATTCTCCCTTCATCAGGCTCAATGAAAAGTGCAATCAAGTCATCCATTTCATCACATCACTTCAATCTATGAACAGGAAATGACATGTTGCATATATAAACCCATCTTAGAGGAAGTGACCAGATACCTAAAATGTATCTCACTAGCTCCCCCTATGACTATATATACATACAATAACCATAGTGATATAACTATCCAATGGTAACATACTCATTAACTCATTTATACTTTATAAACTGTATCTTGTAGAATTGGACAATAAGCGGTTAACTGTTATCCAAGGGACAGGGAGGGTTGGGGTAGTGAGTGTTCATTAACCTGTAAAAGAGGGACAAGGAGTGATGACATCTGATCCTGAGGATAGGTACACTCGGTTGAAATGTGAAATGTGTAGATTATGTCACAATTATGTATTTTACATATATGGACATATACATATATCTTCTTTTTAAACCGAGGTTTGAGGAAGGGGTTAAAGTAATCACATTAAAATACATACATCAAAGTGCTAATGTGCCCTAATTTTCATTTAAAGAAGTAAAAGGTGCATCTTGAGTAGGAGACATTTTGTCAAAAATTCTGTATGCAGTGTATATCTACAAACTACATAGTATCAGGGGTAATGCAGAGATGGAGGTGAAGATAACAGACACAAGAAAATATTGGTGAAGTGTTTAAAGGGGCAATGGGGGAAAGGAAATGAATAGGGTAGGATGACAATAATAAGAGCAGAATGTTAAGTTCTACAGTAGTTATTCTAGTTATTGGATCTCTGTTGTGTTTGACAAAAACGACTCAACTAATGCCAATGCAAGATTATAATTGGCTCCCAATGTGTCTGTATAAATACCATCTTGGCAAAATGTTGCTGCAATCATCCAGTTCATGGAGACCCCAACACAGGTTATTATTACCCAGGGAACACATTAACATTTATTATTAGACCTTAAACCCTCCAGAGGCAGCAGTAACTTCTTTATCCCTTTTCTATCCATAAGTTAGTCATATGATAAAATAGTATAAAAAGACCCTCTGCACAGAAAAACAAATTTTTATTCATATTTTTATTTTTGTAAACAATTCATAGCCCTTATTATTGATAGATTAAAGATCATATGTTTGCCTACGGCTATTTATCAGAGTTTGATTTCCCAATTAGAGACACATTAGTGTGACATATAATGAACAGTCATTTGTTTCTAGTCAATGCAGTAGGTGGAATTCGATGGTGGTTGTTATTCCATGAAAATGATCTCATATAGATGACATCATCCATCACATTGTAATATAAACACATTAAGGACACAATGTACCGTAAGTTACAACATCATCAATAAAACATTATTAGTTACTTGAGTATTGGTGGAACCTGGCCAACAAAGCAACGTAATGTTCGTAGGGTGTGTGGTTGTCACAAGTGATTTTATTACCCCTCCCTAAGAACACTTGGGGAGGGGTAAGCTAAAAAAAAATGATTTTCAGTTAGTAGGAGGTGATACCTTTAGTTGTCTAACTAAATATTTTGATGCAAGATTTTCTTCCTTGGACGTGGCACTATACAGCAAGCAAAAGGAGGTGAAATTGTAAGAATTCCATTAAAAATATTTAGGTACAGTCAGGGCGATGCACCGAACGCCTCTATCGGCAACCCGGTGCAAACAGCCCGGCGATGTTATATGACGATAGCGGTGCTTGGAACATCGCTACTTGGCGCTGTTCTATTCCGGGACTTTGGCGTTGAAAGTGCCACAATAAAATGCTGATTTCGGCATATAACATCACTTGCGGCGGCTGCGCTGTTAACTTTTGCGTTAGCCACACAGCCACCGCAAGGAAGGAGTTAAAGTCACGCTAACCGATATAACATCGGTTAGCGCAACTTCAACTCCAAATCAGGAGCGATGCGCCCATTGGTGCGTCGCCCTAAGTATCTCTTGCACTTTTTATTTAAAAAAATATAGGATGTGTTTTTTTATTTTATTTTTTGAAAGAAAGGCCAGTATGTGTTCTCCTAACATGTTATATACAAACAATTCTTACCTCCATACATTTTGCCTGGGTCTGCAACTTTAGTCTTTATCTAATTCAGCATATGTCTTATATACATAAATGCAGGGAGCTGTCGCTTTGATAACGAACACACACTGACTGTAAGATAGTGCGTCATGCTGAATGACTGGTAGAATTTTACATTGCAGGGAAATTACTCACCAGAAATGTTTAACACACCAATAAACAACATAGAAATTGCACAGGTCATCTACCTAATGTACAAATAAATAGAATCAAATCAGCAGGCACTAGCAGTATTTATCCATTCAGTAATGTTAATAAAAACATGTCATCCCTTGCGGGCTATTAACCCAGCGTGATACAGTAGAGATTGGATTCTGTAGTTGTTATATTGGACAAAGGCAGTTTGATTCTATCTGGGATGCACTTTAATTAACAACAGTGAGACATAGAAGCAGTAATGCCAGACATTAAAACTATGATTACCAGTATTTACAGATCTACGTGTAATAATCTCAGGGGTATAACTACCAGGTTAGCAAGGGGAGAAACTGCAGGGGGGCCCAGAAGCTATGGGGACCCCATTTTCTTATTTTTCCTTTGATAGAAATAGCCTTCTCCAAGAAAACCACTTTGGAAGCACGAATAGGGGCCCCATCATAGTTTTGCTGGGGGGCCCAGTGATTCCTAGTTACACCACTGAATAATCCGCAAGCAAACAGTGAAGTCACAAGGCATCACATGGGTGATGGGTGAGTTCTTTACTCATTCCCCTCAGGTCCTGCCCCACAGAGCTTACAATCTAAAGCTTCATACACACGTTAGATATTTGTTGCATGATGTGACTGATGAATGATCCATCGCACGTCATTCGTACAAGAAAGAAGCTGCAAGTAAGACCAACAATCTACAACTGTTCTTGACCTTTTTCAAAGATCAACTTGGCGGGTTCGTTCTGCCGACTGACATATGATCGGAAGAAATGCGCATTTGCAGCATTACGAGAACACGTGATATTACAAATGTTTAAATACACACACAAACTATCTACCGACTATCCTTCATGTACAATGTAGTGTGTAAAGGCGTCTTTGGTGGAACTACAGTATAACGACGCGTTCACAGAACATTCGTTGGTCACATCATGCAACAAATATCTAATGTGTGAACAAAGTTTAAGGAACTTATGTATCAAGAGGTGCAAAAATTCCCCCATGCTATAAATCTGCCAATCAGATGTAAGCTTTTTACTGATCTACTGCAGTTAGATAACATCTGATTGGTCGTTGCAGGTTAATAGCACAGGCAAACATTTGCACCTCTAAAGGTGTTCACACACACAACATAGCATTAGTGTTTAAGATGCACGAGTCTTGCTCTTTAAAGGGTATCTCTACCTCAAAATCCTAAATTCTGTAGTGTAGCCCCCCCAACCCTAACCTAGGGTAAAATCTTTTCCGGGAAGGGGGTAGCAATAGGGGCCAGACCAGCAGCCGCGTCTGTGATTAGTGGAGTGTCAGCGGCTATTGAGAGAGCCGAGGGAAAAAGGCGTTTAGGGTTGGAGGAGGTCCCATTCACTACAAAACTTTTTAATTGTTTTAAAACAGTATGGCAGCACCGAGGGATCCAGAGGGGGGAGGAAAGGAGGGACGAGAGCTTCCCTGTGCATGCCAGAGTCTTCAATGAGGACAAGGAAGTAGCAGGCACCGAATTACAAACAGACAGCTCCTAATCTTCACTTTCCTGGACTTTCATCAGGCCCTGCAGGACATCCACAAGGATCAGAGGAGAAGTGTAAGGATTTTTGAACACTTCACAGTGGGTCAAATTTTAGTTTTGGGCACATGCCCTTTAATAAGAGGGCAGAGCCTGACCACATGTAAGGTGACTATATTCTGTATATTGTAACTGTCCCTGAGCTACTTATCACCAACTTCCCCTGTAAGGAATTACATTATTTGCTGTGCTGGAAGGACCTTTCACTTCCAAGCACAACTGGAAAATCATCGACATGTCAGGAAATGGCTTTCCAAGGTGGCTAATAACCACCTTGTCTTTCCATGTCTTTAGGTGGGGGTTATGGCTTACAACCTTTAGAAGGTTTACATTTATACAGTTCAGACCCAGAACAGTATATTTGATCAGTCCTACCATTGGCGTGTTTAGGGGGGGATTACTGGTGTCTGGAATGATTGTCCGAAGTGCCCATACGTGGTCTAATGTTATCGGCTCCCTCTACTTTAAAAATACTGAAATGTCTAGTTGTGTGAACGTGCACTTTACATAAATTTTAGAGAGCGTAGCAATAGTAAAACTGAGTGCTACATTAGTAGGAATCATTTATAGTAACAGGTGTTTCCATCATTTAGGGATCCAAATGCAGATCCAATAAAGGTTACCGTATATATAAATTTGGGAGATTGTGTCTAACATCTGGTAGATTTATTTTGATTGGATGACTAAATTAGTATCACTAAATAGGAAGTAGGGAGACTTGGGGCCCTATTTATAAAAGATCGGTATCGTTATCGTAAAATACCGATCGTTATCGTAAAATAACGACCGGGTTTTTACCGATAACGACCGTTATTTACCGATAACGACCGTTATTTACCGATATCTGGATATCCACAAGTTTTAAGGGCTCCTCTGAGATGTTTCATTTCCTTTCGCCTTCGCCTCTGTGCTAGTGGGGATGTTCTCAGCTCTGTGTTGCAGGGTTCTGATGACACCCAGCTTGTGATCTAAAGGGTGGTGGGAGTCAAACATCAAATACTGATCTGTGTGTGTTGGTTTTCTGTAAACCTCTACTTCCAGTTTACCATTTCCCTTGACTTCTACCAAGCAGTCCAAGAAAGCCAGTGTGTTGTTTTGTACCTCTTCCCTTGTAAATTTGATGTTTTGGTCTACAGCATTGATGTGTTCTGTGAAAGCTTGTACTTCCTTCTGGTGGATTTTAACCCAGGTGTCATCCACATATCTGAACCAGTGGCTGGGTGCTATGCCCTTAAAGGTATTAACTGTCTGCCATGTACAACTGTCTGCCATGTACAACTGTCTGCCATGTACAACTGTCTGCCATGTACAATGCTGTTTTGACACCTTACTCTGGGCGTTCCTATAACACCTTTTAGCCCTATGCAAGCCCGCCCTTAACACTTGGCTGTGATAGGCTAATTGGGATTTTCCAGGGTACATAATTGCCACAGATTCTTGTACAAGTCATTCTGAACTGAGAAAGCCAGTCGGATGACTAGCGAAACGTCTTCAAGAACTAAACTTCAAGTCCAGTTGATCTAATTGAATACAACAGATATACCATGACCTGGATGAATGAGAACCTTCACAAGCATATGTTTGCTGAATCAGTTTTGGAATTTCTGCATTTTCAGATGCAATAGAAGAATTCTGGTCTACGTGTAAAAACAACTGCTGCATAGAGAGTTTATTGGATTCTGTGGAATGTTCCGTACAATCCATCCGGAAAAAGATTCTTGGCAATGAAGCTGTAAATAAAGGTTGGTTAAAGTCTGAGCTTTGGGCTTTAGGGAAATATTTTTCATGCTTTCTGTATGTATCTCATATCTTCATGTGCTGTATAATGTATTTTTACCCACAACCTGGTTAGAACCAGCACTGAGACTAATAACACCAGAATAGGGGGGGATCCTGACTCTAAGGCTGGATACACACTGTAGGACTTTATGTCCTGACCGAGCGTTCGCTGCGAGTTAGCACTTGGCCGGGACAAATTACTGTTGGTCACTGTATTAGTGGCCATGGCCAACAGTTTGTGCGACCGATCGTGCAGTCCCATAGGAAACTGCACAATCGGCCGTGATTATCTGACTATCGGTTGGTCAGCCGGAAATATCTGCTGGTGTGTACCCAGCCTAAATGACAATCCAAACAACCAGCCTGAAACCTTTTCATTAATTCCAGTAAAGTTTAAGTTTCATTGATTCTGTAACGGTATCTATCCCTCTATTACAACTATCCAATGAACCAGCCAGAAGTAAAATTTTTTGAAGAAAATCAAAGTTTTGCTAAAGACAAAATCCCTTTTCTTTTAATATTTAGCGTTACAGTAACTTTGAGATAATCTATTGTTGTGCAGCTCACAAGTAGAGTTTATTGTAATTTCTATATCATAGACAGGGACTCATAATATTTGTATCCTTTAATCTTTAACTCTCTTTGAACTAGACAAGTTCTTGTTGCCATTGTTTACTACAGCCTATTATCTACTAGTACCACAAGCCCTTTAACAGGAATTCACTAAGCACTGCCCTATCGTCAGCAGCATTAAGATTATTAAACCCTAATTAGATCACCTTCAATGTATCAATACTGAGACATTTCTGTCACAGTGATTACAGTGACGAAAGATAATAAGTTTCAACACCTTGCTATAAATATTCACTTCTAAAGCTTCGTACACACGTTGGATAATTGTCGTACGATGCAGCCGGCAAACGAGCAATCGCACAATATTCATTCATCAAAGTCCAATGACCATCGACTTGACGGCTTTTTCCGCCGATCAGCCTGGCGGATTTGTTCTGCCAATTATCGTATATTTGTACATGGTCGGCAGATTATCGTTCTATGAAAAAATATAGAAAAGGCGCATGCTCTGCTTTCGTAAATTGCACAAAGATACGAACCTTACGTTACATACGAACGTATATATCTAAAGACTATCGTGGTGACTATTGTTGATGTGTGTACAGATGTGGTTTCAATAATGAGGATTAACGATAATGTCCTTGAAGGTTCGTCGGCTACATCGTACAAAAATTATCCAACGTGTGTACAAGGCTTAAGTCTGTGATAAACAATTAACAGAAGCAGGCTCAATGCAGAATCCACATTAGATTAATCCAATTAGAAATGGTCAACTGCTCTTTGGGCCACTAGACATATAAATACAATAATTAACTGTCTGGCAATATTAGTAGCATTAGAAAATTCCTCACATCTGCTTGTATATCAGATTTCAAATTATTAAGGTGCCTGTACACTAGAAAGTTCTCTTGTCATTTCCCTGACGTTCACAGAAGAACTGCCTGACCTGCCTGGACCTGACATTACTATCAATTCAAGTTCAAGCACTTTATTGTCCTTGTGTAACACAACAAAATTACTTTTCATGACACCCCCACGGTGCATATAGTGATAGTATGGTAGAAAGAGAAGAGATTATACAAGTATGCCAGGTATACAGATATTTAAACAATTTGTACACAGTGTTCAGAGGATTAAGAGTTCATCAACTTTATGGCGGATGGGAATTTTTTTTGGGGGGGGACTGTTTTTGTGGACTGTTTTTCAGTCTGTTTGTTTGTATGCGGATTGAACTAAAATGTTTACCTGATGGCAGGAGCTCAAACACGGCGTTTCCAGGGTGAGTGTTTTCCTTTATAATGTTTTTGGCCCTTCTCATACAGCGAGTCTTATACAAAAGATCCTGTGATGGTAGTTCAGTGCCAGTAATGGATTCTGCTGTTTTAACAACTCGCTGCAGGGCTTCTCTAGCAGCCTTGGTGCAGCTGTTGTACCAGGCTGTCATGCAATTGGTCAAAATTCTTTCTACAGTGCATCTGTAAAAATGAACCAGCAGCTTCTGTGGGAGGCTAGCGTTCCTTAGTTTTCTCAAAAAGTAGAGACGTTGTTGTGCTTTGCCAGTTACAGCTAAAGCATTGTCAGCCCAGGACAGGTTCTCTGCAATGGTGACTCCCAATAACTTAAAGCTGGAAACTCTCTCCACAGCCTCTGCATTAATCAATTCAACATTTGGGTTGGCTTGAACATTGAATTGATGTAGCGTTGGCCAGGAGTATGGCCAGCATTAGGGCCTGTATACACGGGACAATCCTAACCAGAAGACCACCAATATATAAACCAATAGGCAGTCTGTCAGTCGAAAAAGGTTTTTTCCCCATCCATTTGTGTGGCCTATTGTGCAATTGGCTGAAATTTAGTGACATGTCCAATAAAATTTTGTTGAAGAATCAGCTGAATATTTTTGGCAGTATTTCATATTGTTGATGGTAATAACTTTTTTTTTTAAAAAATGAGGCAAATTTGTTTGACAAGACCTTCTCATTAAAGGAAAAGTTCAGTGGAAATTTTTTTTTTTTTTTTTAAATTCTTAGTTTATATTATGCATACCAAGTTATTCTACATATTTTCTTTTGTTTTGAAAAAAACAGTTGAATTTATACCCCTTGCTATTCCCTGCTGTTAACAGTAGTAAGATGACATTTCAGGTTCTATAACAGTCCTTCTTCTTCCCAGAATGCACACTACCTTGGAGTGTTCCTTACAGTACACTCATGGGCTGTTGGATGAGACAAACAGGCTCAGATCTCTGAGCAATAGAACTGAGCAATAGAGATGTTCAAAACTGTTTAGTTTCGTTCTGAAACCATAGAAGTCTATGGGAGCAAAAAATTTGAACGTTTCTATCCATTTTGAGAGACAAATAATAATGACAAAGAGACCTGGGGAATGGTCTGGGAACCCGTAAATATAACCTTATTTTAATCTATAAACTTATTTTAAATCTATCTTTCCTCACAATTGGGCTGTTTTCGAGCTTCTGCATTCCATTTTCGAGAGTTAACGAAATTGATCATTACTTTTGAGGATTTGATTTTCGATAATTTTGATTCTTGATAATCGTCTACTTTCAATTTCGATAACAGTCTACTTTCGGTTTTCAATAATAATTTTGTTGGGACTTCGAAACCCTCAGATTCTATTTGAACCCACATTAAATCTCTACTGAGCAACTGAATCAACCAAGGCGCTGTGTCAAGGTCAAGAACATAACGGTCTCTATTAGTGGTCCTGCAAACAGGAAGTCAGTATTTCAGAAGCATTTATTTATACACAGACAGACAGTTTAAGATCATTAGGATGGAAAAATACTGCTCTTAAAAGTATATGTATTTGCACTAAACTTCCCCTTTAATCTAAGTAGCTTAGCTACCTAATACCTAGAAGGTCAATGCCCAGAACATAATCCTAAATATAATATCATTAAAAAACTGATCCACAACTGATATTAACCATTGCTATAAAATTACCAGTACTATACATATTCCGATTTTGAATGTTCAAATTGTTTTCCAGTTGAGAAAAAAACCTCTAGACAAAGGTAAATCTGAAAAAAAGTAACAATTTTCTAGAAAAATTAACTAAGTTTTCAGATGCTTGTGAAGGTTCTCATTCATCCAGGTCATGGTATATCTGTTGTATTCAATTAGATCTACTGGACTTGAAGTTTAGTTCTTGAAGACGTTTCGCTAGTCATCCGACTGGTTTTCTCAATTCAGAATGACTTGTACAAGAATCTGTGGCAACTATGTACCCTGGAAAATCCCAATTAGCATATCACAGCCAAGTGGTAAGGGTGTGATTGCATAGTGGCTAAGAGGTGTTATAGGAACGCCCAGAGTAAGGTGTCAAAACAGCATTGTACATGGCAGACAGTTGGGTGTCGAACCCCCCCCACCTCTATTTAGGCTTGGTTTCTTTATTTTCACATAAATGGCATCCTTAACACCTCTCTTGAACCAGTCACATTCCTTTGCCAATATGTTAACATTACAATCTTCAAAGGTATGTCCTTTATCCTTAACATGCAGGTACACGGCTGAGTCCTGACCCGAGGAATTGGCTCTTCTGTGCTGGGCCATACGTTGATGCAGTTGCTGTTTGGTCTCCCCCACATACAAATCAGAGCATTCTTCACTGCACTGCACTGCATATATGATGTCGCTTTTCTTGTGTTTTGGTATTGGGTCTTTCGGATGTACCAATTGCTGCCTCAGTGTGTTGTTCGGTATAAAGCAGACAGGGATACGGTGTTTTTTGAAAATTCTTCTTAATTTCTCTGAGACCCCTGCTACATATGGGATGACCATGTTCTTTCTCCTGTCTTGCTTTTCCCCTTCACTGTTGGTATTCTTGTTCTTTTCTTTCCTTCTACTTCTTTTCAACAAAGGCCCAGTCTGGATATCCACAAGTTTTAAAGGGACTGTCCACCCCTCTTTCCAAAAACTGATATAATGTAGATAACCCCCCATAACCTTAACTTCGTTTTAGTCAAAATTTAGAAATCAGCTCCCACACAGAGTTATTATACTTACATGCTCCTCCTCGCTCCACCGCCGCCGCTCTGCACTTCCAGGTAAGGCAGTCAGTGTTGTCCGTGACTGTGACGTCACGGCCAATCACTGACTGCCATTCCCGGAGCAGTCTCCACTGCGGCTGCTCAAGAACACAAAAAGAACAGAGCAGCCACAGTGGAGACTGGGAGAAGAACCCAGAAGCGGTGGGGGAGCGAGGAGGAGCTTGTGAGTATAATAACTCTGTGTGGGAGCTGATTTCTAAATTGTGACTAAAATGAAGTTAAGGTTTTGGGGGGTTATCTACATTATATCAGTTTTTGGAAAGAGGGGTGAACAGTCCCTTTAAGGGCTCCTCTGAGATGTTTCATTTCTTTCGTCTTTGCCTCTGTGCTAGTGGGGATGTTTAATCTGGTCCAGGAGTTCTATTGATAGTAACTTTGTCTCATTATTTATGGTAATTATTTGCCATATGTTCTGTCCACTTATGAGGATTTTTTCCTCTTAAAACATCCATCTATACTTTCAGAAACTCTTGACTCTATAGTGTATACAGACAGAGTAGAAGGACTGGTTCAATATATTTTCCTTGTCAGCATCCATGATCATTACAGTGTTATTACCTAAGGATCCCATGTTATTAGCCCTTATTGTTACTGTTTAACTTTGAGACTGTTTTAGTAAATTAGTAAGAGTATCCAAGTGCACTTTTAAAAGAACAATACTTGCAACTGAAGCTGGCATATCTCAAACATTATGATGTTTTGCCATACAGTCACATAATTCGCTCCAGTTAAAAACTGGCCTAATACATGTTTTTATAGTGGATTCTCCCAACTTCCTCCAATTATCCTCCATATTTGGTAATGCCATCATCTCATTGACAATGTTTAGAGTTGCCTGTATAGCCCCCTGAGACATTCAGTTGTTGCATATACCTAATATATAGTACGTAGCATGTAGAAACAGGTCAGTACTCGGGACTGATCATGAAATACACGTATAGAAATATAAACTGGAAAAAGTAAAGACAAAAGAATGTTTATGTCCATGTTTCACACTTGAGAAAGACATAGATCAAAACATGTACAGGAACCACCATTGGCTGCCCCTGCACTCACCTCTTTGATGTAACATGCTGACAGCGGCTCCTGGTACATTACTCTGCATCAAAAATTGCAGCTATTCACATATGACATTGCATGACAATTGTGTCATCCATTTATTATGTTCTACTGTTTTCAGTCTTTTTTCAATGTTGTATGCATGTTGTGTACAGCGTTAGAAGACCCATTTCCAGGAGCATTGGAAAGGCTACTAGGACTTTTAATAGAAATAGAAACTGGATCAGTTTCTTCATACATAGGATCACGTCCTCCTGGTTACTGGACCAACCCCCCATTTCCATTATTTTTACCATTTTCTGATCCTTTACAAAGCTTTAAAGTCATATAATGGGACATTATCTTGCTTATATTTATTATTTCATTGGAATGGCTACTGTGTGTTTGTTTTGGATTTACTTATTTGGTTTTAACCAATAAAAATATAATCAGTGCAATAAAGCTCCATAAGCTGGGTTCACACCATCCAATCATTCAACCCAACCGACAGTCATTTCAGTGTTCTGTTTGATCGGGCCAAAATATTGGATGCTTCCTTTGTTTCATTCGAATTGGAGTCTGAAAACCACGGCTGATCGTGCGGTCCTCTATGGACCACATGATCAGTCATTGCATACATTTGCTGCGTACGAAAGTCCTTTCTCCTGGCCGCCCGGTCAGGTCAGGTTATTCAGGAGGAAGGATGTGAGCATGTGTACCCAGCTTTAGGTCCTGATATCAATGAGATATTCCTGTCTTCAGAATAATATCTTTTGTTTCCTAGCAGACTATGAACAAGCATTTATCTACCTGTGTGGAAGCCATTTCCTTGAAGACACCATTTTGAAGGAAATGCCAGGTAAAATTTTATGTTAACCCAACGCTTCAATTCTTAATCGTAATGAGCAATACACTGTAGACTTGCACTCCAGCATGAAATAGTGGGTTAATTATAAGCCAAACATCAACAGGTAACATCGTTTCGAGAGTGAAACCCCCTTTATCAGGTGTAGGGGGGAAATTGGACTTCTGCACCCAAAGGTGTTAGTTAGTTATGAACTTCGCTGCTTATTTCAATTCTTAATCCTACCTTTTCAAATAGTATGTGTTTTGTTTTGTTTTTTTTAAATCATAGGGAATTAATTGGGATTTATGAACTATGCTTGTGAAGGTTCTCATTCATCCAGGTCATGGTATATCTGATGTATTCAATTAGATCAACTGGACTTGAAGTTTAGTTCTTGAAGACGTTTCGCTAGTCATCCGACTGGCTTTCTCAATTCAGAATGACTTGTACAAGAATCTGTGGCAATTATGTACCCTGGAAAATCCCAATTATCATATCACAGCCAAGTGTTAAGGGTGTGATTGCATAGTGCATAGAGGTGTTATAGGAACGCCCAGGGTAAGGTGTCAAAACAGCATTGTACATGGCAGACAGTTGGTGTCAAACCCCCCCACCTCTATTTAGGCTTGGTTTCTTTATTTTCACATAAATGGCCTCCTTAAAACCTCTCTTGAACCAGTCACGTTCCTTTGACAATAAGTTGACATTACAATCTTCAAAGGTATGTCCTTTATCCTTAAGATGCAGGTACACGGCTGAGTCCTGACCCGAGGAATTGGCTCTTCTGTGCTGGGCCATACGTTGATGCAGTTGCTGTTTGGTCTCCCCCACATACAAATCAGAGCATTCTTCACTGCACTGCACTGCGTATATGATGTCGCTTTTCTTGTGTTTCGGTATTGGGTCTTTCGGATGTACCAATTGCTGCCTCAGTGTGTTGTTCGGTTTAAAGCAGACAGGGATACGGTGTTTTTTGAAAATTCTTCTTAATTTCTCGGAGACCCCTGCTACATATGGGATGACCATGTTCTTTCTCCTGTCTTGCTTTTACCAACAGTGAAGGGGAAAAGCAACACAGAAGAAAGAATACATCAGATATGGATTTATGAACTGAACATTAAAGTGCAAGTTCACTACTCAAATACTAAATTGTACAAGTAAATCACTCCCCTATAACTGCAATAGTAAGAAATCTGATAGATGCAAGCCTCACCTGTAAAAGAAGCAGCTCAGAGAAAAGCAGCCATAAAGGGTTATTAAAGGGCATGTTCACCCCCCTAAACCAGCTTTGGGGGTAAGGTAGAATTTTTTTTTAAAAAAAATATTGCGGCGGTTAGGTGCAGGCAGGGGTTACTTACCTTTCCTCCCAAAGGAATTCACCCTAGGTGCAACAATGGCTGAGGATGTATTCGGATGGTAGGGGGGGGGTTAATTATAGTTTTTGGGGTGGACATGCCCCTTAACCTAGATATTTTTTTGAGTTGTGGATTCTGAATTTGCAAACCCCTATAACCTGAAAGCATCTCATTCTTATAGCTTTGCTTGGATTATATTACTTTTATTGGTACCATGTTTCTCGCTTTCTGTTACACATTGCTCCCTCCAAACAGCCTTGTTTGTATTGGCTCCATCTGGCTTTACCTCTTAACCTTGTAAATAACCTTTCTTTTCTGTACTGATCTGTAACATGATTGGCTAGAGACTTCTTGTGACCTGCTGTAACAAGCTCCTGCAGTAGCTCAGGACTGGACATATGTTCGGAAACTAACAGTGAATAAACAGTGTTTGTGTTGGTGAGAATGGAATGCTGGGAAATAAGGCAAATGACCAACTGGTTAAAATGGTTTATTTCTCAGCAGCCACATCAAAAAGAGAGGTAAGACACAAGTGATTGTTTTTAAGTCATAGTGTTCTGTCTTTTTATTCAATTTTGTTTAGAGGCTTTAATTTCCTTTTATGAGAATGGAGAAAAGCTCCAGAGTGTCAATACAGCAAGTGGGTTATTGCAAAACACTCTCTGTGTATGTCCCAGCACTGGCTGCACTGCATCAGCCATAAAACAGCTACAAAAAAATTATGTCTGAGATACTCACTGGTTTGTTACACGTTTATTCACCCAAGACATACAGGAAATGTTTCAGGCAGTGCTCCAACCTTTCTCAAACCTGAGTATTTTTTGTTAATTACTCCAGATTGGTAAATGGCCAAAAATGGTGTTAACATGTAAGCCTGAAATCAGTGGGAGAGCAAGATATTAAAATGATAGGTGCAGATAGAAGTGAGGTATTGCAATGCAGTGCAGCACTGAAATCATTGGACACAAACGACAGTTCCACACCACTCTCACTGTAAAAAAACTGTGATTATATAAGTGATTATATAAGTGATTATATTCCCACACAAGTGCCTCTTCTCCTATCTAATGTAATCTACATAGTCAAGCTCCATTCCACTTATTAATTACGTTTCATTTTTCTGAAGCCTTTCCAGTAGATCCAGTTCCAAGATGACCTTTTTGTACACAGAATCCCAAAACAGCACTACTTCCTCTAAATGAGGCCTTGGTTTGTAAAGAAGGAGAATAATATTTTTCTCCCCTGAATTTCCCTCTTTATATAAAACAAACTACCTTTAGCTGTTGCTACTTGACACTGCTACAACTACAAGTCTGTTATCTACTAGAATGTCCCACTAGAAATAGAGCTCCCCTTATCACAGATCCATTTATTGTATGGGTATCTGCACCTCCCCAAAAAACTTTGAATAAGGTAAGGGAATCCACCCCAACCCTAAACGCTATGTATAAAACACCTAAATCAGCCCCTAAATGTACTTACCAACCTTTGTTCCCTCGTTCACAGCCTCTTCTGCTGCTTCCGTGCACAAAACAGCAGAAGGGTCTGGACTGGCAGCCGCACCTGTGATTGGCTGAGACGATCACTGATGCGGTTGCTTTTGTGAGGAAGAGCAGCAGAGGGAGTCAAGGGGGCAAGGGCGGGTAAATACTTTAAGGGGACGAATTAGGTGTTTCAAAGGAGAATGAAACTTTTGTTTTTTTAATCCTAATGTGAAAGCTTTTCTCCCCAGAACACTTATACATTGATAACATTTACTCTAGTAAGTTGCATTTAGTACATGTAAGTGATAGATTTTATAACTTTACAGCCACTGACCCCAGGATTCACTGTCTCTATGCACAGGTTCTAGTGAAAGTTAAACAGGGAGATTCAATAAAAGTTCTTATCGTTAAAAATGGTGCTAATTTTGCCCCACCCAATCAGATCTTCTTTAACATTTGAAAGCTAACATCTGATTGGTTGGGGCAAAAGTAGCACCATTTTTAACGATGAGAACTTTTATTGGATAACCCTGAAAGTTTCTAAATGTAGCTATACCTTTGATATGTGATTTCTTGAATGCCTTTTGACCATAATCCATCATATGTAAAGATACGATTGACAATTGAATGTTTAAAGGGCACGTCCACCCCCAAAACTACATTTGCGGCAAATGTTTGTTAATGTATAAACGTTTTTACGTAGAATATCATGCGGTAGTAAACAATCACAATGATATTCTATGCCAAATTGTAAATCTACGATGGTGGTCGTAGATTTACAGACTCTATCGTAGATATATGGGAGAGGTAGTAAATTTACAATTGCTGGAACGATCATTAAAGGAGTGGTATTGCTAAAAAGCGATAATGCAAATTTTTGAAAATGGCCCTTACTTATGAAACCATGTTCCTTCAGCTCTCTGCATAGCCAGTAACCGTGTCTGGGATTGGCTGCCTTTCAGCTAATCACAGGCACAGCTGCCGGTCCGGCCCCTAATGATACTTTGTTCCCATAAGTTTCACTTGAGGTCGTGGCTGTGGGAACGAAGGCTGTTACGTAAGTTATCTTGCACTTTTTTACAATTTAAACCATGGAGTTAGGGTTGGGAGGGGGGGTGCCTACACTACAGAAAGATCTTTATTTTCACGTGGACATACCATTTAACTATGTATCAGTTGATATCAAGGAAAACAGCATGCCATATATTTATGATTAAATGTTGCTTTATTTGATATGTAATACATAAAAACTGAAAAAGTATAATAAAAGTATTGAATACTAAAATATTGATTGTTATTTTACATCCGCATTGTGCAGGTATATCACTGATATACCTAAAGAACCTTGCTTTGTTCAGCTATAGACTGCATATTCTGTTGTAGATACAGTAGCTTTAATTGCTTTCTTGCAAGTTGCAATCCTTATTGCAGTTTTTATAATTTGTAAAGACCTGTTCTATTCTTTTGATTAAAGATGTTAAATGCCTTTTTCTTTCTTTCTATTTTCCCTTTTACCTTGTTTAGCCACATGTGTGTGAACCAGACCTTTTACGTTTTCCCCTATGAGCACATTACCAACATGTTTGATCCACAAAATCGGATAAAAAATGGCTAGAAATATGTCTAATTTTCAAGCAACCACGTGGTCTTTTCTGTCCCATGTGATCAGTCACGCCAAAATATTGGCAGTACCACTTTTATTCCCAGCTAACAGACTAATGATCAGTTTATTAATGTTGGTGCAACGATGACTTCCTTTTTTAAACATAGGCGATCAATGGAATACCCACCCCATAAAGGACAGGCACAGAAAAAATAGTCCTTAAAATAAGTTTTATTTTCACATGTTAAAATATCAAGGAAGTATAGAAATCACACGTTCTTCCTTTATAAACACGGCCTTTTAATTATATTGTGCTCTTCACAGGGCAATTTTTCTGTGCGTATTTTGCATTATGTAATATTTACAAACTAACTATTTGCACATTGTCTTCCATTGCTAGCCATCAAAAGTCAAATCAAGTGTATTGAAAAACAGAAAGAAAAGCTGGATAATGATCTAGTACAGCTAAAATGCTTATTGGACAAAAACGAAGATCTATAAATAGACTCATAAAAAAACAAGTGGGTAAAAGGCCTGCATTGGTCAATATTCATACCTCTCTCCTCATTTATACCAATTATCTGTACCACTTTAAATGCTTTTTTTTATAATCATAAAAATAATTCTTATTGTAGGACAAGAAACATTGGGCCCTATTTAGCGATAACGCACGTTATCGATAATGTATGACTGTGGCTGTAAGTGTACTATCGCAGCCATACATTTACGCTGAATGTTCGTTAATCAACAAACGTTCGGTCGTAGAATACGGTGTGGTAGTAAACTAGATTTAGTAGTCATTATCTGTAATAAACAATCCTTAGTGTTAATTAACGATAACGATCGTAAGTTAATGATCAGAAATTAACGATCGGTTTATCAATCGCTGAAAATATCGTTAAAGGCACGGTATCGGTAAAAAGTGATATCGCACATTTACAAATAGGGCCCCTTGAATCATAATAACTGTACTGTTCTAAATACATTTACATATACTATCAAGGCAATGTAATAAAAGTTCTTATAGTTAAAAATCATGCTAATTTTGCCCCAACCAATCAGATGTAAATGGTAATGGCAAATAACATCTGATTGGTTGGGGCAAAATTATGACCATTTTTAATGGTTAGAAGTTTTAATGCATCAACTTGTATGTGTTTTAAATAAAATAAAATTATAAGGGCTTTGAAGGCCATCTATTATATGACATTTATAAAGTTATTATATTCTGGTATTGATAGAACATAACACATTTCTATGTATTGCTGTATTGTATTGTTGGAAAATAATAGTGGATATTAAAATGGTGTTGTCACGTATAATAGTGTAACAGTGTAAAAAACATTATTGTAGATTGTAATCCTTCAGAATGAAAGGAGAAAGCCAACAACTTGTCTTGTATAAAGAAATCTATAAACAATCAATAAAGCAATAAATGATAACATTGTGGTGAAATTATTTTGACCAATTTTTGTGTCAGATACTGTATATAGCAAAAGTAAAAAAAATGTTTACAAAGAAATGGCCTCATCGATTTATAAATATGCCCCTGGGTTAGTAAATATCGATCTCCATGATTGTTTTCCCTTACCTATAAATGGATATTTCGTCTTGGTATAAAACAAATGTGTTTAGTAAATAGGACTTTGATTTTCTCTTTCAAAATAAGGTCACAGTCCAGCTTTAGTCTGGGATTTAGCCAGTCGTAAGATGCTGTTTGCTAGAAGCAAGTGTTCCCAATGGCCAGGTGCTGGAAAGGCAGATGGCAGGCCTAAGCAAGATGGTGATCGTGAAAGGCTAAGTACAGGATTTCTATGGTAATGTCACGATCAGTCCTTACCTGCCTTGGGTTCCTCGGTGGCCAGACTTCTTGTGGGCATGCATGCAGATGATGTCCTGTGAGCATGCACGTGGGTGTTCGAGCACACACCGGGAGGGACGTGCATGGACATGTGCGCACGCCGGTGTGGTGCAAGAATTTAAAGGGCAGGGAAAGGAGGAGACCGGTGCTGAATGTTTGTTCCCACACCAGCTTCCTAATCTTTCCTGTTCCTTGCCTGTCTCAGTACCTTGATCCTCTGGTGATTGGAATTTTTGGCACATCACAGTTTACATAATCCCTATCTTCCATCATCATGAGAAACCAGAGGGGAGACACATTGTCTCCAGTATTGGAGCAATGGAGAAGAATCTGTCAAAATTGTTACATTTTTATTTACAACCACTAGTTAAAAATCCCAAATCCTATTTACGTGACATGAAAGATGTCTTACAAAAATTGTCAAGGTTAAGGTGGGAACATGGTTATGTTTGGTTAACATTAGACAGGAAATCACTTTACTCAATGATACAACATGGCTAAGATTTACTGGCCTTGAGCTGGTGTTTGATACATGACTAACTATTCAGAGGTCTTACAGTCATTTATACTACAATCTACAGAGTTTCTGCTTAAAGGGTAACTGGTCTCCAATTCTTCCAAACTAGTAAGAATTATATAAAAACCCTCCCATCGTACCTTCAAAATAAAACCTAAATTTCATCTCTAGATAAAATTTGTGAGAAGTTATTGCTTAAAAGGTTCAGCAATATTACTTCTTGCTTGAACTCTTCCTGTTTCAGCTATGTGACCAGCTTGTAGTCATGTGACCACCCTTTGTCTGCATTAATAGGCTCCCCTTCTCAACTGACAATTTTTATCCCAGGTACTTCCTGATTTCCCCAGCATTAAGTCTTTACTGAGCATGCTTCTCCCCCGGGGCAGAAGGGCAAGCAGAGGTAAGATGATGTCACTCAACCTACTGGAAGCAGGAAGTTTGAACATTCACCTCAATATAATTTCTCACAGGGTGAAGCCAGAGATGGGATTGTTGGTTTATTACAAAGAAAGTACTGCAGATTTTCATTTAACCCTAACTTGTTTGGAGACCACAGTTGCCCTTTAAGCATAACTATTTTTTGTTTGGTGGGGAGTTCTACCTCTAGAGAGGCCATGGGAGTGTCCTTCATGCCAGCCTTTGCCAACATCTTTATGGGTTGGTGAGAGGATACCCACATCTTTGGAGGTGTAAACCCCTTCTGACAGAATATTGTGTATTATGTGAGACCTATAGATGACCTCCTCATGATATGGAGAGGAGCCCAGGAGGAACTGTGGGTTTGTTTCATAGATGAATTGAATGATCAGAAATTGTGGCTACTGTACATAGAGAGATGATACAATTTTTGGATTTAACACTAAGAGAAACTCTAGAATTGAATAAAATAGATACAGAAGTTTATTGGTAAAACATACAGGGAGATTCAAAAAAAGTTCTTATCGTTAAAAAAGGTTCTAATTTTGCCCCAACCAATCAGATGTTATTTAACATTTGAAAGCTAACATCTGATTGGTTGGGGCAAAAATAGCACCGTTTTTAATGATAAGAACTTTTATTGAATCTCCCTGATCATTTCCACAAGAATATGCTGGCAAGACATAAATATGGAGAAAAAGAAAGGGACCTGGTTATGGTCATTTGGGACCTTTAAATGTGGGGCTACTAGGTGCAAAACCTGCACAGATCTGCGTAAGGGTCAATCTAGTATTCAGTATAACTTCATACAGAGTGTGACTTTATAAATTGTAACACCAGAAGGGTTTTACACCTGATAACTTGTGAGAGATGTCGGAAGCAGTATGTGGAAGCAGTATGTGGGGCGGTATGCTCCCTGAAGGATCGTATAAGGGAACATCTAAATAATATAGAAACGGGTGACCTAAGAACCACAGTGGGACGCCTTTTTTAAGAATGTGTAGCAGGGGATACCTCCTTCTTTAAAGTTAATGGGATTGGGAAAAAAAGTACGGGGAGTTGACTTCCTTCTCTTTAAATATCCTACTGGATATTACAGCTGGATACTAGGATCCCACTAGGTTTACATTACAGATGAGGCGTTTCATTATTACTGTGATACTGTGGAATTTCCACTGTAAATTATAATCTCTCCAGCTCAGTTGTGGTAACGCCATAAAACATCACAGGATTCTCAAAGATTGCTAATTTAAATAAGATTGAACATTGTTGTTAATAAACAAGGAAGGGAATATTGGATGTTAGCTTATGTGTTTATCATCTCTTTGTAGATGTATGCATATATCACAAACTATTGCTATGCAAGTCTAAATGAGATGTTAATAACAAATGTTTGTGATATTATCAATAGTCATACATTAGAGAAGAGTTTGATAACAAGTTACTATATATTTAAATAGGTTTTGACTTAAAGGGTATCTATACTCTAAAAAATCGAATTTTGAAAAACTTACCTTTAGATACAGCAAGATCCCACTACTTTGGATTTTAAATCTGAGCTGTAGATCCTGAGAAATCATCATTTTAATCACAGCATTTACAGGGAAAGACCTGTCACTCCAAGAGAAGAAATTGTAATATGTGTAAGGTTTTGGGGGGTTATCTACATTATATCAGTTTTTGGAAAGAGGGGTGGACAGTCCCTTTAAACCCAGGGGTGGAAACCTAGTTTTCATTGCTTTCTCTACGTAGATTCACATATCTATCTATCTAAGTATCTATCCTATCCATCTATCTACCAATTTTATATTAGTGAACAATAGTCCCTAGTGTAGAGATGTAATGTGGGTTCGAATAAAACCCAGTTTCGAATCGAATCTGAGGGTTTCGAAGTCGTGACAAAACTTTCGGAACTCCCGAATTTCACGGAACCTGGATTATTCTAATTATTTTTATCGAAAGTAGACGATTTTCGAAAATCGAATTTTCGAACTTACTTTCTGAAAATGTAAAAAATTTGAAAACGGAAAGAAACTCAATGGTTTTGAACATCTCTACCCTAGTGTAAAGAGCTGATAGACTGGCAGCAGGTAAAGACCCCCATGTTATCACCAGGGTTGCCAACCGTCCGTAAATTTACAGACAGACTGTGAAAACGTGCCTAACAAGTGATTTTAAACAGCCGTCCGTTTTAAACAGCCGTCCGTTAAAAAAGCAACAACTCCTCCCCCTCCCTTCTGTCCTTCTAACTCCTCCCCTCTCTCCCCTCAGCTGTATCTCAGCTTTTTCAAGGCAGATATTATTCATGTCATTACACCTTAGGCTATGGGCTTCTATCAATACAAACTGTGAAATGGTGTCATAGCTCCACCCCTTTATGCAAATATCTAGTCATGATGTCATAACTGTCACTAGGTCTTATAATAATAGTTGGGCAGCACAGTGGCGGAGTGGTAAGCGATGATGCCATTGCAGCACTGTGTCCTGAGTTCTAATCCAGCTCGGGACATATCTGCAAAGAAGTTTGTATGTTCACTCCCTGTGCTTGCTGTGGGTTTTCCCCGGGTACTCCGGTTTCTCCCACAATCATGAAGACATACGGATATAGTAGTTGCAAACACATATTGCTTTGTTTGTATGCCTACAATTGTCTATCACAGATAACCATCAACTTCTACCCCTGGCTGTAACAGGTCAGGTGGAGCCTGTGACGGTAGCTGCTTTGGAAGTCTGCTGAAATGACAAGGCTTACAAATAAAGCAATTTTTTTAATTATTACTATTAATATGGATTTATATAGTGCTAACAATTACATATATACGTTAACATCAGGCCCTGTCCTGAAGAGCTTACAATCTAAGGACATTTGTAGCCACATACAACCTATCAGTATGTCTTTATGATCTCCAAGCTTTAGGTGAAGTACCTTAACTTCTCTCCCTGCTCCTGCAGGTTTTATTGAAGAACGGGAGGTAAGACCTCCTTATCTCTTGTGGCAAAGCTCTAGCACACATAATTTATACATTTATGTACTGAACTATCTATGTATTTGTTCCCCTTGTATGACTTTATTGTATTTTGTTACTGTACAGCGCTGCGTCCCCTAGTGGCGCTTTATAAATAAACTATACATACATACACATACAAGACACAGCTCCTTTACCTCCCGTTCTTCAATAAAACTAAATGCCCAATTTTTTATCAGTGATACCCTTTAATTCACCAAGCGATCCCATGACATTAGACTGATCCCACCGAAACCGCCTTTCCCGCATGTCAGTCGCAAAACAGAACGTGAAAGGCGGTTCCGGCTGGATCAGGATCGCTCGGTCAGATAAGTAAAATCATTAATGAAAAACCATTCAATGAATGGCCACTGAATGGACTCAGTAAAGGTCTTACAAGGTTCTCTCTCCATTGCAATGAGGACTCAGCACTGCTCCAGCTCCCCCCTTCAAACCCCCGGGTACAAGTGAGATGTTCCTCTGTATTCGATGCGCATCGCTCTTGGACATGCACATAGAACACTAACAGGGAGATTCAATAAAAGTTTTTATCAGTAAAGGGTATGTCCACCCTAAATATCAAATTTTAATATGTGATCCCCCCTGGGCTCCCAGGGCTGCAGTACGCATGGCAAAAATCTACCGGAGGCCAGGTAGCAGGCAGTGTCTTATATGGACCCTGCTAGCCTCCTGGTGGGCAGTTTTTGGCACTTTGGTGGGGGACTACAGGAGAACCAGATGGAGCTGGGATGTGAGGTAAGGATTAAACTACACTACATGATGGGGCCAGTAGTTGGGGGGATTATAGTTTTGGGGGTGGACATGCCCTTTACAAATGGTGCTAATTTTGCCTCAACCAGACAGATCTTATGTAACGTTTGAAAGCTAACATCTGATTGGTTGGGGCAAAATTAGCACCGTTTTTAATGATAAGAACTTTTATTGAATAACCCTGTAAGTCCGTTAGGACCTGTCAGACTACGCTGCGGAGGAGCAAGAGATTAGGTAAGTTCCTTACCTTTGTTCCCGGCTCCTGCAAGTTTAATTGAAGAACGGGAGGTAAGACACAGCTCCTTTACCTCCCATTCTTCAATAAAACTAAATGGCATTTTTTTAATCAGTGGCCATACCCTTTAAAGTATCAGGTTTATGTATGCGAGTTCAGTAGTGTATATAGTTTAATTCGGGAGACACTGACTTGTTCTGGGATAATCATTAAAAGGGGGAGTGGCTTAGGTAAGCTACTAACTCCACCCCCTGTTTGTAAAAAATCTTAAGTGTCAAGGATTTTTTTGCCCCCTTGTCTGTAAACATTTTAAAATTAGGTTGTCAACACTGGTTATCACTGTCGGTGTTGTAAGCAGCGCTAAGAGCACATTGTATCTCTTTAACCCCAAATAGACCACATCATTCCATAGGCAGTGGCATAGGACTGAATTCTGCTACTGGTCTCATAGTGATAAGAGCTCAGTGTCAGACCAGCCTGGGGAAATTGGTGACTTGTCCCTTGTTCTGCAGCTATCGATCAGCTGTAGCCCCTCCCATAAACCGGCTGCTGGCAGTGTGCATGTTCCTTCTCTGCTTTCGTTCTCACTGGCTTAGGGAGCTCAGCCACCCAAACAGTAAATAGAGCTTCAGCCAGCTGGAAGAGGGGGGAATATGGAGACCGAGGCTTTTCCTTAGGATTTGCAGCCAGCTAACCCTCTGAATGAAGCTGCCAGGATGGGCCAGTGTTGCTGCAAGCTGTGTGTTTGCTCTCCTTGTCTGGACAAAACGGTACTTGCTTCCCAATTGCTGTCTTGTTGCAGGGATGGAAGGGGCAGTGGTTGATCCTTCTGGTTATTGTCTGTTTCCTTATCTGCCCTCGTACCCATGTGTGATCATAGGCTGCCTGGAGCAGGGGCTGGAACACAACAGTTGGTTGCTCATTAGCTGCATGTCGAGTCGAGCTCTATTGTGTGTGCCGGGGAATGGCTTGAGCTGCTGGATGCAGTGTGATCATATCCTTTTGTTTGCCGTCTCTCTGTGTGTCTGTTTCTGTGTAATACAGTAATGTCTAACCTGTGGTCCTCTTCCTGTTGGTGGACTAATAATCCTAACGCTTCAACAGCTGGAGGGCTGATGTCCTAATAGTAAAATAAATTAATTTCCCCTGGTGACCTGTTCCCTGTGTCCCTAGTGATGTTTGGGCAGACATAAAGGAACTTTCCCTGATTTAACAAAGTCAAAAAGTTATCCTAGAAACACAATGGCAGTCTGGATTTATACAACCAAAATGATCGACTGCAGCCCACCACAGGACGCCAGATGCAGCTTTATTAAACATTCATATTTTGCATTGATAAATTATTTATCATACCAGGGCCATTTGTCAGCCTATAGGTTGCAGATCTGGGTCAGAAATGCATGTGAGACATTATTAATAACACCGGGATTAGAGCATCACTTTAATATACAGTGTGTCACTTTTATATAGAGTGCTTCACTTTAATATACAGTGTGTCACTTTTATATAGAGTGCTTCACTTTAATATACAGTGCGTCACTTTTATATACAGTGCTTCACTTTAATATACAGGGCGCCACTTTTATATACAGTGCGTCACTTTTATATACAGAGCGCCACTTTTGTATACAGTGTGTCACTTTTATATACAGGGCGCCACATTTATATACAGTGCGTCACTTTTATATACAGTGCGTCACTTTTATATACAGTGCTTCACTTTTGTATACAGTGCGTCACTTTTATATACAGTGCTTCACTTTTGTATACAGTGCTTCACTTTAATATACAGTGCGTCACTTTTATATACAGTGCTTCACTTTAATATACAGTGCTTCACTTTAATATACAGTGCTTCACTTTAATATACAGTGCACCACTTTTATATTCAGTGCACCACTTTAGTATACAGTGTGTCACTTTTATATATGAGTCATTTTAATATGCAGTGAGTCACTTTAATATGCAGTGAGTGATTTTAATGCACAGTGTTTGTTTTTAATATACAGGGCGTCACTAATATACAGTGTGCCACTTTAGTATACAGTGCACCACTTTAATATACAGTGCTTTACTTAAATATTCAGTGCGCCACTTTAATATACAGTGCGTCACTCTTTAATATACAGTGTGCCACATTCATATACAGTGTGTCACTGTAATATACAGTGCATCACTTTAATACACAGTGCGTCACTTTAATACATAGTGGGTCACTTTAATATACAGTGCATCACCTATAATATATAGTGGGTCACTTGAATACACAGTGCATCACTGTAATACACAGTGCATCACTTTAATATGCAGTGAGTCACTTTAATACACAGTGTGTCACTTTAATACACAGTGTGTGACTTTTATATACAGTGCGTCACATTATTATATAGCCCCTTACTTTAATACTAGTGCGTCGCTTTAATACACAATGAATTGTAAGATTGCTCACTGCATGGGCCTGAAAGGTATTCCGATGCAAAGTAAACACAGGAAAGTTACAGGGACTGATGCTAGAGTAAAACTGTAATGTACCTGCTTAATAACTTGGAATATTAATGATCTCTCCATAAGAATATGAGGAAATTATGGGGGATGTTCTTGTTACTTTATCCATTTTTTGCTAATACTTCACCCTATTAGGGTGAAAGTATTGTCATCATGCTGAATATATATAGGTACCGGTAATTCTAGTCTTAAAATAATGGTGTACCACATTAATTACAGCAGTTCGCAAAAAGAGGGTCACAATTGTGGCCCTTTGCAAAGACTTGGAATGAGTTAACACATTCGCAATGTATAAAGAGTGGCTATCAGTAAAACGCCCTGATAATGTTTTGTGGAGGGGAGAGAGGTGGCACTTTAGTGCAGTTCATAGTACTTAAAGGAAAATTCCATGTTTTATAAGCAAGTTTGCTAATTAAACAACACAATACCTATCTTTCTATTTAATTCCTAACTAAAGGTAAACCTGTATAATAATAAATCCTTCCCCTTCCAGTTCGGTTCGGTCTTTCAAATAGCTGATCGCGCGTAACTTTACTTCATATATGCGATCAGCTGTTTAAAAACAACTGATTGTGGATCTTCTACCTGGGAGGGGTGTGTGTCAGGACCTCCAATTTTGCAGGGGGGCGGCGGCCGGCACGGGCCCCTGCAATTACACCCCTGGATAATTCCTCTTTTTTTCTCCTGGTTGAATATGAGCATGCCAGAACTCAGTGAGTTATTGGAGTGGGAAGTAACTGCAGATATCTGTGTAAATTTACTTTGTACTGTAATCAGCATAATTAGAATGTGTGGCCTGGAAATATGCCCACGATTAGGGTAATACCAAGAACCACATTTCCAGAGACTTAACTACCAGCAGCAGCAACAAAGGACAGACTCTGGACAATGGAATATGTCTACCATGGGCTATACTTCTGTACTGTGCGTACCCAGCTTCAGCTATAAACATTATCATTACCATTATTTATTTCAAGGAACTCCTGTTTCCATCACCGAAAATATCTCTAGTAGGGTGAGGTCAGCCATGATGACCTCCAATTTAAAGGCTAGCTGCCAATGCACAATTTTTCTCATGCATACCCATGAAAGCCTTTGCTTCCAGCTGTATCAGCATAGAGGTCCTAACACTACCTGTATTTCACCATGTATATCAATGTTTGATTATTAGTAATGGTAAATATTAAATTCTATATGGTTGATTACATCCAAGCTTCCCTTTCACCCCACCTTTAGACCTTATCTAGGTGAAGGCACACAAATATACTAGAATCATCTATGAAGTTTTCTACTTAAAGGGAAAAAAATCCTTTCTGTTTCCATTTATTAACTGGATCTATTATATAAATTAATAACAAATTAATAAATACTGTACCAGTAACATTGCCTACAATGTAATGATAGTGAGGAATCTATTTAACTTCCTAACTAGTTTTTTATTATCTTATTTATTTTCTTATTATCTACATTAGTCCTGAAAACACTGTGATGACTGTGCCTCTTGCTGTGATACATTACAGATTTTTGTTGTCAGTCATAGTTTATCTGAATGACCTGAATCTACTATCATGTGAGTCTGTGATTAGAATTTTACTTTAGAGAAGAGGATATGTTTTGCCTCTTATGTCTGGTTTACTGATTCCCTTTAGAGCAAACTTTCCGTTAACCTCCCCTTAATGCCACTCAAGCAACAAAACCTATGGAAAGATGCTATCAGCAAGAAGGGCATCTTTGTGGACTAATGAGGGAGGCGGAACTGGGCTGGGCCAGCTAAAGAACTTTAAGGGGCATATTTCTAAAAAAGCGAAATTAGCGCAAAAAAATTAACATCGCACATCACGGCCGCGAAAATAGCGCTATCGCCATATTTATAATGGCGAGCGCCATTGCCACGATATGTATCGCGGCCGCCATGTGTTGCGGTAATTTTAAGTCCCTTCGCAGCGATACTATACAGGGTGCGACCTTCAAGGTGGCGAAGTAAAACAGCCGATACTAGCAGAGCGAAACACATACCGCCGCTTTATAAATAGAAGCGGCGATAACAGGTATGTATCGCCGCGAAGGGTTAACGATTCGTTAACTTTTCGCGGCCGTTTTCGGACCTTAATAAATCGCGTTAAACGCGATTTATGCGTTAATGTCAGGGAAAACGGCCGCGAAAACTTAACAAAGCTTTATAAATATGCCCCTAAGTGTAACAGATGATCCAAACTAAACTCAGGGGTGAGGACCTATCAGTCTCACTCTGGGTACTTTTAAAGGAGGGAAGAGGAGGGGACAAGGGGAGGTAAGTATAATTTTATCCTTTTTATCATTTTTAACTCATAATAAGCAGTGTAACTTTTCTCTACCCCATCCACGCCCCTATTTATTACCAATTCACGCAGAATTATAACATTAGATGGTAACATAGATCTTCAAGCTGAAAACATTTTCATGACCATATAACCACTAGGAACTATTATAAAGTATTACTTGACCCATTATAAGTAATCTTTGTCCATAGATTAAGCATTACCATAGATTAAGCATTATTAAAACATCCTAACATCTGCAAATTTTAACAAAAAAAAAATAAAATAATTTAAAGGGTATCTAATACTCTAAAAAAAATAAAATTTTCAAACATTACACCTTTAGACACAGCAAAGGTTCAAAACTTTTTTTCAGATTTTAAATCTGGGCTGTAGATCATGAGAAATCATTGTTTTAATCACAGCATTTACAGGGAAAGACCTGTCACTCCAGGAGCAGAAATTGTAATATGTGACCCATTAATGACCTCTTACTAGGATCTTTGGCTGCCTGCCAGCACATTTTCTGTATTAATTAAGAGAATCAGCAGGGAAAAGAAGGTGGGGAGGGGGAGGGAGATGTGTAAGCAGGGCAGCGTCCATGGTGAGGCTGTGCAGAACTTATAAGTGTCACAGACATTAAAAGAAGGCAGTGAGTAAGGGAGGGTGGGGGCAATTAGGAGCACTCACTAAACATGAATAATTTAATGAGAAAAGCAAGCACAGATAAATATGTGAGTACCACCATTTTACTTCACTCAAATTGTAGTTTCAGGTAATGTAAAGTTGATTCAGTGAGTATAGTTACCCTTTAATAAAATTTTTAGAAAATCCTCTGCTGCTGGTAATGTAAGCCCCATTGAAATTTAAGGGATGATGCCAAAAATATTCTGTATGAGCCAAAATATTTGGCTCATACAGAAGCAGAAGATCTTGGGACAATAGAGTAGGAGCTTCACCCACAAAGACATTTATAAAGTTCAATAATATAGAAGGTACAATCTTTATTACATGGGTAATAAAGATTTATTTTATTATTAGCCTTTCCTTCTCCTTTAAATAGACTTTTTAAAATGTGACTGTCGGTTGGTGCAGGGCTTGTAACAAACTGCATAGTGAATAGTAAGATGGTGAGGGTAACGTAACCACAATGAAGAGAAAAGGGGCAGACTAAGAAGCTGCAACATTAACTGGCAGGAAGTCTTCAAGCACTTTAAATTTAACATCCCATTGCACTTTAACTGTATAAAAGCCGGGACCATTGGTTAACAGCAAAGGGTTTAGTTATCCTTTGAATTCAGTGAGTTGTTTTATTTTGGCAAGTTACTTCACCCTTTAAAGAGTCAAGCACATTATTGCTCAGTAGGGTTTGCACCTGTGAGGATCTTGCACAAATTGTTGTTTTAAGTGTGTCCTTAGTTCGTTGTTGGACCAACCCTGAGTTATTTTAAAGAAGAGTTATTCCATCATCTGGAATCTTCTCAGTACATTTTATCATTTATCTTCCCAGCAGGGAAAATGGAAACTCAATGCTCTGTGGCTGAGTGTTCAGCATCATTACACCAGGCCACCTTCATTTATTCTAAGACAGCCGAGGGATATTATGTTTGCTGTGATAGAGCTTTATCTTTTTTTTTCCTCAGGAAATTAAATTTTGTATGAAAGAAATAGTTGAGCTTTGCATAATGCGAACTTTATAGTCCGTCTGTTTCAGGTTACCTTGAGCGCCCTCAGATTCTTAGGATTTTCAGAGTTAAGAGGAGATTTTCCATTTGCTCTTGTGGGTTCTCACTGTCACTAGTGGGGAATGGATAGTTTAGCACACTCCTTCGACTGCAACAAATTTGCTGATGGTGAAAATAACTGATACCAATTGATTCCTTTATTTATATAGATCTCATTTATCTTCTGTTTAAATAAGCAGGGAACTGAAAAATGAAGCCAGGTCACTACCTATGTATGTGTCTTGTCTGATCAACCTATTTACCTCCATCAGAGCACATCCCTCCTTTATACAATGAAAATAATTATAAAATATAATATAAAGAATTTTGTAAGAATGTATGGACTTTCTCACTAATCCACTATAGGACTGATAGACATGTGAGACAGGGAAAGTGTTGGTAATAACTTCCGTAGGTCTTATATTATGATACGCTTGGTTTACCTTTTTATTGATCTGTATTGCTTATATCTAGGTAGTGGGAAAATAACCTTGCCTAACCTTTAACTGTCAGTCAAAACAACAGAAACTTTTAGGACATTGAATAACCCAGGGGACAGAGTGGACACATTATAAGGATGAATAAATATTTTATTATTTTATAGCAAACAAATGTAAATAAATAAATTACTGGTATGAATGCTATTATATTTTAGGAGCCCAGTGTCTTTTTTTTACCCAGGGTAAAAGTTTTTGACCCTTATCTGAAAGGATCACTTCGTAGACCATATATGTAATAGTGTAATATACTACTACAGTAAGTTGTATGCACTTACATGTAAGAACTGGGTTCTTTAAAGGATAAGTGCACTGTAAAATCAAGTTATGTTCATTTGGAAGCTGCAGCTTTAAAAATACCGTTGCCTTATTTTTTTTTTTTTTACCTATGCCCCTCCAGAGCCTAGCTTTGTGCCTTGGAAGTTGCTGACATCTTGTTACTAGTTTGCTGAATGTTAAGCTCCGCCCCTCTGAGATTTCCTCTGCTTTCTCCTGCTTGAGCCTCAAACAGTAATGCTTGTGAGTTCCGTGCACTCTCCTGCTTGAGCCTCAAACAGTAATGCTTGTGAGTTCTGTGCACTCCTGCGAGCTCACAAGTAATGCTTGTGAGTTCTGTGCACTCTCCTGCTTGAGCCTCAACAGTAATGCTTGTGAGTTCCATGCACTCTCCTGCTTGAGCCTCAAACAGTAATGCTTGTGAGTTCCGTGCACGTGGGTGTGCACGGAACTCACAAGCATTACTGTTTGAGGCTCAAGCAGGAGAAAGCAGAGGAAATCTCAGAGGGGCGGAGCTTAACATTCAGCAAACCAGTAACAAGATATCAACAACTTCCAAGGCACAAAGCTAGGCTCTGGAGGGGCATAGGTAAAAAAAATATATGGCAATGGTATTTTTAAAGCTGTAGCTTCCAAATGAACATAACTTGATTTTACAGTGCACTTATCCTTTAAAGGGCATGTCCTCCCCCAAAACTATAATCCCCCCCACTACTGGCCCCATCATGTAGTGTAGTTTAATCCTTACCTCACATCCCAGCTCCATATGGTTCTCCTGTAGTCCCACCCAATGTCCCAAAAACATTGGGTGGGACTACTCTTCCTCCTACCTGGCCTCCGGGAGAAGTTTGGCATGCGTACTGCAGCCCTTCTCCGCCTCCCTCTCCCCCCCGATTAGGATTCCCTCCCCCTAGTGTTAATCCCTTTACATATGTCATTCCCTCTGTCCTCCCAGCCCCAACCGCTCTATTTATTTTATTTGAAAGTGCCCCAAACTTTACTTACCTCCCCTCTTTCCTCCGCCGCAATGAGCTCCTGGCAGCCGCGTCCGTGATTGGCTGCTGCTCAGCCAATCACAGACGTGACTGCCGGTCCCGCCCCTCTGCTTGCATTTTCTCACAAGCAGAGGGCCTGGCTGTGCAGCGGAGGAAAGAGGGAAGGTAAGTAAAGTTTGGGGCATTTTCTAATAAAATAAATAGAGCGGTTGGGGCGGGGGGGACAGGGGGAATAACATATAAAAAAATATTTTCAAGGGTGGACATACCCTTTAACTGAAGGGCTTGCATGTTACTGCCAGTAAAAATTCTCTGTGTAGCCATCAAATAACCGAGTGAGCATGTACACCTATGGGCTACTGCAATTTATTTCCCAGCCAACATAAATGGCAGAAAGAAAATTGCAGATGAAGAACTTGAAAATAAAACCCATAACCTCATTGTCCAAAGTCTTTATAAAAACAGCCACCAGATATAACACTGAGCATTTAGCTGCTTTTGCTTACTTTGTAAATAATCAGTATAACAACTTGTGGGTTAATTAATTCTATTTATTTTTAAATAGAATTTATTTTAAATAAAATAATTAATTTATGAATTAATTCTATTTTTTCTTAAGTCCATAAGGTTATAGGTTAAATTATCAAGTCCTACATCGGTAAATCTACTATATAAAGTCTTTCTACCGTTTATGGTGACTGATAAACAGACTGCAGGTTACTTTTCTGTTTTGTATTTAAAATTTAATTCAGCATGCGCAAAGAAAGAGATCTGTCTGTGAAATCTTAAGCTGTCTGCCTGAGAGGAGAGATGCAAGTCTGTGTGCTGTTTTGGGGTTGGCTGTCAGCTTCTAGGGGACAGGTAAACAGGTCACACCTTCTTTACCTTGATATGGTATGCAGCATTTGCTTGTAATTCAACTTAACATAGTGGGAGAACCAGAGATGGAGGATTCCTGGGAGGTAATCAACAGCTATTGAGCAGAAGTGGACTTAAACTATTACATTTCTAAATCTATACCTTTAGGGAACAAATGTAAAACAATTAGGTTCTCTCCTGCCTGGCTTAATAATCAGGGAAAAAGGCTTTTAAAAATTTGAGATCAGAGGGAACCAAACCAGCTTACAGGGAGTATAAAAGCTGTAATAAGGAATGCAAGAAAGCAATAAAACTAGATAAAAAAAAGAAAATGTAATACGGATAGCAGAACAAAGCAAGTTTAACCCCAAAATGTTTTTAAGTATATCAATAGTAAAAAAAATGTGGACAGAGCATGTGGGGGACCATTAAATAATGGGGCTGAGATGGTTATAGAGGATGCCGAATAGGTTAATGTGCTAACCTGTGGGGGACATGGTACGGAAACAATTAGACAAAGTAAATATCAATAAAGCAACAGGCCTGGATGAAATACATCCTCGAATCTTAAGAAAGCTTAGTCCAGTTTATCTAGACCACTGTTTCTAGCAACGGCTAGAGCTAGCAAGATATTGTCTTGTATAAAGAGGAGAATAGCTTCAAGAGAAAAAAATATTATTCTCCCACTTTACAAAGCACTGGTAAGGCCTCATTTGGAATATACGGTGCAGTTTTGGAATCCCATATACAAAAGGGACATCTTGGAAATGGAAGCAGTTCAGAGAAAGGCAACTAAAATAATAAAGGAAATGGAGGGGCTTGAATATGCAGGCAGATTAGACAAGTTAGGGCTGTTTACATTGGAGAAGGGATGTTTGTGTGGGGATATGATCACTTTATACAAATATGTTATTGGCCCATACAGTAAACTCTCTGGTGCATTGTTCACCAATAGGTCATAACAGAGGACACGTGGGAGAACAGTGAAACTGTGGAACTGTCTTCCAGCAGATGTGGTAATGGCAAGTTCACTGAATAGCTTTAAAAGTGGGCTAGATAAGTTTCTAAAACTAAATAAATATACTATATAATATTGAGAATTACTGGTATTAATACATATACTGTAGTTCTGGTTGGTACAGGGATACTATATAATATGAGAATTACTGGTTTAAAACATATACTGTAGTTCTGGTTGGTACAGGGACTATATAATATTGAAAATTGCTGGTATTAATACATATACTGTAGTTCTGGTTTGTACGGGGATACTATATAATATTGAAAATTACTGGTATTAATACATATACTGTAGTCTGTTGGTTGTACGGGGATACTATATAATGTTGAGGATTACTGGTATTATAAGTATACTGTAGTTCTGGTTGGTAAGGGGATACTATATAATATTGAGAATTACTGGTATTAGCACATTCACATTTGCCTGTTTGCAGAGGAACGGTGATTGTGCTTTTACACTATGGGCCATTTATGTTGGTTTTGACCAGTCAGCAGGTACAAGGGATTTAGGAACCATCTGTGCTGTGCCTCATTCAGCTGGATTTACCCACATGGGTTACTAGGTTAAAGTCACGCTAACCGATTTAATATCGCTTAGTGCTACTTTAACCCCTTCACTACGCAGGTATCGCAAAAGATACCCACGCAACTGGCGCGGCAAATTCAATATCGATTTTGCACTCTTTTGTGAGGCTTTTTAATGCCAGCTAATAGCTAGGAAGTATTTACTGTAAATTCTTTGCACAATAAGTAAAACAACCACAGCCAACAAGGTAAAAAATAAATCACTTTTATATTCACAAAAGAAAAATATTGATAGAGATTTCTGTTAACTGGGCTAGATAGGAGCCCAATAGGACTATTATGAAGTATCACATACAGATATCTGACCTTGTTAAGAGGTTTAGAAAATTCTTTTTGCGGATTAATGAAATTCAAAACCAGCACAGAAGAAACAAATCATTATTTAAATATTCCCCGTTAAGATTTTAATCTAATTCTAACATTCTTTCCAGAATTAGACATTAATTGAGTTCCTTTCTACACAATGATCTCCATAGTTTGGGTAGTTAAATAAAATGAACAACTATTTATTATTTGGAAATTAAAAATTAAATTAACATTAATAGGGACGTTTTTATACCTCGTTATTGGTACGTACGGTTGTAACTAAGGTAGGATTGATTGTTCCTACCACCCAAAAACATTTAGTTGAGGAGTGGCAGCACATACAGTTTTCATATTCCAGGTTAGTCTTGGACTTATTTATTAAAGATGCTGAAGCACTTAGGAAGCCTGGCAGAAGCAGTTTTCTTTAGGCTGGCACTTCTCACAGAAACAGTATTGGGAGGTAGAAGTTTCATCAAGAAGAGCGCTGTGACAGAACATCGGAAGAGGAGGCAAAGTAAGTAATGATCGGGGGATGTTTTTTATACAAATTACTATAGCGCTTTTTGGTGGGGAGGGAGCCACACTACAGAAAAAAATTATAAAAGGAGTGGACATGCCCTTTAACATATTTCAAAAGTTTTTTATTTAAAATTTTGTTTCCCTTTTGTGTGAATCCCTGTTGGAGAAGGGCATCCGTAAGTGTACTTGAGGATAACAGGCACTGGTGCTCAGAGGTAAAGGTTGAAAGGTAAAATTAAAAAAAATTTAGTTTTGGTATTACACGTACAATAACTACTATTATTAGTCAAGAGAATGACAAAATTAATATGGAATATAAGGATGCTTGTCCTTGATGTAATCAATATGTTGAGATATCTGACCTTTTCCTTTGAAATCATTAGCGCATTAGATGGCCAAGCAGCCACTGCTGCAGGTTTTACATTCGCAATAAAAAGTTTTACATCATTTAGCATTACTTTAACTCCAGAAGAGCATTGTGGCTCTCTGTAGATATAGTCATACATATCTAAATGCACCTGTTTTGCTTGCATAACCTGTGGTGGCTTAGCAGTCTAATGCTCTACTTTTAGAAACACATAGCCATGAGGTTCAGGGTTGTGCTTCTAGGGGGCGAGGCTGCTGTTTTCCTTGTTTTGATCTATGGTGCACAAAAGAGCATGCAAAGTATACTACACACCAAAACAAAGGGGTGGATTATTGGAGCTGACCCCCCACAGGTTAATTTCATAAATCATCCAACAGCAAAGGTAGGGGTGAGACACAGCTTGTTGTATTTTTGTGAATGGACACTGTGTGTTGGGACAAATTTGTCTGGTGATTTTAACTGCCCTTAAGGTGCAATTTTTGAGGTTTCATTTACCTTTAATAGCTAGGGCAATTTAATAATTGCAGGCTCTTGTTACAGTGATTTGGTGCGTACACATTAGAAGTGCTGCACTTCTTATATATTTCTTTGTCAAAGGCCTTGAGAACCATGGTACAATGAACCTTAATTTATATACAGCTTTATAGCATGGCAAAGCTACATTGCAGAGATGGTCTGTGAAGCATCACTATCATAGTCACACAGAGTGGAAAATCAGATTTTACATTTTTGAATTTCATTCCATAGGGGAAGAAACTATACAGACTATTAAAGAGGAACTTTTTTTCTGCAGAGTGAAAGTGTCTATTTACATTAAGGTCTGCAAATTAAGGAAACAATATTTTCCATATTTTCCACTTTATATGTGTTTGTAGACATTTATGGATTAAAAGAAACAACTACAACTCCCAAGAAGAAATGCTCAAGGTACCTCACAGGTGTCCAATCCCTTCTGGCCACCTCACTGCCAGATAGACAATACTAAGAAATGAAAAGAATAACTGCAATAAAGAGGGATTAACCCTTTAAAATATAAACGACTGGACAGCTACTCTTTTCATTTCTTAGTATAACTACAACTCCCAGCATTCCTGGTGTACAGAGGAAAGCCAGGGAATGCTGAGAGCTGTAGTTCTCAAACATCTCGAGTGCCATAGTTTGAGGATCTGATTAAGAGAGGTAGGCCCACTTGCCTCTGGGAAAGAATTCTGTCCTTTTACTGTATTCACCAAAGTTATTTTTTTCTTCAGAATTACATATGTTCTAGTTGTTCTCTTATAATACTATATGATCTAAATAGAATATATGTATGGGTAATAATTTATATGATCAATAATACAAGTAATTCACTAACTTAGCTACCCTAAAATGTATCGTTCGCTAACCCTCAAATGAGCATTCAATTTTCGGCAACTCTCGAAAGTATTGTTGTTTTCGGTAATCCTCAAATTTATGGTTCTATTTTCGCTAACCCTTGAAAGTTCATTTGGTAACCTCGAATTGGCCGTAACCCTCGAATGATAGTGACATGTTCCCCAGACCATATCCCAGGTGCCACAACCATTTCACGTAAGCTACCATTGTTAGTTTAGCTGTAAATCATCCGAACTTTTGAACTATCACTCCCCATTGACTTTTATGGGTTGAACTTTTACTGAAGTTCGATAGATTAAAAAACGGACGAAACTTTATGAAGTTCGGCCATCTCTAATTAGAGGGACGAGGACTGAAACTGGAAGTGAAACTGAATACAAAAATAACACCTGCATAAGGTACTGTTTGAAGTGGTGCCAGCAGATCACTCTACTTAACATCTCAAGAAACAATGGAATACAAACAAGACTATAGGGGAATGTACAAAGAATCACCATAACCATTTACAAAGGTTTAACATGATTTTAACATGGGATTTGCATTGGCTGCGTGTGCTTTAGAAAAGTCAGCACTAGCCATTTTATATAATTTTATATGATATTAAAGGGGAACTGTGGTCTCCTTTCAAGTGGCCTAATAATTAAAAAGAGCACACTTCTACTTTTAAAATGACTCCATCATTCTAACTGTGTCATCCAAAGTTACAGCAGTAACTTTACAGGCCTATTAAAAGATCCAGCGAAGCTGGAAACATTATCCAATATACACTTGTGTGGAAACCACAGTTACAATTTAACCAATAGGTGGAGTGTGTTTGCAATCTCTCTAAATAACCTGGATGTTCTCCTTACTTTAATTAGATTGAATTCTATTTGTATTTTATCCGCAGAATGAAGGTACCCTTCTAAAGAAAAGCAGCTGTTGGTGGAGCTTGCAACAATCAGAGATGAAGTTGGTGAGTAAAATATATGCACGAGTCTCGGGATGAACAGAGTGCTTTGTCCTAAATCATCATTAACTAGACAGTGCAATTTGTTCTATTAATAACTCTATTGTTGTAATAATAATAAAATAAAATAATATTGTAAATTTATATAGCACCAACATGTTCTGTGGCGCTTTACAATTAAATAGATACATTATACCATCCCTTCCCCTAAAGCTTACGATCATAAAGTATATTCCTCATCTGTATTTGACAGAATGGGAAAGGAAGCACTCCTTGAATGATATCATATACATCATTTCCTACCCCCTCACTGTTTTTAAAGAGATAAAGACATTAAGAGTAAAGGTTTGTACACACGTGCGATCGCAGGTGCCGACCCGCAACGCACAATGTGTACGAACGGGCGTTTCTGGTGATAATCATCCTGTGTATGGGCACTTTATCGGCTGAAACGGCCACTGTGCGGAGATCTGCCCGGCAGATCCGGCAACGATCCCCGACCTTACAGCTGTTTCAGCCAATAAAGTGTCCATACACGGGACGATTATCACCAGAAACGGCTGTTCATATACATCGTGAGTCGGACCTGCGACACACTGTGTACGAACCTTTAGCCTGTCTCCGTGTTAAAATTCATAAAGTTGTGGAATGCAAAAAAAGAAAAAAAAAAACACCACTTTTCCAGAATTTATAATCAGACGTGAAGGGGGTGTGAACTGATATGAGTTCTCACAGTGACAAACCCTTTCCCAACTCTACTTTATGTATCAATCCCAGTAACTTGTAACATCCCTTGTTTGTAGAAACTCATCCAGCTTTTTATTAAACTGACCAATGAACCTGCCATAACAACGTCCACTGGAAGACAGTTCCATAGCTTTACCGTTCTCACAGTGACAAACCCTTTCCGAGCTTGAAGCCTAAACCTTTTATCTTCAAGTCTTAAGGGATGTCCTCGTGTCCTTTGACATGTTCTATTGGTGAACAATGCCCCAGATAGTTTATTGTATGGCCCGTTAATGTATTTATACACAGTAATCATATCCCCACGCAAGCGCCTTTTCTCCAGCGTACATAATTGTAACTTTTCCAGTCTCTCTTCATATTCAAGCTCCCCCAATCCCCTTATTAATTTAGTTGCCCTTCTCTGAACCCTTTTCATTTCAAAGATGTCCTTTTTGTACAGAGGATTCCAAAATTGCACTGCATATTCCAAATGAGGCCTTACAAATGCTTTGTAAAGAGGGAGAATTACATTTTCCTCCCTTGAATCCATACCTCTCTTTATACAAGACAATACCATGCTGGCTCTGGCTGTTGCCGCCTGGCACTGCTTACTACCTTTAAGTTTGTTATCCACCAAAACTCCAAGATCCCTTTCCAACAGGGATTCACTTAACACAGAGCCATTTATAGTATAAGTAGCACAAGTATTTTTAAGTCCAAAATGCATCACCTTAAATTTATCAACATTGAATTAAATACTATATAATATTGAGAATTACTGGTATTAATACATATACTGTAGTTCTGGTTGGTACAGGGATACTTTATAATATTGAGAATTACTGGTATTAATACATATACTGTAGTTCTGGTTGGTACGGGGATACTATATAATATTGAGAATTACTGGTATTAATACATATACTGTAGTTCTGGTTGGTATGGGGATACTATATAATATTGAGATCTAATGTTGATCGGCTCCCTCTACTTTAAAAATACTGAAATGTCAGTTGTGTGAACGTGCACTTTACATAAATTTTAGAGAGCGTAGCAATAGTAAAACTGAGTGCTACATTAGTAGGAATCATTTATAGTAACAGGTGTTTCATCATTTAGGGAACAAATGCAGATCCAATAAAGGTTACCGTATTATAAATTTGGGAGATTGTGTCTAACATCTGGTAGATTTATTTTGATTGGATGACTAAATTAGTATCACTAAATAGGAAGTAGGGAGGACTTGGGGCCCTATTTATAAAAGATCGGTATCGTTATCGTAAAATACGATCGTTATGTAAAATAACGACGGGTTTTACGATAAATGACCGTTATTTACCGATAACGACCGTTTATTTACCGATAACGACCGTTATCGGTAAAACGGTGGTATCGGTAAATAACGGTCGTTACGGTAAATAAACGGTCGTTATCGGTAAAAACCCGGTCGTTAATTTCTACGATACGATCGGTATTTTACGATAACGATCCGATCTTTTATAAATAGGGCCACTTGATGCCCCTACATTCTGTCTATGACGCACTGACAATTAATCAATTCTGTTTACAGGTTTGTTATCAGTGACATGCCAGGTTAGAGAAGCAAGGTTTTACAATCTGTATTTTTGTGCTCATTTTTGGGGTGTGCATACTGTAATTTATAATACTGCAACTAGAATAAGTTCAGGTAATGACACTAATGACCCCTTTAACCTCCAAACATGTAACTTCTATACATATTGACAGGTGGTCTCTGGGTTCCAATTATTCTTCTAAACATCGCCTTGTTCTCATGGCAATAATCCATTCATCTAACTCCAATACGGTATATATAATTATTGGAAATGTGTCTGCCTGTTAAGTTATTGCGATTGTGTGTGTGTTATAGGATGTGGACTGCATACGCTATTATCACATCACTATCTCTATGACAGTTCACAGTTGTCAATTAGCTGAATATAATACATACGGCTCCTATACTTTCAATGGGGAGGTGCAGTGGCGAGAATCTATATTACAGTCACTCAGGTGCGTCACTGAGTGACTAATAAGAATTCTTGCCACTGCACCTCCCCCCCCCTCTATACTCCATACTAGAGAATTTGATTTCCAGGATATAAAGGGTTAAAGGGCATGTCCACCCCCCCAAAACTATAATTCCCCCCACTACTGGCCCCATTGTGTAGTGTAGTTTAATCCTTACCTTACAACCCAGCTCCATCTGGTTCTTCTGCTGTCCCCCCTAAAGTCCAAAAAAACGCCCACCAGGAGTACTGCAGAGTCCATATAGGACTCTGCCTCCTGTCTCCTCTCCGGGAGAAGTTTTGCATGCGCACTGCAGCCCTTCTCCCCTCCCTTCCCCTCCCTCCCGATTAGGATTCCCTCCCCCTAGCGTTAAAATTACTTTTATATAATATTCCCCCTGTCCCCCCAACCGCTATATTTTTATTATCAGAAAGTGCCCCAAACATTACTTACCTTCCCTCTTTCCTCTGCCGCACTGAACTCCTGCCAGCCCCGTCCGTGATTGGCTGCCTTTCAGCTAATCACAGACGTGACTGCCGGTCCCACCTCTCTGCTTGCATTTTCTCGCAAGCAGAGGGCCTGGCAGTGCGGCGGAGGAAGGTAAGTAATATTTTGGGGCACTTCTGATAAAAATATAGCGGTGGTCCACCCTTCTAAAAAAAATTTTGAATAATATTCTCCTGTCCCCCAGCCCACCGCTATAGTGTTAAGTTTAGAAAGTGCCCCAAATATTACTTACTTCCCTCTTTCCTCGCCGCACTGCCAGGCCCTCTGCTTGCGAGAAAATGCAAGCAGAGGGGTGGGACCGGCAGCCGCGTCTGTGATTGGCTGAGCGGCAGCCAATCACAGACGTGGCTGCCGGAAGTTCAGTGCGGCGGAGAAAAGAGGGAAGGTAAGTAATGTTTGGGGCACTTTCTGAACTTAACACTATAGCGGTTGGGGATGGGGGAACAGGGAGAATATTATGTATAAATGATTTTACGCTAGGGGGAGGGAATCCTAATCGGGAGGGAAAGGGAGGGGGAGAAGGGCTACAGTGCGCATGCCAAACTTCTCCCGGAGGGGAGACAGGTGGCAGTCTCCTATGTGGGCGTTTTTTTGGATATTGGGGGGGGATCGCAGAAGAACCCTATGGAGCTGGGATGTAAGGTAAGGATTAAACTACACTACACAATGGGGCCAGTAGTGGGGGGGATTATAGTTTTGGGGGTGGACATGCCCTTTAACCTTAATGGGAAATGCTAAACTTGTCTCGTGTTTTAATGTCTGTAAGAACAAGTGAAAAAGTCCATGCGATGAGTAAAGAATTCACAGCAACACATTTGAAATGGTAATAAACAGAGCTGCAACAAAATAGAGAAAGAAAAACCCCTTATAAAGTGCATAGAGCATATACTAGTATAGTGCAACCGGCAGAACGAAAAAAATAAATAGGAGAAAGAAAAAACACCTTTCTTGTCCCTTTGGAGGGTAGGAGCCGTCTCTCCACCCTACTAGCCCTAATTTACAAGCAGGTACCCCTAGGCACTCCGTGCCCTCCTAATCTGAAAGGGTAAGATACTAGTCTGATGGCCCTACATATAAGGAATTAAAAGAGACTGACTGCTGGATGTGTTTAAAATAAATAGCACAACACCAATAGCTGCCATCAGTGTGCTTAGGATTGCCACACTGAGCAGAAAAAATAGACCCAACAAAACCACGTAATTTATAGTTGCATTAGTGGTACAATATGGTTAGGTCTAAAGGTGAGGTGCTCAACAAAAACAAAAACGGAGGTCCCCTGACGCGTTTCGCTCCTCACAGGAGCTTAGTCATACCTCATAGATTTAATAAACAGAGCTGCACCAGTTGTATATGTGTCCTTGATTACCGTACATTGATTTGGCAACCGTATAAATAATAAATCCCACTGCTACAATATGAGCAAGTACACTGTGGTGAAATGGCTATATCCATGTGTGGAATTACTAAGGTTTGTGCCAGTGATGTCACCATAATGTGAGTTACCTGCTGCTGCATGGAAACGGCCCCAGGGTTTTATTTAACCTTATCCTTTGTGTTAAATACATTGTCCTCTGTTCGGTAAAAAGTCAGAAAAATGTATCTAATTCCCTATATAAGCACATCTACCCATTGGCTAAGTCCCGGACCGAGTGAGGGGATAGGCCAGACCTGAGATGGCAACGTTTAGGTGAGATTGTGAACAATCAAAGTTAAAGGGACTGTCCACCCCTCTTTCCAAAAACTGATATAATGTAGATAACCCCCCAAAACCTTAACTTCGTTTTAGTCAAAATTAGAAAATCAGCTCCCACACAGAGATATATACTTACATGCTCTCTCGCTCCACCGCCGCGGCTCTGCACTTACGGGTAAGGCAGTCAGTGTTGTCCGTGACTGTGACGTCACGGCCAATCACTGACTGCCATTCCCGGAGCAGTCTCCACTGCAGCTGCTCAAGAACACAAAAAGAACAAAGAGCAGCCACAGTGGAGACTGGAGAGAGAAGACACCAGAAAGCGGCCAGTGGAGCGAGGGCTGTAAGTATAATAATCTGTGTGGGAGCTGATTTCTAAATTTGACTAAAACGAAGCTAAGGTTTTGGGGGGGTTATCTACATTATATCAGTTTTTTGGAAAGAGGGGTGGACAGTCCCTTTAAACCCAGGGGTGAGGTGGAAACCTAGTTTTCATTGCTTTCTCTACGTAGATTCACATATCTATCTATCTAAGTATATATCCTATCCATCTATCTACCAATTTTAATTAGTGAACAATAGTCCCTAGTGTAGAGATGTAATGTGGGTTCGAATAAAACCCAGTTTCGAATCGAATCTGAGGGTTTCGAAGTGTGACAAAACTTTCGGAACTCCCGAATTCACGGAACCTGGATTTCTAATTATTTTATCGAAAGTGAGACGATTTTCGAAAATCGAATTTTCGAACTTACTTTCTGAAAATGTAAAAAAATTTGAAAACGGAAAGAAACTCAATGGTTTTGAACATCTCTACCCCTAGTGTAAAGAGCTGATAGACTGGCAGCAGGTTAAAGACCCCATGTTATCACCAGGGTTGCCAACCGTCCGTAAAATTACAGACAGACTGTGAAAACGTGCCTAACAAGTGATTTTAAACAGCCGTCCGTTTTAAAACAGGTCCGGTAAAAAAGCAAACAACTCCTCCCCCTCCTCTTCGTCCTTCTAACTCCTCCCCTCTCTCCCTCAGCTGTATCTCAGCTTTTCAAGGCAGATTATTCATGTCATTACACCTTAGGCTATGGCTGTCCTCAATACAAACTGTGAAATGGTGTCTAGCTCCACCCTTTATGCAAATATCTAGTCATAGTCATAACTGTCACTAGGTCTTAAATAATAGTGGGCAGCACAGTGGCGGGTGGTAAGCGATGATGCCATTGCAAGCACTGGTCCGAGTTCTAATCCAGCTCGGGACATATCTGCAAAAGAAGTTTGTATGTTCACTCCCCTGTGCTTGCTGTGGGTTTTCCCCGGGTACTCCGGTTTCTCCACAATCATGAAGACATACGGATTATAGTAGTTGCAAACACATATTGCTTTGTTTGTATGCCTACAATGTCTATCAACAGATAACCATCAACTTCTACCCTGGCTGTAACAGGTCAGGTGGAGCCTGTGACGGGTAGCTGCTTGGAAGTCTGCTGAAATGACAAGGCTTACAAATAAAGCATTTTTTTAATTATTACTATTAATATGGATTTATATAGTGCTAACAATTACATATATACGTTAACATCAGGCCCCTGTCCTGAAGAGCTTACAATCTAAGGACATTTGTAGCCACAACAACTATCAGTATGTCTATGATCTCCAAGCTTTAGGTGAAGTACCTTAACTTCTCTCCTGCTCCTGCAGGTTTTATGAAGAACGGGAGGTAAGACCTCCTTATCTCTTGTGGCAAAGCTCTAGCACACATAATTTATACATTTATGTACTGAACTATCATGTATTGTTCCCCTTGTATGACTTTATTGTATTTTGTTACTGTACAGCGCTGCGTCCCCTAGTGGCGCTTTATAAATAAACTATACATACATACACATACAAGGACACAGCTCCTTACCTCCCGTTCTTCAATAAAACTAAATGCCCAATTTTTTATCAGTGATACCCTTAATTCACCAAGCGATCCCATGACATTAGACTGATCCCACCGAAACCGCCTTTCCGCATGTCAGTCGCACAAACAGAACGTGAAAGGCGGTTCGGCTGGATCAGGATCGCTCGGTCAGATAAGTAAAATCATTAATGAAAAACCATTCAATGAATGGCCACTGAATGGACTCAGTAAAGGTCTTACAAGGTTCTCTCTCATTGCAATGGAGGACTCAGCACTGCTCCAGCTCCCCCTTCAAACCCCGGGTACAAGTGAGATGTTCCTCTGTATTCGATGCGCATCGCTCTTGGACATGCACATAGAACATAAAGGGAGATTCAATAAAGTTTTTATCAGTAAAGGGTATGTCCACCCTAATATCAAATTTTAATATGTGATCCCCTGGGCTCCCAGGGCGCAGTACGCATGGCAAAAATCTACGGAGGCCAGGTAGCAGGCAGTGTCTTATATGGACCTGCTAGCCTCTGGTGGGCAGTTTTTGGCACTTGGTGGGGGACTACAGGAGAACCAGATGGAGCTGGGATTGTGGTAAGGAAGATTTAAACTACACTACATGATGGGGCCAGTAGTTGGGGGGATTATAGTTTTGGGGGTGGACATGCCCTTTACAAATGGTGCTAATTTTGCCTCAACCAGACAGATCTTATGTAACGTTTGAAAGCTAACATCTGATTGGTTGGGGCAAAATTAGCACCGGTTTAATGATAAGAACTTTTATTGAATAACCCTGTAAGTCCGTTAGGACCTGTCAGACTACGCTGCGGAGGAGCAAGAGATTAGGTAAGTTCCTTACCTTTGTTCCCGGCTCCTGCAAGTTTAATTGAAGAACGGGAGGGAAGCACAGCTCCTTTACCTCCCATTCTTCAATAAAAACTAAATGGCATTTTTTTAATCAGTGGCCATACCCTTTAAAGTATCAGGTTTTATGTAGGCGAGTTCAGTAGTGTATATAGTTTAATTCGGGAGACACTGACTTGTTCTGGGATAATCATTAAAAGGGGGAGTGGCTTAGGTAAGCTACTAACTCCACCCCCTGTTTGTAAAAAATCTTAAGTGTCAAGGATTTTTTTGCCCCCTTGTCTGTAAACATTTTAAAATTAGGTTGTCAACACTGGTTATCACTGTCGGTGTTGTAAGCAGCGCTAAGAGCACATTGTATCTCTTTAACCCCAAATAGACCACATCATTCCATAGGCAGTGGCATAGGACTGAATTTGCTATGGTCTCATAGTGAAAGAGCTCAGTGTCAGACCAGCCTGGGGAAATTGGTGACTTGTCCCTTGTTCTGCAGCTATCGATCAGCTGTAGCCCCTCCCATAAACCGCTGCTGGCAGGTGAGTGTTCCTTCTCTGCTTTCGTTCTCACTGGCTTAGGGAGCTCAGCCACCCAAACGTAATAGAGCTTCAGCCAGCTGGAAAGGGGGAATATGGAGACCGAGGCTTTTCTTAGGATTTGCAGCCAGCTAACCCTTGAATGAAGCTGCCAGGATGGGCCAGTGTTGCTGCAAGCTGTGTGTTTGCTCTCCTTGTCTGGACAAAACGGTACTTGGTTCCCAATTGCTGTCTGTTGCAGGGATGGAAGGGGCAGTGGTTGATCCTTCTGGTTATTGTCTGTTTCATTTCTGCCCTCGTACCCATGTGTGATCATAGGTGCCTGGAGCAGGGGCTGGAACACAACAGTTGGTTGCTCATTAGCTGCATGTCGAGTCGAGCTCTATTGTGTGTGCCGGGGAATGGCTTGAGCTGCTGGATGCAGTGTGATCATATCCTTTTGTTTGCCGTCTCTCGTGTGTGTCGTTCTGTGTAATACAGTAATGTCTAACCTGTGGTCCTCTTCTGTTGGTGGACTAATAAATCCTAACGCTTCAACAGCTGGAGGGTGATGTCCTAATAGATAAATAAATTATTTCCCTGGTGACCTGTTCCCTGTGTCCCTAGTGATGTTTGGGCAGACATAAAGGAACTTCCCTGATTTAACAAAGTCAAAAAGTTATTCCTAGAAACACAATGGCAGTCTGGATTATACAACCAAAATGATCGACTGCAGCCCACCACAGGACGCCAGATGCAGTTTATTAAACATTCATATTTTGCATTGATAAATTATTTATCATACCAGGGCCATTTGTCAGCCTATAGGTTGCAGATCTGGTCAGAAATGCATGTGAGACATTATTATAACACCGGGATTAGAGCATCACTTTAATATACAGTGTGTCACTTTATATAGAGTGCTTCACTTTAATATACAGTGTGTCACTTTTATATAGAGTGCTTCACTTTAATATACAGTGCGTCACTTTTAATTACAGTGCTTCACTTTAATATACAGGGCGCCACTTTTATATACAGTGCGTCCTTTTATATACAGAGCGCCACTTTGTATACAGTGTGTCACTTTTATATACAGGGCGCCACAGTATATACAGTGCGTCACTTTTATATACAGTGCGTCACTTTATATACAGTGCTTCACTTTGTATACAGTGCGTCACTTTTATATACAGTGCTTCACTTTTATTACAGTGCTTCACTTAATATAAGGCGTCACTGTATTACAGGCTTCACTTTAATATACAGTGCTTCACTTTAATACAGTGCTTCACTTATATACAGTGCACCACTTTTTATATTCAGTGCACCACTTTAGTATACAGTGTGTCACTTTTATATATGAGTCATTTTAATATGCAGTGAGTCACTTTAATATGCGTGAGTGTTTTAATGCACAGTGTTGTTTTTAATATACAGGGCGTCACTAATATACAGTGGCCACTTTAGTATACAGTGCACCACTTTAATATACAGTGCTTTACTTAAATATTCAGTGCGCCACTTTAATATACAGTGCGTCACTCTTAATATACAGTGTGCCACAATTCATATACAGTGTGTCACTGTAAATACAGTGCATCACTTTAATACACAGTGCGTCACTTTATACATAGTGGGTCACTTAATATACAGTGCATCACACTATAATATATAGTGGTCACTTGAATACACGTGCATCACTGTAATACACAGTGCATCACTTTAATATGCAGTGAGTACTTTAATACACAGTGTGTCACTTTAATACACAGTGTGTGACTTTTATATACAGTGCGTCACATTATTATATAGCCCTTACTTTAATACTAGTGCGTCTCGTTAATACACAATGAATTGTAAGATTGCTCACTGCATGGGCTGAAAGGTATTCCGATGCAAAGTAAACACAGGAAAGTTACAGGGACTGATGCTAGAGTAAAACTGTAATGTACCTGCTTAATAACTTGGAATATTAATGATCTCTCCATAAGAATATGAGGAAATTATGGGGGATGTTCTTGTTACTTTATCCATTTTTGCTAAACTTCACCCTATTAGGGTGAAAGTATTGTCATCAGCGAATATATATAGGTACCGGTAATTCTAGTCTTAAAATAATGGTTGTACCACATTAATTACAGCAGTTCGCAAAAAGAGGGTCACAATTGTGGCCCTTTGCAAAGACTTGGAATGAGTTAACACATTCGCAATGTATAAGAGTGGCTATCGATAAAACGCGCCGATAATAGTTTTGTGGAGGGGAGAGAGGTGGCACTTTAGTCAGTTATAGTATAAAGGAAAATTCCATGTTTATAAGAGTTGCTAATTAAACAAACACAATACCTATCTTTCTATTTAATTCCTAACTAAAGGTAAACCTGATATAATAAATCCTTCCCCTTCCAGTCGGTTCGGTCTTTCAAATAGCTGATCGCGCGTAATAACTTACTTCAATATGCGATCAGCTGTTTAAAAACAACTGATTGTGGATCTTTTACTGGGAGGGGTGTTGTGTCAGGACCTCCAATTTTGCAGGGGGCGGCGGCCGGCACGGGCCCCTGCAATTACACCCTGGATAATTCTCTTTTTTTCTCCGGTTGAATATGAGCATGCCAGAACTCAGTGAGTTATTGGAGTGGGAAGTAACTGCAGATATCTGTGGAATTTACTTTGTACTGTAATCAGCATAATTAGAATGTGTGGCCTGGAAATATGCCACGATTAGGGTAATACCAAGAACCACTTTCCAGAGACTTAACTACCAGCAGCAGCAACAAAGGACAGACTCTGGACATGGAATAGTCTACCATGGGCTATACTTCTGTACTGTGCGTACCCAGCTTCAGCTATAAACATATCATTACCATTATTTATTTCAAGGAACTCCTGTTTCCATCACAGAAAATATCTCTAGTAGGGTGAGGTCAGCCATGATGACCTCCAATTTAAAGGCTAGCTGCCAATGCACAATTTTTCTCATGCATACCCATGAAAGCCTTTGCTTCCAGCTGTATCAGCATAGAGGTCCACTACACTACCTGTATTTCACCATGTATATCAATGGTTGATTATAGTAATGGTAAATATTAAATTCTATATGGTTGATTACATCCAAGCTTCCCTTTCACCCCACCTTGACCTTATCTAGGTGAAGGCACACAAATATACTAGAATCATCTATGAAGTTTTTTACTTAAAGGGAAAAAAACTTCTGTTTCCATTATTAACTGGATCTATTATATAAATTAATAACAATAATAAATACTGTACCAGTAACAATTGCCTACAATGTAATGATAGTGAGGAATCTATTTAACTTCCAACTAGTTTTTTATTATCTTATTTATTTTATTATCTACATTAGTCCTGAAAACACTGTGATGACTGTGCCTCTTGCTGTGATACATTACAGATTTTGTTGTCAGTCATAGTTTATCTGAATGACCTGAATCTACTATCATGTGAGTCTGTGATTAGAATTTTACTTTAGAGAAGAGGATATGTTTTGCCTCTTATGTCTGGTTTACTGATTCCCTTTAGAGCAAACTTTCCGTTAACCTCCCCTTAATGCCACTCAAGCAACAAAACCTATGGAAAGATGATCAGCAAGAAGGGCATCTTTGTGGACTAATGAGGGAGGCGGAACTGGGCTGGGCCAGCTAAAGAACTTTAAGGGGCATATTCTAAAAAAGCGAAATTAGCGCAAAAAAATTAACATCGCACATCACGGCCGCGAAAATAGCGCATCGCCATATTTTATATGGCGAGCGCCATTGCCACGATATGGATACGCGGCCGCCATGTGTTTGCGGTAATTTTAAGTCCCTCTCGCAGCGATATATACAGGGTGCGACCTTCAAGTGGCGAAGTAAACAGCCGATACTAGCAGAGCGAAACACATACCGCCGCTTTTTTAAATAGAGCGGCGATAACAGGTAGTATCGCCGCGAAGGGTTAACGATTCGTTAACTTTTCGCGGCCGTTTCGACCTTAATAATGCGTTAAACGCGATTTATGCGTTAATGTCAGGGAAAACGGCCGCGAAAACTTAACAAAGCTTATAAATATGCCCCTAAGTGTAACAGATGATCCAAACTAAACTCAGGGGTGAGGACCTATCAGTCTCTCTGGGTACTTTTAAAGGAGGGAAGAGGAGGGGACAAGGGGTAGGTAAGTATAATTTTATCCTTTTTATCATTTTAACTCATAAAGCAGTGTAACTTTTTCTACCCCATCCACGCCCCTATTTATTACCAATTCACGCCAGAATTATAACATTAGATGGTAACATAGATCTTCAAGCTGGAAACATTTTCATGACCATATAACCACTAGGAACTATATAAAGTATTACTTGACCATTATAAGTAATCTTTGTCCATAGATTAAGCATTACCATAGATTAAGCATTATTAAAACAATCCTAACATCTGCAAATTTTAACAAAAAAAAAAAATAAAATAATTTAAGGGTATCTAATAATCTTAAAAAAAATAAAATTTTCAAACATTACACCTTTAGACACAGCAAAGGTTCAAAACTTTTTTTCAGATTTTAAATCTGGGCTGTAGATCATGGAGAATCATGTTTTAATCACAGCATTTACAGGGAAAAGACCTGTCACATCCAGGAGCAGAAATTGTAATATGTGACCCATTAATGACCTCTTACTAGGATCTTTGGCTGCCTGCCAGCACATTTTCTGTATAATTAAGAGAATCAGCAGGGAAAAGAAGGTGGGGAGGGGGAGGAGATGTGTAAGCAGGGCAGCGCATGGTGAGGCGTGCAGAACTTATAAGTGTCACAGACATTAAAGAAGGCAGTGAGTAAGGGAGGGTGGGGGCAATTAGGAGCACTCACTAAACATGAATTTAATGAGAAAAGCAAGCACAGATAATATGTGAGTACCACCATTTTACTCACTCAAATTGTAGTTTCAGGTAATGTAAAGTTGATTCAGTGAGTATAGTTACCCTTTAATAAAATTTTTAGAAAATCCTCTGCTGCTGGTAATGTAAGCCCCATTGAAATTTAAGGGATGATGCCAAAAAATACTGTATGAGCCAAAATATTTGGCTCATACAGAAGCAGAAGATCTTGGGACAATAGAGTAGGAGCTTCACCCACAAAGACATTTATAAAGTTCAATAATATAGAAGGTACATCTTTATTACATGGGTAATAAGATTTATTTATTATTAGCCTTTCCTTCTCCTTTAAATAGACTTTTAAAATGTGACTGTCGGTTGGTGCAGGGGTTGTAACAAACTGCATAGTGAATAGTAAGATGGTGAGGGTAACGTAACCACAATGAAGAGAAAAGGGGCAGACTAAGAAGCTGCAACATTAACTGGCAGGAAGTCTTTCAAGCACTTTAAATTTAACATCCCATTGCACTTTACGTTATAAAGCCGGACCATTGGTAACAGCAAAGGGTTTAGTTATCCTTTGAATTCAGTGAGTTGTTTTATTTTGGCAAGGTACTTCACCCTTTAAAGAGTCAAGCACATTATTGCTCAGTAGGGTTTGCACCTGTGAGGATCTTGCACAAATTGTTGTTTTAAGTGTGTCCTTGTTCGTGTTGGACCAACCCTGAGTTATTTTAAAGAAGAGTTATTCCATCATCTGGAATCTTCTCAGTCATTTTATCATTATCTTCCCAGCAGGGAAATGGAAACTCAATGTCTGTGGCTGAGTGTTCAGCATCATACACCAGGCCACCTTCATTTATTCTAAGACAGCCGAGGGATATTATGTTGCTGTGATAGAGCTTATCTTTTTTTTTCCTCAGGAAATTAAATTTTGTATGAAAGAAATAGTTGAGCTTTGCATAATGCGAACTTATAGTCCGTCTGTTTCAGGTTACCGTAGCGCCCTCAGATTTAGGATTTTCAGAGTTAAGAGGAGATTTTCCATTTGCTCTTGTGGGTTCTCACTGTCACTGTGGGGAATGGATGTTTAGCACACTCCTTCGACTGCAACAATTTGCTGATGGTGATAAATAACTGATACCAATGATTCCTTTATTTTATAGATCTCATTTATCTTCTGTTTAAATAAGCAGGGAACTGAAAAATGAAGCCAGGTCACTACCTATGATGATGTGTTGTCTGATCAACCTATTTACCTCCATCAGAGCACATCCCTCCTTTATACAATGAAAATAATTATAAAATATAATAAAAGAATTTTGTAAGAATGTATGGACTTTCTCACTAATCCACTATAGGACTGATAGACATGTGAGACAGGGAAAGTGTTGGTAATAAATTCCGTAGGTCTATTTATGATACGCTTGGTTTACCTTTTTATGATCTGTATTTTGCTATATCTAGGTAGTGGAAAATAACCTTGCCTAACCTTTAACTGTCAGTCAAAACAACAGAAACTTTTAGGACATTGAATAACCCAGGGGACAGAGTGGACACATTATAAGATGAATAAATATTTTATATTTTATAGCAAACAAATGTAATAAATAAATTACTGGTATGAATGCTATTATATTTTAGGAGCCAGTGTCTTTTTTTTACCCAGGGTAAAAGTTTTTGACCCTTATCTGAAAGGATCACTTCGTAGACCATATATGTAATAGTGTAATTTACTACTACAGTAAGTGTTATGCACTTACATGTAAGAACTGGGTTCTTTAAAGGATAGTGCACTGTAAAATCAAGTTATGTTCATTTGGAAGCTGCAGCTTTAAAAATACCGTTGCCTATTTTTTTTTTTTTTACCTATGCCCCTCCAGAGCCTGCTTTGTGCCTTGGAAGTTGCTGACATCTGTACTAGGTTTGCTGAATGTTAAGTCCGCCCCTCTGAGATTTCCTTGCTTTCTCCTGCTTGAGCTCAAAAGTAATGCTTGGAGTTCGTGCACTCTCCTGCTTGAGCCTCAAACAGTAATGCTTGTGAGTTCTGTGCACTCTCCTGCTTGAGCCTCAAACAGTAATGCTTGTGAGTTCTGTGCACTCTCCTGCTTGAGCCTCAACAGAATGCTTGTGAGTTCCATGCACTTCTGCTTGAGCCTCAAACAGTAATGCTTGTGAGTTCCGTGCACGTGGGTGTGCACGGAACTCACAAGCATTACTGTTTGAGGCTAAGCAAGAGAGAGAAGAGAGGAAATCTCAGAGGGGCGGAGCTTAACATTCAGCAAACCAGAACAAGATATCAACAACTTCCAAGGCACAAAGCTAGGCTTGGAGGGGCATAGGTAAAAAAATATATGGCAATGGTATTTTTAAAGCTGTAGCTCCAAATGAAATAATTGATTTACAGTCGCACTTATCTTTAAAGGGCATGTCCTCCCCCAAAACTATAATCCCCCCCACTACTGGCCCCATCATGTAGTGTAGTTAATCCTTACCTCACATCCCAGCTCCATATGGTTCTCCTGTAGTCCCACCCAATGTCCCAAAAACATTGGGTGGGACTACTCTTCCTCCTACCTGGCCTCCGGGAGAAGTTTGGCATGCGTACTGCAGCCCTTCTCCGCCTCCCTCTCCCCCCCGATTAGGATTCCTCCCCCCTAGTGTTAATCCTTTACATATGTCATTCCTCTGTCCTCCCCCGCCCCAACCGCTCTATTATTTATTTGAAAGTGCCCCAAACTTTACTTACCTCCCCTCTTTCCTCCGCCGCAATGAGCTCCTGGCAGCCGGTCCGTGAGGCTGCTGCTCAGCCAATCACAGACGTGACTGCCGGTCCCGCCCCTCTGCTTGCATTTCTCACAAGCAGAGGGCTGGCTGTGCAGCGGAGGAAAGAGGAAGGAAGTAAAGTTTGGGGCATTTTCTAATAAAATAAATAGAGCGGTTGGGGCGGGGGGGACAGGGGGAATAACATATAAAAAAATATTTCAAGGGTGACATACCCTTTAACTGAAGGGCTTGCATGTTACTGCCAGTAAAATTCTCTGTGTAGCCATCAAATAACCGTGGAGCATGTACACCTATGGGCTACTGCAATTTATTTCCCAGCAACATAAATGGCAGAAAGAAAATTGCAGATGAAGAACTTGAAAATAAAACCCATAACTCATTGTCCAAAGTCTTTATAAAAACAGCCACCAGATATAACACTGGCATTTAGCTGCTTTGCTTACTTTGAAATAATCAGTATAACAACTTGTGGGTATAATTATATTATTTTTAAATAGAATTTATTTTAAATAAAATAATTAATTTATGAATTAATTCTATTTTTCTTAAGTCCATAAGGTTATAGGTTAAATTATCAAGTCCTACATCGGTAAATCTACTATATAAAGTCTTTACGTTTATGGTGACTGATAAACAGACTGCAGGTTACTTTCTTTTGTATTAAAATTTAATTCAGCATGCGCAAAGAAAGAGATCTGTCTGTGAAATCTTAAGCTGTCTGCCTGAGAGGAGAGATGCAAGTCTGGTGCTGTTTTGGGGTTGGCTGTCAGCTTCTAGGGGACAGGTAAACCGGTCACACCTTCTTTACCTTGATATGGTATGCAGCATTTGCTTGTAATTCAACTTACAATAGTGGGAGAACCAGAGATGGAGGATCCTGGGAGGTAATCAACAGCTATTGGAGCAGAAGTGGACTAAAATATTACATTCTAAATCTATACCTTTAGGGACAAATGTAAAACAATTAGGTCTCTCCTGCCTGGCTTAATAATCAGGGAAAAAGGCTTTTAAAATGAGATCAGAGGGAACCAAACCAGCTTACAGGGAGTATAAAAGCTGTAATAAGGAATGCAAGAAAGCAATAAAACTAGATAAAAAAAGAAATGTAATACGGATAGCAGAACAAAGCAAGTTAACCCCAAAATGTTTTAAGTATATCAATAGTAAAAAAAATGTGGACAGGCATGTGGGGGACCATTAAATAAGGGCTGAGATGGTTATAGAGGATGCCGAATAGGTTAATGTGCTAACCTGTGGGGGACTGGTAGGAAACAATTAGACAAAGTAAATATCAATAAAGCAACAGGCTGGATGAAATACATCCTCGAATCTTAAGAAAGTTAGTCCAGTTTATCTAGACCACTGTTTCTAGCAAGGCTAGAGCTAGCAAGATATGTCTGTATAAAGAGGAGAATAGCTTCAAGAGAAAAAAATATATTCTCCCACTTTACAAGCATGGTAAGGCCTCATTTGGAAATATCGGTGCAGTTTGGAATCCCATATACAAAAGGGACATCTGAATGGAAGCAGTTCAGAGAAAGGCAACTAAAATAATAAAGGAATGGAGGGGCTTGAATATGCAGGCAGATTAGACAAGTTAGGGCTGTTTACATTGGAGAAGGGTGTTGTTTGGGGATATGATCTTTATACAAATATGTTATTGGCCCATACAGTAAACTCTCTGGTGCATTGTCACCAATAGGTCATAACAGAGGAGACGTGGGAGAACAGTGAAACTGGGAACTGTCTTCCAGCAGATGTGGTAATGGCAAGTTCACTGAATAGCTTTAAAAGTGGGCTAAGTTTCTAAAACTAAATAAATAACTATATAATATTGAGAATTACTGGTATTAATACATATACTGTAGTTCTGTTGGTACAGGGATACTAATAATATTGAGAATTACTGGTATTAATACATAGACATATACTGTAGTTCTGGTTGGTACAGGGATACTATATAATATTGAAAATTGCTGGTATTAATACATATACTGTAGTTCTGGTTTGTACGGGGATACTATATAATATTGAAAATTACTGGTATTAATACATATACTGTAGTTCTGGTTGGTACGGGGATACTATATAATGTTGAGGATTACTGGTATTAATACGTATACTGTAGTTCTGGTTGGTACGGGGATACTATATAATATTGAGAATTACTGGTATTAGCACATTCACATTTGCCTGTTTGCAGAGGAACGGTGATTGATGCTTTTACACTATGGGCCATTTATGTTGGTTTTGACCAGTCAGCAGGTACAAGGGATTTAGGAACCATCTGTGCTGTGCCTCATTCAGCTGGATTTACCCACATGGGTTACTAGGTTAAAGTCACGCTAACCGATTTAATATCGCTTAGTGCTACTTTAACCCCTTCACTACGCAGGTATCGCAAAAGATACCCACGCAACTGGCGCGGCAAATTCAATATCGATTTTGCACTCTTTTGTGAGGCTTTTTAATGCCAGCTAATAGCTAGGAAGTATTTACTGTAAATTCTTTGCACAATAAGTAAAAACAACCACAGCCAACAAGGTATAAAAATAAATCACTTTTATATTCACAAAAGAAAATATTGATAGAGATTTCTGTTAACTGGGCTAGATAGGAAGCCCAATAGGACTATTATGTAAGTATCACATACAGATATCTGACCTTGTTAAGAGGTTTAGAAAATTCTTTTTGCGGATTAATGAAATTCAAAACCAGCACAGAAGAAACAAATCATTATTTAAAATATTCCCCGTTAAGATTTTAATCTAATTCTAACATTCTTTCCAGAATTAGACATTAATTGATGTCCTTTCTACACAATGATCTCCATAGTTTGGTAGTTAAATAAAAATGAACAACTATTTATTATTTGGAAATTAAAAATTAAATTAACATTAATAGGGACGTTTTTATACCTCGTTATTGGTACGTACTGGTTGTAACTAAGGTAGGATTGATTGTTCCTACCACCCAAAAACATTTAGTTGAGGAGTGGCAGCACATACAGTTTTCATATTCCAGGTTAGTCTTGGACTTTATTTTATTAAAGATGCTGAAGCACTTAGGAAGCCTGGCAGAAGCAGTTTTCTTTAGGCTGGCACTTCTCACAGAAACAGTATTGGGAGGTAGAAGTTTCATACAAGAAGAGCGCTGTGACAGAACATCGGAAGAGAGAGGCAAAGTAAGTAATGATCGGGGGATGTTTTTTATACAAATTACTATAGCGCTTTTTGGTGGGGGAGGGAGCCCTACACTACAGAAAAAAATTATAAAAGGAGTGGACATGCCCTTTAACATATTTCAAAAGTTTTTTATTTAAAATTTTGTTTCCCTTTTGTGTGAATCCCTGTTGGAGAAGGGCATACCGTAAGTGTACTTGAGGATAACAGGCACTGGTGCTCAGAGGTAAAGGTTGAAAGGTAAAAATTAAAAAAAATTTAGTTTTGGTATTACACGTACAATAACTACTATTATTAGTCAAGAGAATGACAAAATTAATTATGGAAATATAAGGATGCTTGTCCTTGATGTTAATCAATATGTTGAGATATCTGACCTTTTCCTTTGAAATCATTAGCGCATTAGATGGCCAAGCAGCCACTGCTAGCAAGGTTTTACATTCGCAATAAAAAGTTTTACATCATTTAGCATTACTTTAACTCCAGAAGTAAGCATTGTGGCTCTCTGTAGATATAGTCATACATATCTAAATGCACCTGTTTTGCTTGCATAACCTGTGGTGGCTTAGCAGTCTAATGCTCTACTTTTAGAAACACATAGCCCATGAGGTTACAGAGGTTGTCAGCTTCTAGGGGGCGAGGCTGCAGTTTTCCTTGTTTTGATCTATGGTGCACAAAAGAGCATGCAAAGTATACTACACACCAAAACAAAGGGGTGGATTATTGGAGCTGACCCCCCACAGGTTAATTTCATAAATCATCCAACAGCAAAGGTAGGGGTGAGACACAGCTTGTTGTATTTTTGTGAATGGACACTGTGTGTTGGGACAAATTTGTCTGGTGATTTTAACTGCCCTTAAGGTGCAATTTTTGAGGTTTCATTTACCTTTAATAGCTAGGGCAATTTAATAATTGCAGGCTCTTGTTACAGTGATTTGGTGCGTACACATTAGAAGTGCTGCACTTCTTATATATTTCTTTGTCAAAGGCCTTGAGAACCATGGTACAATGAACCTTAATTTATATACAGCTATTTATAGCATGGCAAAGCTACATTGCAGAGATGGTCTGTGAAGCATCACTATCTATAGTCCACACAGAGTGGAAAATCAGATTTTACATTTTTGAATTTCATTCCTATAGGGGAAGAAACTATACAGACTATTTAAAGAGGAACTTTTTTTCTGCAGTGAAAGTGTCTATTTACATTAAGGTCTGCAAATTAAGGAAACAATATTTTCCATATTTTCCACTTTATATGTGTTTGTAGACATTTATAGGATTAAAAGAAACAACTACAACTCCCAAGAAGAAATGCTCAAGGTACCTCACAGGTGTCCAATCCCTTCTGGCCACCTCACTGCCAGATAGACAATACTAAGAAATGAAAAGAATAACTGCAATAAAGAGGGATTAACCCTTGTAAAATATAAACGACTGGACAGCCCTACTCTTTTCATTTCTTAGTATTAACTACAACTCCCAGCATTCCTGGTGTACAGAGGAAAGCCAGGGAATGCTGAGAGCTGTAGTTCTCAAACATCTCGAGTGCCATAGTTTGAGGATCTGATTAAGAGAGGTGGAAGGCCCACTTGCCTCTGGGAAAGAATTCTGTCCTTTTACTGTATTCACCATAAAGTTATTTTTTTTCTTCAGATTATTACATAATGCTTCCTCCAGTATGTTCTCAGTATTAAATAACTTATATATAATGATCCCAGGGGGTTAAAATAAACAAACTGCAAACATTTTCGCTAACCCTAAAATGTATCGTTCGCTAACCCTCAAATGTAGCATTCAATTTTCGGCAACTCTCGAAAGTATTGTTTGTTTTCGGTAATCCTCAAATTTATGGTTCTATTTTCGCTAACCCTTGAAAGTATCATTTGGTAACCCTCGAATTGGCCGTAACCCTCGAATGATAGTGACATGTTCCCCAGACCATATCCCAGGTGCCACAACCATTTACAGTAAGCTACCATTGTTAGTTTAGCTGTAAATCATCCGAACTTTTTGAACTATCACTCCCCCATTGACTTTTATGGGTTGAACTTTTACTGAAGTTCGATAGATTAAAAAACGGACAGAACTTTATGAAGTTCGGCCATCTCTAATTAAGAGGGACAGAGGAACTGAAACTGGAAGTGAAACTGAATACAAAAATAAACCCACTGCATAAGGTACTGTTTGAAGTGGTGCCAGCAGATCACTCTACCTTAACATCTCAAGAAACAATGGAATACAAACAAGACAATATAGGGGAATGTACAAAGAATCACCATAACCCATTTACAAAGGTTTAACATGATTTTAACATGGGATTTGCATTGGCTGCGTGTGCTTTAGAAAAGTCAGCACTAGCCATTTTATATAATTTTATATGATATTAAAGGGGAACTGTGGTCTCCTTTCAAGTGGCCTTAATAATTAAAAAGAGCACACTTCTACTTTTAAAATGACTCCATCATTCTAACTGTAGTCTATCCAAAGTTACAGCAGTAACTTTACAGGCCTATTAAAAGATCCAGCGAAGCTGGAAACATTATCCAATATACACTTGTGTGGAAACCACAGTTACAATTTAAACCAATAGGTGGAGTGTGTTTGCATCTCTCTAAAATAACCCTGGAATGTTACATCCTTTACTTTAATTAGATTTGAATTCTATTTGTATTTTATCTGCAGAATGAAGGTACCCTTCTGAAAGAAAAGCAGCTGTTGGTGGAGCTTGCAACAATCAGAGATGAAGTTGGTGAGTAAAATATATGCACGAGTCTTTCGGGATGAACAGAGTGCTTTGTCCTAAATCATCATTAACTAGACAGTGCAATTTGTTCTATTAATAACTCTATTGTTGTTAATAATAATAAAAATAATAATAATATTGTAAATTTATATAGCACCAACATGTTCTGTGGCGCTTTACAATTAAATAGATACATTTATACCATCCCTTCCCCTTAAAGCTTACGATCATAAAGTATATTCCTCATCTGTATTTGACAGAATGGGAAAGGAAGCACTCCTTGAATGATATCATACTATACATCATTTCCTACCCCCTCACTGTTTTTAAAGAGATAAAGAAATCTTAAGAGTAAAGGTTTGTACACACGTGCGATCGCAGGTGCCGACCCGCAACGCACAATGTGTACGAACGGGCGTTTCTGGTGATAATCATCCTGTGTATGGGCACTTTATCGGCTGAAACGGCCACTTGTTCGGAGATCTGCCCGGCAGATCCGGCAACGATCCCCGACCTTACAGCTGTTTCAGCCAATAAAGTGTCCATACACGGGACGATTATCACCAGAAACGGCTGTTCATATACATCGTGAGTCGGACCTGCGATCACACATGTGTACGAACCTTTAGCCTGTCTCTGTGTTAAAATTCATAAAAGTTGTGGAATGCAAAAAAAGAAAAAAAAAACACCACCTTTTCCAGAATTTATAATCAGACGTGAAGGGGGTGTGAACTGATAATGCAATGATCCATCAATTAGTTTGTTTGCCTGAACCAGGGCTCATTTTAAAGGCAAGACTGTAATTGTTTATTTAACCCTAACTTGTTTGTTTTGTTTTACTTTTAGTTGAATTCTGCTTGTACAGTAGTGTTCTGCATGGCAGCTTCCATATTTTGTGAAATCAACATGCTTCTCTTTGTTGAAGCAATTCACGCATGAGGCCATATTTATAAAGGCGCGGTATCTCTATATTGCCTTTAAAACAAGCTATTTTATTGTAGCAGTTGTAAAATCAATATAACTGTTGTGCGTTTACGACTGCGATCATAATTTGTACGATCGCCTATACAGTACCATTGTATATCTACTACTGCATGGTATTGTATGGCCGAACGGCAGTTGGTTATTAATATGCTCCATGCTCCATGCTGTGAGGCCCAATAGATGCCAGGGGCTATATTTATGAATATTCCTTGTTGAAATAAATTCTACATTAAAGGAGAGAACTAAAAGGAATATTACATTTTAAATCACATACCTACCTGGTGTCCACCTACAGTGCACCCTACATTTTCTCTGCATTTCTAACTACAGCAGTGTCAATGCTGCTAAGCATTCCTTGTGTGTTTTGTTTAACTAAAGGTTACTCTCAGTGTGACAGAAAGCAGATCGCTAAGGGCATATTTATAAACGATCGTTTCACTATCCCAGGACATCGCATTGACAAACAGCGCCATTTTCGCACTATTTATAAAAACGCTTGATTTCGCCTTTGTGGAAAAATAGCTAGTGATTTCAGAGCTATTTTTGTAATTTTTTTTAAATTTAAAACCATTTATAAATAGTTGAACTTTTGCCTTTTTGCCCCTTTTCTCCCTTTTGTTGCATTTTTTGCAGTTTTACCAGAATTTTCACCAAACATCATTACTTACTGGAATGTTCCATTAACATGACTATTCCTTACACAGCACTATGGTATGTTCCCATATTAATGGAACTGGTTGGATAATTAGCTGTAGTTTGCTGAAAATAAGCAAGAAAATAGAGAAAATTCGCCTTTTGGGTTTTACACTATTTACCAAATCCATTTAATAAGAGAGAAAGTCGCCTTTTGAGTTTTAGGGCTAGGCCACACTGCTGCGTTTTTTTTGCGTTTGCGCTTGCGTTTTTAAAAATCATTGAAAACGCGTCAACGCAAAAAAACGCACGTTTTTCGGTGCGATTGGGTTTTGCAGCTGCCGGGAGTTCAGACCAGCGAAGGAGAGAGGCATGGTAAGTAAAGATCGGGGCACTCTCTGTAAATAATAGTTATGCAGTTGGGGCTGGGGGAAGGAGCAGTACATAATATAAAAAGGGTTTTATGGTAGGGGGAGGGGGACAAAAGCGGGAGGGAGGGGGAGAATGGCTGCAGTGCGCATACCAAACTTCTCCCGGAGTGGAGACAGGAGGCAGAGTCCTATTTGGACTCTGCTATCCTCCTGGTGGGAAGTTTCTGGGACTTTGGGGGGGACTACAGGAGAACCTTATGGAGCTGGGATGTGAGGTAAGGATTTTTAGTAGTGGGTAAGGATTTTTAGTAGTGGGTTAAATTATAGTTTGGGGGGTGGACATGCCCTTTAATTTCCTTGGAAGCGCAGCGTTCAATGGAGACATATTGGATTGTTCAGCTATGGAAAGCAGTAGTTCAGGTTTACTATGTATAAATTGTAATGATTTCCTTGCCGTTTTCACTATAAATCCAAAAGAAATGTTGCATTAAAAATAACATCACTGTAAAACCCCTGCCCTATCTCTTCATTATGTGTGACGTGTAAGGCAAAGGCATTTTTCTAATTATAAAGTGACAGTCCCCTTTTTGGCAGAGAGATCATTAGAAGTCTTAGCCTTGGCATCTTTGTTTTCATATTTTTTGTATAATGGCTTATTATTCCTTCCAGAGCCGAGATCCCATTGTGTTTCTCCCTGATCACCACATGATTCTCAGAGATGAGTTTACTGCATTTGATATTTTATGGCAGTGCCACCAAATCATCACATCAGACCTTACCCAGTCAATAGTAAATGTATGTGCAGTAAATATTAATGGCTTTTCACAAACAGATTCTATTTCATATAGGAGACAACACATTTGTTTCTGCAGCTGAACTCTTTCTTGTCGGTAATAGCTAGATATGAGTGAATTGATTCAAGCAAATAGAAAGACTGAACATTTTCATCAAGCCAATTAAATGTCATCATTGTGAATCACTTTATTCATATCTAATTTTTATGGTGATTTCCTAGAAATTCCGTTATTAACCCGATCTGCCATAATAAGTCCTATATCGTACTTGCAATGACTTATGACATAAATTTCAATCAAGTATATCGTACTTGCAATGACTTATGACATAAATTTCAATCAACAAATAGGTATATCTGTAATATTCATTTATCCAGGTCATGATATATATGTAATATATATACTATATATATATATACTATATATGTCCAGATATACCATGACCTGGATGAATGAATATTACAGATATACCATGACCTGGATGAATGAATATTACAGATATACCATGACCTGGATGAATGAATATTACAGATATACCATGACCTGGATGAATGAATATTACAGATATACCATGACCTGTATCAATGAATATTACAGATATACCATGACCTGGATGAATGAATATTACAGATATATCATGACATGGATAAATGAATATTACAGATATACCATGACCTGGATGAATGAATATTACAGATATACCATGACCTGGATGAATGAATATTACAGATATACCATGACCTGGATGAATGAATATTACAGATATATCATGACATGGATGAAAGAATATTACAGATATACCATGACCTGGATGAATGAATATTACAGATATACGATGACCTGTATCAATGAATATTACAGATATTCCATGACCTGGATGAATGAATATTACAGATATATCATGACATGGATGAAAGAATATTGCAGATATACCATGACCTGGATGAATGAATATTACAGATATACCATGACCTGTATCAATGAATATTACAGATATACCATGACCTGGATGAATGAATATTACAGATATACCATGACCTGGATGAATGAATATTACAGATATATCAGACATGGATGAAAGAGGACCATCACAAGCACACAACAAAAAGGTTATTACTGTGCATTGTATATTGAAAAGGATTTCAATAGAATATATGGGAATCTCACCCTACCTTCTCTACTCCATCACTGCTGTACAAAAACTCATCAACCCACAATCCTGACATCATCTTTACATGAAGTCAGATTGCATTTTGACAAGCTGAAGTCACTTTTTAATAATGAATGTGATTCGATGATTCCTCTTTTAGCCTGTTAAATCACAACAGCAAAAGTTCTTTTTTACATATGTAACTTGGATTTGCATTGTAATGTTCATTTTTGTAATAAAATATGGAAAACACTTTGTCTCCAGCTTTTAACATTACAAGGTGCGAAAAATTGCAAAAGGAGAAAGAAGAGTTGGAAATCAAATTTGATAAGGAGGCGAGGAAGCTTGAAAATGAACAGGAAGAAGAAATTCATGCCCTTAAAGATCAGTTGGAGGTGCAGTATAGAGAAGAAATAGAACGTTTACAGAAGGAACACAGTGTTCAGCTGGAGAGAATTAGATCACATCACAGGCTACAGGTTGGTTTAATATATTAAAGGAGAACTAAACTTAATTTTTTTAAAATCCTAATGTGAAAGCTTTTCTCCCCAGAATACCTACACACTGAAATATCTAGTTATTTTAATTTAGTAGATATAAGTAATAGATTCTGTAACAAAGGAGGCTTCTATGTTGTTGCCAGTACAACTCATAGCCCATGTTGGCTTCAAAGGGCCACGCCCCCTGACCCCAGGATTCACTATCTCTATGCACAGAGTTTCTATCTTCTCTTTCTAGCAAAAGATAAAGTTTCTAAATGTACCTGTGATCACAGTTGAATTGCTGGTGGCGCATTGTAAATGCTTTGTTTTTAGGAATAAACAGACCAAGAAGTTCTAATCCTCTTGTTTACTTGCAAAACAATATTACATAGTCTACTGCCAAAGTTTATTGCTTTTTTGTTTGTTTGTTTCCATGTTTTTAGAAAAATATAAAGTTTCTACATATGCACAAACTTTATATACAGCAGCTCTGTTATTTATTTACCAACCAGCGTTAATTGCTGATAGTCTTCCAGTAGCAATACAAATTAGTGAACTGATTTTACTGACATTTACTGAAATGTACATCTATCTATAGCAAGTTCACTAGTGGCGTGTTCTGCTGAAGTGCTGGGTAAGGAAAAACTTACAGGGTTATTCAATAAAAGTTCTTATCATTTAAATGGTGCTAATTTTGCCCCAACCAATCAGATTTTATCATATATAGATATATAGATACCATATACTGTGCTGGTTACCAGATAGGTAGGATGTAAGGGTAGATTTATCATATATAGATATATAGATACCATATACTGTGCTGGTTACCAGATAGGTAGGATGTAAGGGTAGATTTATCATATATAGATATATAGATACCATATACTGTGCTGGTTACCCGATAGGTAGGATGTAAGGGTAGATTTAAAGCTGTTAAGGGCTAGGCCCTTATTTTTTAATTTTTTTGTAACACAGCAATCACAACAACGCATGCGATCGCCATTTTAAAATGCAATTGCATGCGGTTTCGTATCTCAAAAGAAAAAGTCGCATGTGGAAACACAGCGGAATCGCGTTTGCGGCACAGTGTAGCCGTGCCCTCATAGAGGTTTCCTGACGTAATGAGAGGGGAATAGAATTCCAGAGGATGGGAGCTACAATAGAGAAAGTTTTAAGGCGAGTGTAGTTTAGGGTTGTGTAGTGTAGCCCTGTGTATATAAATGATTTTGTGAATCCTGATTGTGTGCTGTGCTTTTTCAAATGCTAATTAACTTTATGACTGCTGGTAGTATGGACTGATTTTGGTTTCTGGAGTGGTGGTGTAGTGGTACTGATCTAGCTGCCAGGACAGGGGTGTGTTTGTATAGTTATATTAGGGTGTTCCCAGGGCCTTAATGGGTATGTCCACCCCTCAAACTAAAATTTGGTATCCTGCAGGAAATATCTATAAACCTCGACCTTGTGAGGTTAATAGCTTTCAAAGACGTCCCCAAATGTACTTACCAGCCTTAGTTCCCTCTCTGTGCACGGGAGACAAGCAGAAGGGGATCGACCGGCATCTGCTCCTGTGATTAGGCATCGGGCCATAGCCAATGACAGGAGTGGATGCCAGTCAAGCCCCTCCTGCTTGTCTTCAGTGCATGGGAAAAGGCACGGAATACAGGCAGAACACGGTGAGGGAACTAAGGCTGGTAAGTACATTTGGGGAGGTCTTTGAAAGCTATAAACCTTGCAAGGTTGAGGTTTATAGATATTTCTTGCAGGGTACCAAATTTTAGTTTAGGGGGTGGATTTACCTTTTAAAACATGGGGTGGCAACAGTGAATTATTGATTGATTGATTACAGCACATGCCCAGTGAACTGGCATTCGTGCTTAGATTGAATGCTATTCAGGGTAGGGCTAAATATTAATGTTTACACTATATAAATCCATAATAATAAAATAATAAAAGTGATGCAGTGCACGGTGTGTATCTCTAGATGAGTCTGATTAGGAATGATGCAATTCTTAAAGGGCATGTCCAGCCCTTTTTAAACTTTTCATATGTTATACATATTGATCCCCCAGCCCCAACCGCCGTAATAAAATTATTAGAAAGTGCCCCGATATGTACTTACCTTCCCTCTATCCTCCGCGGCAGTCACCAGACCCTCTGCTTGCACGGAAATGCAAGCAGGGGGCGGGACCGGCAGCCGCGTCCCTGATTGGCTGAGAGGCAGCAAATCAGGGACGAGGCTGCCGGCTGCTCAGAACGCCGGAGGATAGAGGGAAGGTAAGTAACTATCGGGGCACTTTCTATGAAATCTGTTACGGCGGTTGGGGCTGGGCGATCAATATGTATAATATATAGTGGGGAGGGGAGGGGGGGGGAGGACTCTCCTGCGCATGCCTCAACCTTGTCGAGGTTGAGGCAGAGACAAGTCACAGCATCGCAACCATAAGGAGCTGGGATGTAAGGTAAGAATTTTTGTACACTACAGAGTGGGGTCAGTATGGGGTTAAATTTGAGTTTTGGGGGTGGACATGCCCTTTAAGGTTCGTACACACGTGCGATCGTGGGGGCTGACCCGCGACACACAAAGTGTACGAATGGCCAATAAAGTGCCCATACGTGACACGATTATCGGCTGAAGCAGCTATTCGTACACACAAGGTTTGTACACACTTTGTACGAACCTTTAACCTAGTCATTCACCAAGGCAATTAAAGGGCATCTATAGTGAAAAAAACACATTGCCCCTTTGCAAAATTAAATTCATGTACTCTGTGCTGCCTTAATGCTATCTATGTCAGTGACTCTGTTTAACCATGGTGTCAGATCTGTGTGCAGCATTCCCCCCTTCCCCCTCCCCTCTGTTACCTCCTCCATGTCTTAACTCCGGCTAACTGACAAGCTTATCATGTGCAGTAGGAGTTAAAAGTTCAACATCCTGTAAAACACACCCACACCATCAAAGCTACCTCTCTCCCCCTGCTAATGCTCTTATCTCTATGTTTATTACAGAGCAGGGAGGGGGGATCACGTCACAGGGATTTGATTGACAGTCCAAGTAGGAGTAGAGGAATGTAAAAGGATTGTACGAAAGGTAATGCTGACTTATGTTCAAGTCTTTTATATTTCAATTGCCTTGGTAGATGAAATGATAGCTGATTTAAATAAATTGATCATGAAAAATAACTATTTTAAAAAGCATTTGCAGGGAAAGGTGGTGTACCATGTTAGCCAGTCAAAATGTTTACAGGGTTACCCTTCTGAAATAAAAAAAATAACAAAAATGGTATAAAGGTGATACCTTTATGGGCTAACTAAGATAATCATAGCAAGCTTTCAGAACATTCTAGTTCCTTTATCCAACTTAATCAGCTTGAAAAAGGAAAATTATCAAAAGCATTGTGTTCATTTCCACCCAAATAATAAACATTTACAAGGAGTTCAATAAAAGTTCTTATTGTTTAAAATGGTGCAAATTGGTGCTAACAACCAATCAGATCTTATTTAACATTTGAAAGCTAACATCTGATTGGATTGGGGAAAAATCAGCACCATTTTAAACAATAACTTTTATTAAATAACCCTGTAAGTTTATAAGATAAACTTGAATTAACGTAGTTGCACTATAAAGCAAAGGCTCAGTCATAAATAATGTCCATATACTTGGAATTAGATTACTTTAAAATCAGAGAGAGGTCTACAATGTAATTACATAAAGTATATTGAAAATCATTTGTACAAACGTCGTTACTGTCTGAAATGCACACCACATATGAATAAAACTGCATTAACACCCTGAACAGCTCTGATAAGTCATTTCCAGGGACACTGACATCATTAGGGCATTCCCGGATTTATACGAACACTTCTTGCATCAAAAGGTTATCTGCCGTCTGCAATAATATTCTGAAATGGTTTAAAAAGATAATTATTTTGTAAGAGGGTATAGAGTATAAAGGACAAAAGCACATATTGCTGGTACAGATTTGCAATTGTGCACACGACTATTATCCAATAATTGGCTGACCAAATGGCTGTACCAGATAATAATCGCACATCTGTGGCTGCTCATTCAGGCATCGTAAGTTGATCCTCTGGGCCGCACCACTAACAAGGCCTGACCAAATGGCCATACACATATGGTTTTAGTGTGGAACACTCACACGCCAGTTATGTGCAAAATTGCACCCCTGTACTAACCTTTTGCCTTATAATACAGACCTAATATAGGTTAGGGAATCAGAGGATATACATGGGTCAATTACAGCTCTTAAATTTGTGGTTTGGAACACTACTGCTGTTAAGCTTTAGGCTAAAGATTCGTACACACATGCAATTGCGGATCCCGACCCGTGACGCACGATGTGTACGAACGATTGTTTCAGGCGATAATCGGCCCGTGTATGGGCCCTTTATCGGCCAAAAAGGCCGGTCGTTCGGACATCCACCCGGTCGGTCGTGCAATTATCCCCGACCGAATGGCCGATAAAGAGCCCATACACAAGGCTTTATTTGGAATCCTTGCACCACGTCATGTTTCGGATATCAGGTACCCCTCTGAAATGTGAGAGAAAGGGTACACTTGAGAAATGGTACCGGATACCTGATACAGGTCATGGTATTACAAATAAAGCCTTCACAGCACAGGCTGTATTGTGTGTCTTATTCTGCCACCTTTACCTTCAGTATATTACACTTAAATTTGATATGTTTATTATAATTAAGTTGGTACAAAGAAATATTTTGGGGTGAACAATTGTGTGGGCTATTAAGAGGCCGCACAGTTGTCACAGATTTATTGATGGGTCGGAATCAACCATTTTTGTATAGAGAAAGAAAAAAACAAAAAAACTGTAAAAAAACCCCAAAACCCCCAAAACAAATAAAAACTAGAATGGGAACGTTTAAAGGGTATGTCCACCCTTTAAACTAACTTCGTGCCATATTATGGTTATTGGTCCCCCAGCCCCAACCACATTACTATTATAGTAAGAAAGTCCCCCGATCTTTACTTACCTTACCTCTCTCCTTCGCTGCACAATCCCTGCCCTCTGCTTGCATAGAACTACAAGCAGGGGGGCGGGACCGGAAGCCGCATCCGTGATTGGCTGAGAGGCAGCCAATCACGGACGCGGCTGCCGGTAGTGTAGAACAGCGAAGGAGGTAAGGTAAGTAAAGATCGGGGGACTTTCTTGCTATAATAGTAATGCGGTTGGGGCTGGGGACCAATAACTACATTATGGCAAAGGGGTTTAATGCTAGGGGGAGGGAGACCAAATCGAGAGGGAGGGAGGGGCTCTTCTGCGCATGGCAAAATTCTCCCGGAGGGGAGACAGGAGGCAGAGTCCTATATGGACTCTGCAGTACTCCTGGTGGCCAGTTTTTGGGACTTTGGGGAGGGATTACAGGGCAACCATTTGGATCTGGGATGTAAGGTAAGGATTTTTATACACTACAGATTGGGGCCAGTAGTGGGGGGTATTATAGTTTTGGGGGTGGACATGCCCTTTAAAGTATTAACCTTGAATTTAGCTTGAAAGGCTTTTGGAAGGGATGTAGGTCTATGCAGCTGTGGTAATGAAAGCGTTTTTTAATTTTATAATTCATGCTAATTAAATACCCTTAAAGGAAAGTGTATGTCAGAGAACAGTTCTACACGATCAGGGCTATGCACCGAGAGCCACAATTGGCTATTTTGTCTTAAAGTCAAGAGACCAATAGAGACCGATAACAGCTCTTGGTACATAGCCCTTAGTATAAGTGCGCCTAACAGAGACATGGCCATTCGCAATTCCTTACTTAAATTTCTTAGTTTATAACAATTAAGAAAAGCAAAATGTAAATATACATATCAAATAACTAGCAGTTTTTTTTATGTACCATTTAAAAATGAAAGTATGAAATTTACAATTTTCTTGTTATTACCCCAAAAGGTTAAAGACAGAAGTCACTAAATTGTGACAATTTACTTTATTATAACTATACAGGTAAATTTAACAATCCACTGTCAATTGGATTACAAAAGTAATCAGCAGGGTTAATTTGCATTGATTTTAATTTAAATGATTTCCAGTTTTATCAAAAACTTTGCTATAGGATTACAGTCCCAATGGTAACCATCCGACAACAAAAAATGCACTACAATGTTATTTTATTTAGTTACAGAATTTTCTATATCAGTACAGGTTGCAGGAATAAAATGTTTAGTGCTATTTACAATAGGTTTCTTTAAAACTGCTCTATACAAATTTATGTCGGATCAATATGAACATTTTTAAGACCTAATGCATATACAGCATTTTGTCAAAGTTACAATAATAATAATAATGAAAAAATAGCCGGAATACATTAAAATTATGTCAACCATCAGAAAAATTATGTTTAACATTTGTAAGGGATCTCAACACCATTTCAGCATACAGAATTTAAGTTCAACCTGTATTTATTTGTGTTCAAAAGACAAAAGCAATTTATATCTATACTGTCCTAATACTACGCCAATCTATGGTTAGATTCTATAATAATGCATTTTATAGTTTTTTTTTTAATTAAATATATTCTACACGTATCGGTAATTTCAAACAGGAAGACTTTCCTTCCTAAAGGAAAAATATAAAAAAGTTTATATATTTTTATTTTATTTTTTTACAGTTTTAAATGAAAGTCACTTCATGCTTTATAGTGCTGTGCAAAATCTTTTAGCATGTCTTAAAATATCTGAATGAAATGAGAAAATGGCATCCTCAGTTGACCTGAATAGTAATATTGTTGCAAGCACTAGAACAAATGCATATTACATAAGAAAAACCGAACTAGTACTGTGGCAAAGTTATCTGTTCAAATGAAGGAAGCGTGTTAAACGGGACGAAATTACGGATGAGGTATAATCACCAAAAAACATCAATGTCCGATATTAAAACACAAAGTTGATTAGTTAGTGACATCAGCTAATATCTCCGCACAATAATAAAGGCGTATGCACTACAGGAAATTTACCCCTCCCGTATTTAAGGCTAGGAAAGGCACTCTCCTCATAGGTTCAATTGGTATGAACCTGCATGCAACTGTTGCTAGAGATAAGAGTGCATGAACTGATGATGAATTACTACTGAGCCCACTGCTGAGCACGTTCAGTTTACAGGCACATTGTTTCTTAAAAAATTAGCCCATGACCAGTCGTGTCCCACTAACATGTGCCTGAAAGGCATTACGTTAGTCTACAGTCCTGTTAAGGTTAATAGTACTTGCTTTTAATCTCGGTTTGCTATGATTTCCAGTGTAGAACTTAAGTCTTATTGTTGGTTTGTGTATGGCTACAATTTATTTTTCTGGCCTAGGTAGGCCTTGATGTGATAGTGCAATCTGTATATAGACAGCCTAATATCATTGAAGATTATTTTTGTTTTTGATGCAGCAAAAAACTTTATGAGTGTACATACTGACTTTTCCCCTTGGAGACTGAATTCATTTGAAATGGTAATACTACAACATACTACAAAGTTAGCAAGAAAAAAGTCATAATGAATGTTCTTGATCTCTTAATAAAAAGAGTTCTATGAAAGCGTTCATATGTAATATCTAAGGTCCATGGAGAGAATGACAGGTTGTTCTAAGGTTCATTGAAGCAATGGGTCTCCTCTATTCCAGCAGCATGAAAGACAAAGACTATATTACATCACACTTCGCAGACACATCAGGATTTACAGGATTACACAGCAATTGCTCTCTCCAGTCTTCTCACGGTTTCTTTGACCTGCAAAGTAATAAACACATCTAGTTTAGCTACAATGAACTTTCTGTGTACACTGATAATCTTCTCTGCTCTGCTTTTACTGCTAAAGGTAAAAACTAATCCCACCCCATCTTTCTACAACAATTTCAAAATAAACCACGTCAGCATTACACCAGCCAGATTATTATGACTATGTGAAAGTTATGTCAAAGCACACCATGCTCCTTCTCACAGGTTGCCCTTTTTACTAAATAGCTAGTTAAAGATCAGCAAGCAAATTAAACTTTTCCCACATGGAATCAGGTTGGCAATTTAATATTGGTGAAATGTCAAAGTGCTTATCTCTACATAAATTAAAATAAAATGAATCATCACAGTACTGCAATGAATATTATTTTTAAATAGAGATATGGATATTTCTGTCCTGTGTCTTATATCTGTGGCAGTTAATTGGATAACTTTTTTTTAAGAACAGGAATTTAGAAAAGGACATGCTAATCAGATATCAAACGCCGGGTGCTTCCCTCCAATGATTATAGACATAACATAATATACGGAGCACTCCTGGGTTCTGTGTCCAAAAAATTCCTTAATGTGTGACAACAAGTCAACGCGTTTCGGCCATAGTTTGGCCGTTGTCAAGTATATATATATATTTATATATATATAAATAATATATATTATATATATATTATATATATATATATATTATATCACTCTGAGCCGGTTTTACAAAATCAAAGGACCCGGGTGCTTCCACTGATAACTGCATATATTGTAGGAAAATACAGGAGCACTCCTGGGATTTTTAACCAATTTATGCACAGGGCGAAAATTGCCGCTTGATGTGATATCTACAATAAATTGGTTAAAAATCCCAGGAGTGCTCCGTATTTTCCTACAATATTATATATATATATATATATATTATATTATATTATATAACACACACCGGTAATAAGGTAAAAATTTGCATCAATTGTGACAAGTAGATAATGTAACAAGTTGACAAAAAACAGTCATTTTTGTTTCACCTCTATTTTGATGTGGGTGGAAAAAATCTACCATAGCATATCTAACATAGGGTTTATTTGCCTTATTTTTCTAGCATTATATTACATAGTCCAGTCACCTGACTGATGTTTTTTTGCACATGCCCAGTCTCAACTACTGCAGGAACTTGTTACAGCAAGTCAAGCCCACTAGCAGCCTCAAACCAATCCTTTAATTGAGATCAAGAGGTGTGACCAGTGCAATTACAATTAAAGGGCAATTATAGTGGGGGGGAAAAAATGTTTGTCTATAACAATGTACAGATCACTTTAAAGGGATGTCCACCACAAAACTATAATCCCCCCACTAATGGCCCCATCATGTAGTGTAATAAAATCCTTACCTCACATCCCAACTCTATATGGTTCTCCTGTAGTCCCCCCCCCAAAGTCCCAAAAACTGCCCACCAGGAGGATAGCAAAGTCCATATAGGACTCTGCCTCCTGTCTCGCCTCTGGGAGAAGTTTGGCATGCGCACTGCAGCCCTTCTCCCCTCCCTCCCGTTTTGCGATCCCTCCCCAGCACAGAAACCCTTGGCCATATATAGTTGCCTTTCCCAGCTCCAACCACTAAAAAATAATTTTAAGAAAGTCCCCCAAACTCTACTTACCTTCCCTCTCTCCCCCAGCATTCGAGAAGCCGGCAGCCGCGTCCGTGATGGCTGCCTTTCACCCAATCACGGACGCGGCTGCCGGTCCACCTCCTGCTTGCAGTGTATTGCAAGCAGAAGGCCGGGCTGTGCGTCGGAGGGAGAGGGAAGGAAGTAAAGATCAGGGCACTTCTTAAAATTATTTTATAGCGGCTGGGGAAGGATACTATGTTACAAGGAAAGTTATTATAAGGGTGGACATGCCCTTTAAATAACTGCCTTACTTTCATTATGCTGTGTGGCTTTGTTTCTTTACACTGGCAGAAGTTTGTACGATGCTGTGTAGTCCCCCTTCCTCTCAGTCTAGTCCCCCACAAGCAAAAAATGGCTATATCCAAAGTCAATGCATGCCTAGTTGAAAGCAGCGTGGATTTGATTTAAATCACTAGTCAGAAGGCTCGATTTAAATCATACTTTTCTACATAAAGACCAATTCTTGCTGGTATAACTAATATGCATGTAGATGAAGATTCTTAGAATAAAAGATTACTCAACTGCAACAATATATACTAATTTGGCCAAACAATATATATATATATTAAGAAAAAGTTCTTATCGTTAAAATGGTGCTAATTTTGACCCAACCAATCAGATCTTATTAACATTTGAAAGCCAATCTGATTGGTTGGGGCAAACTTAGCACCATTTAAACATAAAGACTTTTATTGAATCTTCCTGTTGACTGTAGAACAATAGGATTAAGGACTTTTTCTCAACTCTGTTCATGTTATAACATATTTGCAGTGAAGAAGAGGCATGTGATCTCTGCTGAGTCAGATTCAGTTTTGAGAAATGCAAAAGTAAACAGCATCTGTGTATAATCTTGTAGGCAGAAAAACTGCCCATAATCTTAGAAAACCTCTGAGAGAATGACATGTGGAATGGAGTAATGGAATTTATTTACCAAAAAATATGCAGCCTTAATCTATATAATTAAAAAACTAATTTTATTTTATGATGGAATAACCTTTAGATGACAATAGATTTTCCTCTTTTATCCTCTTTTTAAAAAAATCTGATTTAAATCAAAATAATCCAGGTTTTTTAAAAAAAAATGTAAAAAAAAAATAATTGTTTTTTTAACCACCCTGGTTGAAAGTACTTGAAATGAAGTGCTGACATAAGTTTACCCTACTGAACATGCCCCTCTTCCAGAGCCAATAGACTGCAAGCAAGGAGTGGGAGAAAAGTAGCAGTGTGCTGAAGGGAGGGGCAGAGGTGAAGAGAGGAGGAGACAAGTGATGCAGAGCTTCATAACAAGCAAGTTACTGAACTCTGCCTGTTATTAAGTTTGCTAATTGTTATTTATTTTGTTACCTAAAGTTCATATCTCTTCCCCTGTTTAGCGGAGATCATAAATCACTGAAGAGAGAGGCAGGTGTAGCAGCAGCTTTAGTTGAGAGAACCTTCACAAACACAGTGAAACATCTGTTCAGTATATTTCAGTTTAGCTGGTTTTATTCTATATATGTATTCATGTAGCGGGGCAAAGGGGCAAAGTAGGCAAAGAGAAAACTGTTGTGTGCATTTACTCACCGGTCCTGCCAGCGCACATCCAAGGGAGAGTCAATCCGAGGGAAAGTCCGGGACAATCCAAGGTAAGTAATTGTAATAATAGAGAAAGTACGGACTACAACTTCAATCCCATCAATAGGATAAAACGTAACTTTTATTTATCCGATCATAAGACAGGTAACACAGAGTATAACAACCCTGACACGTTTTGTGACGTTGTTTTCGTCACTTTATCAGAGGGAGTGATTAACCCCACACACAAAATGATGATATAGGGCTGAGAAAAGTGAACAATTTAGAGCCAATGTAAATTGTGGAGTTAACCCATTATGTTACACATCACATCTGTGTGGGAGTATAGAAATATGTCACATATACATACTTTAAAAGCCTACAAATACAGATAAAAACATATAAACGATAAAAGCATAAACCATGCATAGAAACCATATATGTTAAAAATAGTAATGTAAATATGTACAAAATCACCCTGTGATTGAGATCTTCAAAACAAGTGGAGAATTTGTATACCCTCTCGATTAGCCGCAGATAAAGACACCCCATGTGTGGTAAATCGATGGCTGAATTTATTCCATCTCTAGAGAAACCGATGTGGGAGATATTGTTGAATCACACCTCAGAGTCTCTCCATCTGCCCTAATAGACTCATGCAGTTCTATATAATCCACCATGCATATATACACCATTAAGGAAATCCCGTATGTCACCATTACACACCTCTAACTGCCCCAAATGCTCGCAACCGACGCCAATTTTTGGCACATGATATGGCTATGGCCTGTATCCAAAGATACTGGGGGAAAATCACTCAATTTCTATCACATGTCCTTTCAATCTCAATCCCAACGGACCCCGGCCTATGCCTCCTGGGGAACCCGAGGAGGACGTTTGGGATGGGAACTACCTCTCCTTCCTCAGAGAAACACAATTTTATGCCAGACGTACTCTAATACTACATTGGATGGCCCCCCGAAACACCTAAACTAAAGGTATGGAATCGATGATCAAGAATATCCTCCCCATGTTGAGACTGTTATATCTCAGTAGAGGATCCATCAACAAATTTAACAAAATCTGGTCCCCCTGGTACTCACACTATGGCGAACCCCTGTATACTGTGTACAGAGATTTTTGGCTGGTCGAGTAAAGAGACCCAGAACGAACAAACAGAAATAAAATGAAAAGGTAGACACCAGCAGGCCAGTTAGATTTAGATTTAAACCCAATTTAAAATATACTGCAATAGATAAAGTGACAGATAATTGAAGAATGTATAACTAAATGTAGTGCAAAGCTTATATTATAAAACGGCTGCTGTTAAAATGTACTTTAGCCACATATTATACGATGAATCCGAGTTGTATTTTGAAATGTTTTTATTTATTTTAACATTTAAAAAAAAAAAAATGTACAAAATCTTGACACATAACTGTACACACACATATATACAATGCATACCTATATACATACATATATATTGTGCAGACAAAAGAGGAGGATATATTCCATAAGATACACGGAGTGCAGATATGTAATATGAGGATAAACCACTACTGAGCCCAAGGTATATATCAACCAAAACAAAGGTAAAATCAATAAGCAGACATGCTGCATAGAAAGAGGAACAATGTCATAAATATAAGATATATATAATATTAGCAAAAGTGTGCCCGTTGGTGCACAGTAAGAATATGTACGTGTATGTTAGCTACAGTGGTTGCAAAAGATTCGGCCCCCTTGAAGTTTTCCACATTTTGTCACATTACTGCCACAAACATGAATCAATTTTTTTGGATTCCATGTGAATGACCAATACAAAGTGGTGTACACGTGAGAAGTGGAACGAAAATCTACATGATTCCAATCATTTTTAACAAATCATATAACTGCAAAGTGGGGTGTGCGTAATATTCAGCCCCTTTGGTCTGAGTGCAGTCAGTTGCCCATAGACATTGCCTGATGAGTGCTAATGACCAAATAGTGTGCACCTGTGTGTAATCTAATGTCAGTACAAATACAGCTGCTCTGTGATGGTCTAGAGGCCCCTATAAAGAACCCAGACTATCCTGTCATGTTTCAATCTTATTACATTTTATCAGTTCCGAACACAGTGTTTATGGCTTCTATGGAGTCTACTGCTTAAATAATAATAAACCATTAACAAACTCATTCATTTCTCAGAGAAATGGGAATTGAGATGCTTTCTTCAGTATCTCCAGATGTTTGAAAACTACAACTCCCAGCATTCCTCTACAAGCACTCTGTAGTCTGGGAGTTGAAGCTTTCAAACATCTGGAGATCTATTGGTTGCCTATCCCTGATCTATAGATATCCTCCCTGTCCAGCAAACAGCAGCTCTCCTTTTGTCTATTGAGAGGGGAGGGGTGGAGTTAGAATGTTTTTACAAAGGAAGTGGCATAAGTCTTGCAACTTCTACTAACACTCAGAAAATTTTTGGTTTGCCAACACTGCTGTCAATCGAATATTAAGCACACCATTGGATACAACGCTAAAAGGGAAGTGAGAAATATGTCCTTTGTAAGCTGCCATTGCCTCCCTGTAAAACTTCCTGGGGTGTGGCTTAACAGTCCATTTTGAAGATACCATTACAAACAGGAGTGGGGACTACTAAATACTTTTTATTTTATTATATATTTTGCCTTATTTACATTTCTATATACTTTAATGTCATTACTACATATTTGTTAATATTGCTATAACTATTTGTTTAGTGTTAAACAACACATAAACACTCCCCTATGTATATTACACCCCCCCACCAACATAGTACCTCCGAAAACCCCAATGTTTCCCCATAAAATTATAAATGTATTTATATAATATATAAGGAGATATATATATATATATATATATATATAATATATAATGATCCTCAGATCTTCTGAAGACGGCCCCAATCACGGGCGGAAACATGTCAACCACTTTGTTTGAATAAACACACATGCTATTTGTGAAGTCCTGCGAGTGCTTTCGTTTTTGCAAGTTATATAAAAATATATAATATTCCAAGAATGTATACAGGGTAAGACTGGATATAAACTTTCACAGCGTATATATAACTAAAAATAACAAGTACCTCTCAGTCCTATTTAGGCCTTTCGGCCTTTCCACCAGACCTCTCTTTTGGCTAAGGCAGATTCCCTATCTCTGCCCCGACAGTTAGCATTCACATATTCTATAACCTAGTATCATACATTTGTTAGTAAGATCGCAAGTGTGGCTGTAAATCCCTAAGGCTGTGCGAGTAACTTTGTTGTAAATGGAATTCATATGCTCATAGAGGCATTCTTTTAGCAGTCGTCTGGTTTTGCCTACATACTGGTTGTCCCAGAAGGGATGTTCAAATGTGGCAGCAATAGGTGTAGGAGTTGACATTGTCAAGGTGATGGACAACATTCACCTCTACCAGTACGAATAAAACCTACACGATACATACCTATATTAACTGTAGATCACAGTAGTAGTTTATCTCATAACCTGTGGGTGCGGCCTTCAGTATGTAGGCCAAACCGGACGACTGCTAAAAGATGCCTCTATGAGCATATGAATTCCATTTACAACAAAGATACTCGCACAGCCTTAGGGATTCACAGCCAGACGTGCGATCTTACTAAAAAATGAATGATACTAGGTATAAAAATGTAAAGGCAACTGTCGGGTGGAGATAGGGAATCTGCCTTAGACAAAGAGAGGTCTGGTGAATTTTAGAACTACAGACCCACTGGCGAAAGCCTAAATAAGGACTGGGAGGTTACTTGCTATATTTAGATATTATGTATATACCTCATATTACATATCTGATATCCTGTATCTTATGGAATATGTCCTCATCTTTTGTAGCACGCATATGTCCCTTAAATGAAAAATAATTATAATTAATAAACGGAGATTGCATGAGTTTTTAGGAGCAACTAACTAGGTGGGGGTATATAGCATTATTACACATAGGAAAAGGTCCATAGTGATGTGTGTAATTAACACTATTTAATTAAAATCACATAAGAAATAACATCATACAAAGTATAGTACTACTACCTACTACTGAATTACAAAACAATTTATATACAATTAATAAACAACTTACTTACTGGACACCCCTAAGTTTGAATGGAAAACTCAAAATGATAGGTTAAGACACACCTCCAGGATTTCCTTACAGGGTCTCCATGTAGACACTAAAAGGAAGTGGAATTTTACTAGCATACAATGAGAGGTTCTGATCTTCCACTGTTAGCAAATCAAAAAATTCTTAGGCACTGTCCATGACAAGACAGGAAGTGTGAGGAAGTTCCTGTATTAAACCAGTTATGTGCTGTTTGTAAACATGTGACAGTCTTAGCCAATTAGAAAATTCTTCAGACTCTCACATTTACTCCCCCTTCCCTCTCCATAGAAAGTAATGAGACAATCAGTTTCTGTTTGCTAGACAGGAAGTGTCTGTTTATGATTAAATGACTTTGCATGTCTCTGAAACTACCCAGCATTCTTAGAGAAAGGGCAGTTTTTACCCCAATATTAATACATTAAACATGAGGCTGTTGGGTACCTTCAGTTATAAGAAGGCTCTACTTCATTTTATACCCTGTGGGCAGCTTTAGCTCCTTTATCCAAACCTCTCCATAATTTGTCAAACTAATCCGAATCCTGTGTTTCCTAACCCTATAGTAACTGTAAATCTGGAACTTGCTGTTGTAATACAATAAGTATAAAACTAGCATGTTATTCTGGATCCTGTATAGGGTCTCAGGATGTCCAATGGTGCTGTTCAGATTGAATTGCACATTGTGGCAGGATTGCCTGGATCTGGTGAGATCTGCAGGTTAATAAATTTGTCTGGATACATATAACACTATCATGTGTCCAACTGAGCATCTGCTTTGTGTGGAGCCCTGCCAGGACAGATGACTGTTGGTCACAGTAACAATGGCTGCAGCCAGCAGCGCATGTGACAGACTGATAATGTGGTCCCATAGGGAACTGCATGATTGGCCGTGATTTACAACTGACCCATTTGTCTGATACGGATGACCAAACTCGGTCGCGGCTGGCCACCCCACACCATCACATATTTCCAGCCGACTATCCGTGGCACTATTGGTTCATTACTGGTGTTACCCAGCCTTAAGGTTCGTGCACACGTGATCGCAGGTGCCAAGTGAACCACGATGTGTACGAACGGACGATAATCGTGCCATGTATGAGCACTTTATCGGCTAAAATGCAGTTTGTCGATACACGGCACAAATATAATCTGAAATGGCCGTTCGTAAAGTCATGCGTCGGCACCTGTGATCGCATGTGTGCACGAACCTTTAGACTTATAGATTATAACTGCCAGGTAGGTGGTATTGGAAGTGAGTGCAAATATGGTAAAGTTATGACTAACAGGAGATTCACCAGAGGCAACAAGCTCTCTGGGAAATCTCCCGTACGGGATTTACAGAGGCTGTGCGATTTGGGTGAATCTCACCCGCACATATTTATCGCCAGCATATTAGTTGGTGTTTAATACTTACGTTTAAAGAGGCACGCAATCTCTGGTAAATTACTTTGAAACGGCCGCACGAGGTGCCTCTTCTGGTTCTCGCGCTGCCGTCCACAAAGCGGGCATTAACGTGCGCCAACCAATCGACCCATATAATGCTTCCCTTATCCAATAGTCTAATAGCTATGGATGTAAGGAAGGGCAGATGAATCACTTGCATGTTCAAACCCTTGGGTAGGAAGCATTAAGCATGACCGTGGGCTTTTAATGTCTCAGCCAGGAAAATGTCTTAATTCCAGAGTATGAAAACTAAGTTTTCCAGAATTCTGTCAGTTTAGGGAATGCCGGGAGTTGTAGTTTTAAACATGTGAAAAGTTCATTAAGAAGACACTAACTGCAAAACAGAGAATGCTGGGATTTGTAGTTTTCAAAACATGTGAAAGGTCACAAGTTTAGGCTGTATAGATCTAGACAGATGCCTTACTGCAAAAACTTACTGCAAACAGAGAATGCTGGGAATTGTGGTTTTTTTAAACACGTAAAATGTCACAAGTTAAACACGCCTGCTATATACTATTAGGCTGTATTATCATACACATACCTTTGCCACAGGCATAAATAAGATACTTTGCATGTCCCCACCATTTCTTTAAGTGAGAAATTTGTTTTATGTATGATTATTAAGGCAATGCTATTATATAAAGATTCTATGATGGTACCTTCTGTTTAAGAAGGCTCTATCATTTATTACTCTGTGTGGAGCTTTTAGCTCCTCTATCCACACCTCTCCCTAACATGTATATTCGATCAGTATCCTGTGCTCCCAGTCCTAACCCCATAGGTTAGTTAAACTTGTTGTGGTAAATACTATATAAATATGAACCTTGCATGTAATCAGGATACGTTATAGGATTTAAGGTGGCTGTACATATATCCGATTTTACTTATCCACCAAGAGCTCATGCAAGTTCTCAGACCTGCAGGTTTATTTAATAGACCCTCTATATTCTAGCTGGAGGTAGTATAGGTAAGGGAGGATATAAAGTGTGTTTGTTCATTAATATGATGCGATATTTGGTTTTTTTTTTAAGAGCCTTCAGACTAATTTATTATTGCCCCCCTGGATGTTTCCTGATGGTTCCTGTGAGCACTGCAGCTACACATAGCTAAACATAAACAAATAATGTCCACTGTGCACCAACGGGCACACTAGTGTTGTGTGTATATATATATATATATATATATATTATATATATAATATAATATGATTATATATATATATATGCATATTGTACAGTTATAAGTGTCAAGATTTTGTACATATTTACATTACTGTTTTGTAACATATGTCTATGCATGGTTTAGCTTTTATCATTTATATATGTTCTTCTATATTTGTAGTTTTTTAAAGTATGTTAAGTGACATCCTTCTTATACTCCCATACAGATGTGATGTGTAACGAAATAGGTTAACTCTAAAAGTTAACCATGGCTCGTAATTGTTCACTTACTTCCAGCCCTTATCATCTGTGTGTGTGGGGGTAATCACTCCCTCTGATGAAGTGACGAAAACAGGTCACAAACTATTCAGGGTTGTTATACTCTGTGTACCTGTCTAATATGACGGCTAATAAAAAGTTACGTTTTATCCTATTGATGGGATTGAAGTTGCAGTCCTACTCTCTCCTGATCTAGGCAAAGTAAGGCCTGGGGGCCACATGCGGCCCTTTGGATGCCCCTGAATGGCCCTCAATATTAATTCTGTACCCCCGAAAAAATCTAAATATTAATTGATGTCTCAGCTGGATAATGGATATATTTTTTTAAAGGTTAACTGTGGTCTCAAATTCTTCCAAACTAGTAAGAATTATATAAAAAAGCCTTCCCTCGTACCTTCAAAATAAAACCTAAATCACATCACTAGATAAAAATTGTGAGAAGTTATGGCTGTGGAAAGGTTTAGCAATATTAAACTGCTTGAACACTCCTGTTTTCAGCCATGTAAGCAGCTTTTAGTCATGTGACCAGCCTCTGCCTGGAAACTATAGTGCGTCTAAAGCTTTTAAAAAAAAACAACCCCCCCCCCCCAAAAAAAAACTGTTAAAATAAAAAGTACCGGAGGTAGGATTTGTGCTTTTTTACCTCCCAATATCATTTCTTAAAGAACAGCAGTACAAAGAAAACTGCTTCTGCCAGTCTTTTCTGTATGCTCCAGCACTATCTTTAATATAGAATGGCCCAGGGCATAACTGGAAGAGAAAATTGTATGTGCTGTAGCTCCTCAACAAAACATATTGGGGGGTGGAAATAATCCTTGCCTTAGCTGCTTTTCATTTTTAAAAGTTGATTTTTACAGTATAGCTCCCTTCTCCAACTTCATTTTCCCCAGGGACTTCCTGATTCTCCTACATTAAGTCTCAACTGAGCATGCTTCTGCCCCGAGCGGATGGGGGGCAGTGGTCAGCGGATGTCACTCAACCTACTGGAAGCAGAACATCACCCCAATGTAATTTCTCACAGGCTCCAGCAGAGATGTGATTGTCAGCTTGTTCTTTATAAAATCTGGTTTTGCAACCTTTATAATGAGAAAGGAGCTGAACCTATAGTGCGGCCCTTTCCAACAATCCAAGTTTCTCATTGGGCCCTGGGAAATTTAATGCCCACCCGCTATATAGAAAGCAACTAGGCACTATACGCATGGTGCAGTAATGTCACATTGTACTGTATGGAATAGGTGTTTTTCATAATATGTATTTAATATAGAAATGCACTAGGCACTATACAGCATGGTGCATTAATGTCATTGTACTGTATGGAATATGGTGTTGGTATTGCAGTCTCAATTTTTGTATAGATGAATAACAGGATTTTATACTATAATGTGTGTGTTTGATGTGCAGACTGTATGTACATACAATCTTATTTCCCTTTTGTGATGTCATTGACGTCACATCGGTGTCCGCCCCCTTCTCCCCACCCTGCCTTGAAGCCAGGCTGGCACCCACTTCTACATACCTTGAGAGGTAGGCTCCGGAACGTTCTCTAGCAACCAATGCATCACTTGTTGTCTTCCAAGGGGAAGTTTTAAGGCTGTTAAAAAAGTAAATTTGATATAACAAATGACAAGTATCAGGGTTTAGTAAAAGGGTAAATATTACATAGGCATTCTACAGTTCTGTCTATATATCACAGGCTTTTTATACTGCTAACTTTCAAAAATACATAAAATATATTAAAAGCCATAAATAAACCATCTTGTGCATTGTTCACCAATAGACAGATATCTATTGAAACAACCAGGGGTAAGGATATAGAGATGACCGAACTTCATAAGTTAAAAAAAACATTAAAGTCATGGAAGTCAAATGGTTCTAAAAGTTAAAATAACAATGGTAGCTTAAAGGGCAAGTCCTTTCGGCTCTAACTCCAGCTCCAGTTCGGTTTTGTGTCCATTCTATTAAGACCTAGTAGTTCATTGTCTTACTCTGGGTTACTTTAATAAGGAGAGAGAGGGTTTGCTTAATCTCCCAAATTCATTCCTTTAAAGCCCTACCACAGGCACTTACATATACAAAATACTCTTTTAAATGGCATGTCCACCCCTAAAACAAAAAACTAGTGATTGTCATTTATCTGTCTGCAACCCCCATATTATATGCATTTCTAACCAGATATTTAATGAAAAGTTCTATTCCTTTATGGCAAAATATCTGCCTTCTATATCTGCTCAATAGCTTTTTGTAAGCTCTATGTGCAGAGGAGGCAGCAGGGGAATCAGCCACCAATCTTGGTGTGATGTCAGCAGTCTCAGCCTTGATTGACTGCATGGGGGAGAGCCAGTTACGCTGCCAGACTGAAGGCAATCATTTTCCTTAAATACTTGATTAGTAATGCAGGTAATGATGTGCTGATATGGCTAGTTTTTTATTGGGTTTGACATTGCAGTATGTTTACTGACCCAATACAATAGACCTGAGTAAACACAGCACTGTAAATCTCATAACAGTTGATATACATTATACAAAAAAGTTCAAGATATAAACTTAATCTAATTTTATCTTTTTTTGTGTTAAAAATGCCTAAAACAGGTTGCATATTTGTAGACTGATGTTGCTGTTAAAATCCATGCCCAGCCTTGCAAATAATTTAATGTACTGTTACTCGCTTCATTAAACTAGTTGGCTGCATTCGTCTATATAGGAAAAACAGCCTTTATGAACAAATGTTTGTACTTATAGAACAGCTAATATGTTTTGACAAATCTAATGTGCTGGTAAACTTCCTTACAAACGAACATAATAAATAAAAAACAGAAAGCACACTAGATGGCACAATTGTTCCATAATTATGTAGTATAAAAATATAATAATGAAATATTAGCCTTTTGCACTATTAATAAAATGCATTAAAATGTTCATTTGCGACAGAAACACCTTCTGTTGTGATCTATAGAAGGAACAGGATTTAGGAGGGAACCTTTTCTATTGAATGAAGATTACTGTTAATATAACGATCAATGTTGTAGCTTTGTCACTTATGACTATCATTTGAACAATTGCCTTTCACTGCCACAAAAATCACTATACAGTATTACAGGAAGTTAGTTATATGCATCTCTAAAAGAGCAATGACACTAAATCATGCATTTGCCTTTAGTGCGCAAACATTCCAAAGTGCAAAGGAAAGTTGGAAGAATATAGTGTAGATAATATTATTTACAACCACAAGGGGTCCTCACAAACAAGAGTTTGCAAACAGTTACAAAAGTATTCGCCTTCATTAAAATACTACTTGTACTTAAAATGGTGTTAAATGTTTGGCACCATAAATATAACTTCCAAGTTTAAATTATGTATTTCCTTCACATAACTTATTCCTTCAAAAGGTATGCAATTTGTAATCCAAGATAAATAAAATGTAAGCTCTGTGATTTTATGGTAAAAACTAGACATTAAGCCTTTTACCAAACAGGCGCTAAAAGTCCAAAGGCACACTTAGTGTTCAAGGCCATAGCCCCCCTCCCTCCATGTCCCAAAGCCATAGCCCCTTCTCCTAGTCCCAAGGTCAGAGGTCCCTCTAATGTCCTAACTCTAAAGCCCCCCCTCTGTCCCAAATGCAGGGTCCCCCCCCTGTCCCAAAGCAGGGTCCCCCCCTCTGTCCCAAATGCAGGGTCCCCCCCTCTGTCCCAAAAGCAGGGTCCCCCCTCTGTCCCAATGCAGGGTCCCCCCCTCTGTCCCAAATGCAGGGTCCCCCCCTCTGTCCCAAAAGCAGGGTCCCCCCCCTCTGTCCCAAACGCAGGGTCCCCCTCTGTCCCAAACGCAGGGTCCCTCCTCTGTCCCAAACGCAGGGTCCCTCCCCTGTTCCAAACGCAGGTCCCTCCTGTCCAAACGCGGCCCTCCCCTGTCCCAAACGCAGGGTCCCTCCCCTGTCCCAAACGCAGGGTCCCTCCCTGGTCCCAAACGCAGGCCTCCCCTGTCCAAACGCAGGGTCCCTCCCCTGTCCCAAACGCAGGGTCCCTCCCCGTCCCAAACGCAGGGTCCCTCCCCTGTCCCAAACGCAGGGTCCCCCCCCTGTCCAACGCAGGGTCCTTCCCCTGTCCCAAACGCAGGGTCCCTCCCTTCCCAAACGCAGGGTCCCTCCCCTGTCCCAAACGAAGGGTCCCTCCCCTGTCCCAAACGCAGGGTCACCTCCCCTGTCCAAAGCAGGGTCCCTCCCCTGCCCAAATGCAGGGTCCCTCCCCTGTCCCAATCCAGGATCATCCCCTTTGTCCCAATCCCCCCCCCTCTGTCCAAATCCCCCGGTGGTTATCCCTCTGTCCAAATCCAGGGTCACCCCCCTTCGTTCCAAATCCAGGGCCCCCCTCTGTCCCAACCTCCCATCTCAAATCAAGGGTCATCCTCCTCTGTGCCAAATACAGGGTCAACCCCTCTGTCCCAAATCCCCCTGTCCCAAATCCAGGGTCACCCCTTTGTCCCAAACCCCCCCATCTCAAATCCAGGGTCATCTCTGTCCCAAATCCAGGGTCCCCCCTCTGCCCCAAATCCAGCCCCCCATCCCAATCCGGGCCCCCCTACCCCAAATCCAGGTCACCCCCTCTCCTAAATGCAGCCCCCCCTCTGTCCCAAATCCAGGCCCCCTCTGTCTAAATCCGGGTCCCTCCTCTGCAGGTATCCTACCTCTCCCAGATTGTCTGGGAGTCTCGCGCGAGACCAACCCAGACTCCACGACAGAGGAGACTCTGGTCTCCTCCTCAGTCATGTCCCTTTTGAGACCATGCCCCGGAAACGCCCCTAACTCCGCCTCCCACCACCCCTAGAAGGCTTGCCCTGCCTCCATGCCCAGCCCCATCATGCCCCCACATGATGTCATGCCCCTTCGCCACGCCCTCTTTCTCACCCTGCAAGGAAGCCTGGAAAGGGCATGGTGGGATGTCTGCCTCTGCCCAAATACAGCCCCCCGTCCCAAGCAACCTATGTAATCGCTGTGTTCTGCCTTGCTTGTTTCCTGTTTTTTCCCTCTAGTGGAACTGCAGAGACAATCTTACCCATCTCCCCTAGTGGTTAGTCCATAGGAACTGCAGTGACACAGACCCACACACACACACAGAATTTGGGATATTGTATATAATGATGCCTGTTGTATAAGAGCCAATTTAATCTGATAGACTTAACTGGAAAACCTCTTATAGAAACGTAATTTGCAAAAATATTAACATTTTACAAGTGTATATAACATTTTACAAGTTGGTACAATACAACCAATCCTCCATTTGAAAGTACCCAGGATGAGGGCTTAAAACCACTGTTCCTCAACCCTGGGTTTAACTTAACTGCAGCACTAACCTGTTAAAATTGTGATCTTCAGTGCGTAGGTTCCATGCCTTCCCCTCTCTGCCCCAGGCAGAGTACCAATAGGAAGACATGCTTTTGAACAGCATGTCTTCCTATTGGTGAGCACTGAGGTAAGACGTAAAAAAACTGTGTGGGCGGCGATTGCTAACAGGTTAGTGCTGGAGTTACAAGCTAAGCCCAAGGGTAAGAACCTAGCAGTTTAGGTCATCACCATGGGTACTTTCCAAAGGATGAAGAAGATCAGGCTAAGGTAAGATAGTTGTCCTTAGGCTAGTGTATATATTATATATTGCAACTATAATAACTAGGTTTGTACCGGAGTTAATACTCGAACTGGTTCAAGTCAAAAACTGCAGGTTCTGCCAGAAGAATGGTGGTGAAACTATGGACAAAATTTCAAAGCGAATGTCATCAGTACTATAGAAAGAATGAGAATGATCACTGGGCACAGGTACTGGAGATCATTGTGGCAGGAGTATAAGCTGAAAGGAGAGGCACCATACATATTTGACATAGGGCATATTCTAAATGATCGTATTTCACTATCGCAGGTCATCTCAAGGAGAAATAGTGCTAGTCACGTCTTATTTATAAAACTCTTGTTTTCGCCTTGTGGAAAAGTATGCGCATCGATGTTGTTATCATTACATAGTGTGGTATCACTGTGAAAGAGAAATTACTCTCTAGTGATTTCAGAGCTATTTTTGCCGTTTTTAATTTAAAGCTATTATAAATAGGTGAATTTCACCTTTTGCCCCATTTTCCTTTTGTTGCTTTTTGCAGTTTTGCCAAACATCATTACTTACTGGAATGTTCCATAACATGACTATTTCTTACACAGCACTTTGGTATATTCCCATATTAATGGAACTGGTTTGATAATTAGCTGCAGTTTGCTGAAAATAAGCAGAGAAAATAAAACAAGAGAAAATTGCCTTTTGAGTTTTACACATTATTTATCATATCTATTACTTATATACTCGAGTATAAACCAAATTTTTACCTTTAAAATCATCTTGAAAGTCTTCCCTCGGTTTATACTCGGGTCTGTACTGATCTGGATGCTGCTGGAACAAAAATCACATAGGCCTGGGGAAACAAAAAAAGCTGGACCCTGTAACACAGAGAATCCTCTTGATTTCAGGGGTTAGGCAATTTTGTCCTGCTCACTCAGATCAGCCCAGACTGTAAGGCAAATGAAAAAAAATATTTTAAGTGATCAGGCTGCACAGAAAGATATGCAGGGCACATCTGTGTATGGGACTTTCTATGGGGCTGTGTATGGGACTTTTATGGGGGGCTGTTATGGTACCTATGGGGCTGTGTATGGGACCTTCTAGGGGCTGGTATGGGACCTTATGGGGCTGTGTATGGGACTTTTATGGGGCTGTGTATGGGACCTTCATGGGCTGTGTATGGGACCTTCTAGGGGCTGTGTATGGACCTTCTATGGGCTGTGTATGGGACCTTCTATGGGGCTGTGTATGGGACCTTCTATGGGGTGTGTATGGACCTTATGGGGCTGGTATGGGACCTTCTAGGGGCTGTGTATGGGACCTTCTATGGGGCTGTGTATGGGACTTTGATGGGGCTGTGTATGGGACCTTCTATGGGTGTGTATGGGACCTTCTATGGGGCTGTTTGTGTATGGGACCTTCTATGGGCTGTGTATGGGCGAATTCTATGGGGCTGTGCATGGGACTTTCTATAGGACTGTCTGTAAGAACAACTAAAAGACTGTCTGTAGAGCTATCTATGGGGCTGCCTATAGGAGAAAGTCAACCCTTGGTTTATACTCGAGTCAAGCAGTTTTCTAGTTTATCAGTTAAAAGTACCTCGGTTATATTCGGGACAGTTTATACTCTAGTAATACGGTAATAAAAATAGAGAAAAATTCACCTTAGAGTTTTACACTATCATATCCTTTTAATAAAAATAGAGAAAATTCACCTTTGAATTTACACTACAGTATTTATATGTTTGGTTGAAAAAAAACCGTTAGGCTATTTTTTAAATAACAAAGGCAGGTGGTTCAGACTGTATTAACCAATTTATACCAGGGAGTTTACCTATTTACCATCATATTTGCTGAACTTTCTCAGCATTTTTCAACACTTTTGACACATAATTTTCACTTTTGATGATGAAAGTTGGCTTTTAAATAACTGATGAAAAGAAAGAAAGTTTTAAAAATTGTGGTAAAGTCGTGGTGGGGGAAAAAAGCGATCATAAATATAGCGAAAAAATAAACCTTAAAAAAGCGAAATCTCAAATCGTATGTAGTAAATGCTGGAAAATAGCTAAACACCCCCCTGAGTACTTATCAGTATTGAGAAAACACTCCACAATGTACCACACCTTCATTGGACCCATTGGCAGGCTGGATAAATGGGACTTATGCGTATGAACCACAGACTTGGCAAATTGAATGGCTGAAAATGAACGAAATAAAAACACCTTTCTCCATTATAAATATATCAAGCGGTTACCGCAGCGATGTATGCAAAAAGTGCGGTAATGAACCTTTCTCCACTGGTTACATTTGTTTATAAACAGCGAAAAGTCCAAAATTTGGCAAAAAGTTTATCAAAACTATAAATATGCCCTATAGTGTTTGTAAACTAATAAAGCACTTACATAAAAGTGGGTAACTTTAGAAAAAGCGCATTTAACTGTCCTTGATAATATAAAAAAACGTTTATTATATGTATGTATTATTTGACACAATGGTTTACTCAAAAAAACCTAAATAAAACAAAGCTTTGGAGAGATTATGTAAATAATATCAAATGTGAACTCTGCTGCGAACAAAGCCAGAGCAGCTTGTTAAGCAAGTGATTGACATGCAGTAGCATATTGCTTTATGTAGGTGAGAAGAAACCCTTAAATACATTATTCAAACAAAACACTGGTATATTTATATCCGGTGAAAGTAAGAAAACATTCTACCTCCTGCTTCTACCTAAGCTCTAAGCTTGACTTCCACAGATTTATATGAAGTATCACTCATATTTCAAAAGCAATCCTAACTTAAGATACACCAGTGGGAAATAGGGAAGTAAATGGTCCAATAAGTAGATTTGTCTTCTTGTGCCAAGGTTAGGAACAGTTAAAAATGAAAGTAAAAGTAACTGCTAGGCTTGATGCAGTAAAGGAGTTCCTTTTGTCTGGTTGGGAGAAAATTTGACAAAAAATTCATATAAGTTTCCATATCATTTGTAATGTATGTATTTTTTTCTTATATAGTGTTACGTTTTCCCAGTGCTTTAAGTGATTTAATCCATTCACATCAGTGCCCAAAAAAGCTTACAATCCGTATGTTTTTTTGAGTGTGGGAGAAAACGGAGTACCAGAGGGGACAGTAGTTAAATACTAAGAGATGAGTACTGTAGGATAAGGTGATACCTTTTTATTATGGACTTAACCGTTCATTTTTACAGACAAGCTTTCAAGAGACAGACTTCTATCTTCCTCAGGTCAAGCAGTTAGTCCATAATAAAAAGGTATCACCTTATCCTACAGTATCATCTCTAAGTATATGGCTACTGGACAAAATACAGCTACAAACCATTATCAAGCACAGGTAGAATATCCATGGGAGGATTCGAAGTGCTTAACCACGGAGGCACTGTGCTGTCTAATCGAAGTTTCATTGCTAGACAGGATTCATGTGTTTAGGGCCATAGTTCTCCTATATATTCTATAGTCACTTATTTTATCAGCTTTGTGGAAAGCAGCACGTAGGCACAAAGTCCTACCCATTTCTGTTCTCATAGTCTGGCTGCAGTGGAAGCTGGATATCATATTTGCAGCTTTCTCCTGCTACCCAGTGACTAGAAGCAGGGGTGTCAAACTCAATCACAGAAGGGGAAAAATCAAAAAGACAGGCTAAGTGGGTGGGGCCGAAGATACTTAGCAGTGCAGGATTGGGATCTTCTGGGAGAGTAGGTACAGGAATGGCCAACTCCAATGGAAAAGCTTTGTCACACAGAGGTTACAGAGGTGACGGATCCAAGCCTTACTTGCTGCTATCCATTTGTGCAAGTCCCATTTATGCAGTAACAGCAGCACGTAACCATGACTGCACAAAATCCACAGCAGTGTAGTAAGTTTGGATGCTTAACAGTCACCAGGGGCACAAAAACAATGGCCAGAAGGGCAGATTTGGCCTTGAGTTGACACGTGTGGAATGAGATAATGAATGTCTTAGCTCTGTGCTGGTCTGCCATTCCCTTTAATATTAAAAAGGAGAACACCCAAGGATTAATATGGTGGTCTATACTTTTACATTTGTTAACTTACCCTTTAAAAAAATGAAGCGAGTTTCATAGGTCTGTGTACAGCAGACATTCATATCCTCTGGGAGATAAAAGCATTCATTTCCCAAAGGAAATTAATCCAAAATAACTGGAAGATTAAAAACTTGTCTCAATAGTTTTTTTGCTGCAGGAAACCATTTACCCAAATAAATGTGCTGCAGACAGTGGCAAGATTAGTGGCAAGATTAGTGGTGGCGTTCTATAGTCTATAGTCTATAGAACTGAGCCTGTCTAGCCTGTACTGCGGCAGATATGAGCGTCACAAAGGTCAACACTGTCCAAATAAAAACTCTAGTTTTTAAGAGAGAATAGTAAATGCATTGTCAGCGGCAAAGATTAAAAAGTGGTGATATAATTTGCCAAGGTGATGTAATATCAATATGCCCTGACTTTGGGCGCGAGCCAAAAAGCGATTGTAATATGATGTAGCAGCAAACTTTTGTGGGGCTTTCTAATGTGAAGCAAATTGCTGCCATTAAATTCACAAAGGTAAACGGCAATTCACAACGCACGTGAAATCCCTACTGCCATTTAACATTGCGGCTGTCGTGCATTGTCTTACAGTATATTCATGCAGGTTTGTAAACAAAAACAGCTTGTCATAAAAACATTTTACTAGTAGTTCCTTTTAATGTAAAAGCAAAGCTGAACTTTTATAACCAAATTTATATTTGTATGCAATAAAGGCATATAAAAAAAATCAATCTCTTTACCTCCTAAAGTCACATGCCGTGGAGAAACGCCACTTGTAAATAAGACGAAGTATATTTTGGACTGCTAACTTGGTCCTCCTCCCAATCTGAAAAAGAAAGGCATTTTAGTTTAAAGAAAGAACTATACACTATGATTAGTAAGGAATCTGGAATATATTACAAATTGTAACTGTGATACAAACTATAAAAACCCAATTTTTTACAAATGCTTCTTACTGTTCAGCAACACTCAAATGCATCACTTAAAGGGCAATTATGGCCCCCAGCCTCACCTCCTCTCTCAGTGATAGTACCCAGGGGTAAGGACCTAAATCATAGATCCTCACCCCTGGGTCTTAAAGGTGAACTTTTAAATTACACTTGGGCAAGTCAGTTTAAGAAGCCCCACCCCCATACAAAAAACAATCCTTTTTGAAGCAATATGATACAAATGGGCATGCTCACTTCCTGTGGCAAGGGGGCCAGGAGCTCCAGTGTCAGCTGGAAAACCACCCTTTATACTGCTATAGGTGTGAACAGCAGCTTGAAGCATGATCGAATGTGCTCTTTTTATTAAAGGTCACTTGTATGGAGGAGGACCGTAGTACCCTTTAAAGTGGGTGGGTACAAAACATTAATGATCTTAAAAGATGACAGACAGAATCTTTAAGATTCTGTCTGTCATTTATTTAAAGATCCACCTTCACATAGTCTGAGCTTTCTCCCTTTATTAAATATAGGGATAACGTATAGGATCTGCACATTTCCTACAGCCACAGATGACCCCTATACTTTAGTACAGAGAGCCACCGCAGGAAATTTTATTAAGCTCTGCAAGAGCATGTCTTCCCATTGATCAGCTCTGCCATAGTCTGTGCCTATGGCAGCGAAGCCATGCAAGTGGCTTCGCAAAGCCGCCTTTCAGGGCTTTTCTCAGTGTAAAAATAAGATCCAGGGGTGAGGACATATTAATAAACGATTTCGAAGGGGGCTAAGCATGTTCCATAAGCCGACTACATTTGGAAAAAAACAAAAAAAACAAAAAAAAAAAACATATACATTTATATTTTGTTGGCAAATACAGCCTAAACATTTACACATCAAAAACAGGTTTTTAAAACTATTAAAGGGACTGTCCACCCCTCTTTTGAAAAATAAATATGGTAGATTAGCCCCCAAACCTAGAGATCGTTTAAGTCTAAAGCTGTAATTCGGCTCCCACACAGAGTTATTATACTTACATGCTCCTCGCTCCACCGCCGCTTCCGGGTTCTCAGTCAGTCTCCACTTGGCTGCTCTGTTCTTTTATGTTCCCGAGCAGCCACAGTGGAGACTGCTCTGGGAATGGCAGCAGTGATGGCCGTGACGTCACAGTCACGGCCGACACTGACTGCCTTACCCGGAATTGCAGAGCCGCGGCGGGGTGGAGCGAGGAGGAGCATGGTAAGTATATAGCTCGTGTGGGAGCCGATTTACAGCTTTAGACTTAAACGATCTCTAGGTTTTGGGACTAATCTATCATATATATTTTTCAAAAGAGGGGTGGACCAGTCCCTTTAGTTTTTGGTCAGTTAGGTATCTTTTTCTCTGTTTCATGATTGAAATCATAAAAGTGAAAATCTCTTCCAACCACACCAGACCTTTTATCTGCTGCATCTGTGTTCTAAAAAAAAAAAGGCTGACAATCTACCGCCACTGGCCACGGATCTCTTGGATGTGACCTAATTTCCTATAGGGCCCCTACTTATTATAGGAAGCAATAAGTGGCAACCGGCCACAGTCCATAATATAAATCAGAGAGAAAGATAGGAATGAGTTTTACACAGTTTTACAGTAACTTGAGTAATTTTTCTAGGCTGGCAACATGCTCTACACTGGTCTGTTATAAATATCAGTGGTAATCTTTTTTGCGACTGAAGGTCTTGGTTGAACTTTTGTCTTAATCAGGTGTTAAATTTACATTGGATATCATGGTAAATGATGCCCAATAGTGTAGATTAGGGATTGTAGTCTGCCAGTCTGAAGATAGATACAATATTGTACCATGTACAAGGCCTATAGAGGCAGAAAGAAAGAGATGAGATGAGTAACTGTAGGGTTTGCTGTAGGTAAATATTAAGATAGGTAGCTGATGCATTGTTTTACAACAGCAGTTTCTAGGCTATAAAAGCTAGAAAAATTTTTATATGTGACATAAAATAAGCAGGTACAACAGTGTAAGATGCAATGGAATTTCCAATAACACCTTTTTTTTTATTACAAAGTGAGTGGCGGAAAAATCTATTGGATCAACGTGGCAGATACGTATTATTAAAACTGCGCACTATACCAAGTACTGACAGAATAAAAGTAAGATTACAGCAATATGTATCACAGATTTAATAGTCCCTATCTATGCAGATTTAAAACGCCTCTCAAAGCAAGAAAATAAATACTGACTGCAACGCTTCAGGAATAAAATATTGCATAACATATAGATATTAAAATGTATGAATGCTGCTCAGATGGCAGACAGCTCCTATTTCACACTTGACCTTACTAGTGACATCAGCAATCCAGTAACACACCAACCAAGTGCCTACAGTTCTTATGCACACAGTACATTCAAGGTGAACCTTCAAGAAAGTTAAAGTAATTTAAGATATAATCTGCCTAGCAAAAATTGAGCTAAAGCAGGAAAAGGCTGTAAAAAATAAAGATAATAAATACATGGATTGAAATGCATGGTGCACTCTGCTTTACACGCTAAAGAACCGTATATCTCTGATCTCAGTATGAAGGCTGGACAAAAACATTCAGTTTTTTCTAGACAATGTAGATCACTTTAAAGGACACATCGCCTTTAAAGGCAAACATCGCCAGCATCAGAGAAAGCTTCGAACAACGTGAGTAGGACACACGCATATAATTACACATAACATCAAAGGCCTACAACTCAGCTCCAAATCAAAAATCAAAAAACTTTCTTCCAGGAGTCAGAAACAAAAATAATGGGCATGCCTTCGGACCTCTTGTCATTGTGGGGATTCAATGCTACTATAAATCCAGTGCTAGACAGATCTAAACAACCTAAACCCATCGTCCATCTTGCTTCTAATAATATTGCTACAGGTCAACTAAGACGTGTATGTAGACGTACGGAGACTAGCCTCACCAAACAAAAAAAAAATTTACTTCTTTCTCCAACCCCCATTCAACTTTACTAGAATAGATTACATATGTGTCACCAGCTATAATTTCCCAAATTAAAGAGTCAAGTATTTTGGAGATTTCTTGGTCAGACCATGCATTTGTAAAAGTAACTATGCAGACCTGACAAGCTAGGACCTACACCAATCTGGTGCTTAAATGAATCTATATAAAAAAAAAACTGACACAGTCAAAAAATTACACACACTCTGAAGGAATACTTTGAAAAAAAAATGCACCTTCAGTGTCATCTCTTACCTCCCTATGGGCGGCCCATAAAACTGTAATTAGGGGAAAGCTGATCCAATTAGCATCAAGAATCAAAAGATTGCAATACAGTGTAATGTATAGAGCATGGGTGTTGAACTTTTCCCATGTTTTTAAAGGACAATTTACTCACCTTTCCCCGATCCACTGCAGCATAGTACCCAGGGTGAGGACCTAAAATCGCTAAGTCCTCACCCTGGGTACTTTCCTAACTCCTGCACTACTGAGAAAAATCTGCTTCGGCGATCCACACTTTAAGTCCTCACCTCTGGGTAATTTTACAAAAGGGGGGAGGGTGGGTTGAGAGACTGTCACATGTTTTACAAGGAAGTGACATTTTTCACTTGCAACTTCCTAATAACTTCTACGAACACTCAGAATTTTTTTTGATTCGCTACTGCTGTACAATCGATATTAACCACACCATTGGATACAACACTAAAAGGGAAGTGATAAATATGTCCTTTTCAAGCTTACATTGCATCCATATAAAACTTCCTGGGGTGTGGCTAAAAACTCCATTTTGAAAATTCCATTACAAAACAGGAGTGGGGCTATGCAAGTACTTTTATTTATTTATATTTGCCTTATTTACATTTTATATACTTTAATTTCATTACTACAATTTGTTAGATTGATAGAAACATTTATTAGTGCTTAAACAAAATATAAACACTTGTCCTATGTTGTATTACTTTTACCCACCCACCCCCAACTAGTACCTCAAAAAACCCAATGTATTCCCATGAATTTATAAATTTATTTATAATATAAGGGATAAGTTTTGCATAGATGACAGGCTTGTAACTTAATATTTAATGAACATTCATAATGAAATTCTGTGCACACCAGGACTGATTAATGGGGTTTTATTTAACCTTCGGTCCAGGTTTGGGACCTTGTCAAAGACCTAAATCCAGATGAAAACGTTGCCTGTTTGTTTGGCTGAAGTGTAATAATAAACACCATTAATCTATCCTGGTATGCACAGAATTTTGTAATGAATGTTTATATTAACAATACAGCAGAAGCACCCAGGTATTTTATAATAGTGGACAGTGTGCACACAATCAATACACCATACTTATAAATTAAATATATAAAATTAAGTGGTCAGTATTTAAAAATTAAGGCCGTAAATTATTTTCACCAGCATCCACTTCAGGGCTTTGAAATCTGATCAGAAGTATGGAACATCCCCCATGTTAGTGAGCATATTGTCCATTCCCATTAAACCTATTTAGGGGCCCCGTTCTTACTTGACCTAAAGCGGGTTATCAATTGGAGGCCGCAGAGTTGTAGACGCAGAAGGCAAATTACTTTTTATGCCTTCCTCATCATGAGAAAACAAATTTTAAGTAATACATAACTTTAATATTATTTAGTATTTATGAGCAAGTTCTAAAAACCTATTAAAATTAAACCCCACCAAACAACTTTTTAAAAATGGCTTCATAATTCAGTGGGAAACAGAATCAGTAGCTGCTATCTCCCAATTCAATTTACAAGTTGAGATCTGCCTGTGTTACCAAAATATTCTGTAGCGCACGGTCTGCCCAGCTGTCAGCTAGCCCCACTTTCTGGGTCGTTCACACCAGAAACTGACAGAAAACGCACAGCATGTGTTTCTGTCAGTTTGTACCATTTTTTTTGCATACATTTGTATCCATTTTTAACAATATGGATTCCATAGATTTCTAGAGAAAATGCAAGAAAAAACGAACAGAAATGCTGCATGCAGTGCGTTTTGTTTAAAATGGACGGAACTGAATGGATTATAACGCAGCAGGTGATGAACGATATTGGGGTTTACGGTCTGTTCATTTGTTTTTTAAACGGCACCTGCGTTGAAAAACAGATACAACTGATGTAGGTGAACGAGCCCCCTAGTATTCTGCATGTGCCAACATATGTAACTCAATGGAGCTTGGTAGAGATTGCTGGCAGCAGGGGGGGAGACAGAGAGTAAGCAGAGAGCTGCAGGATGTGTAAAATAAACACAGGCACACCTCAGCTTGTAAATTGAATTGGGTGATAGAGCTAGTGATCCCGCTCGCCCACTAAATAACAAATAAGGAACAGAAACAGCTGTGAATAGATAGGGCACACCCTAAAAAATACTAGTCAATTTTAGTTTGTTCAAATAAAAAGACCGTTATTGTGCAAATGTCCAAATAGGAGAAGCAGTAATAAAGTGCAAAAACATCATTAAAAACACTCTTGTGCAAAGACTGGTTAAATATACACAATAGTTATCATATACCGGTATATCCAGTCACTCAATTAGAACATAGATCAACCTAATGGTATAAACCTGTAGTGCAACATTTCACTAACCACAGGTTAAATAATAACAGGGTATTTAGGGTAAAGCATATAGCCACAGCATAACCCGCCTCAACATTGTCCAGAGTAGTCAAAACAATATAAATAAAGGATGGGGCAACCAAGGCATAGACCAGTGGTGGCGAATCAAAATGCAACCCCAGAGGTATAAAGAGGCAGAGAGATCAGGTATACGTAGCCATCAGGGAACCACAAGAGCAGCTAAAATAGATACAGGCTTGTACACGTTTTGTCCGACCATGGACTTTCTCAACAAAGATGAAACGATGGCACATACGTTGTAGCACCTTTATTGCCTGAAAGACCAATGAATTGACACTGATAGGACAATACAGTAAGCAGAAGGGGAATCCCTACCGCATACACAGGATACCCTGTTCAACGTGGGATATCCGCACCATGTATCTACCCCTGAAAATGCTTGGGAGATCCCTTTGTACTGAGACCCACCTGGTACACGTTAATATGTAACCATCTCTTACTAGGTAACACCCCCTTATTTACAGCTGCTCTAGCAACAGTAACCCTAATAGCGCTATAACGGTCCACTCTATCAAAATATTATAAAGAAAATCATACCAATTGCTAAGGACCATAAATACCATTGAGGGGGGAGGAGCGAAGGAAGGAAGAGAAAAGCAGGGGGAGTACTCACGTACTCAGAATGCCCGGTGCGGCACCACTCAATAGTGATATTCTAGATTGGAAAATAATAAAATCCAGATAGAGTCTCTACACTTGGCCTAAGCAGTCGAGACAATTAAATCCCTCCCACTAGAACGATAGGGGGGATAAGAATTATAACCTAGGACAGAGGAGGTATAACAAGATGTATGAAGAAATATATACAGAATGAAATGGAGGAGGAACCAGCTGTAACAGTTCAAATACAATATACAATTTAAAGAAAGGGGGGCTCCTCGCCTAGACCAGCTAATCATACTAAACAATGAAACTTCATCTGTCGAGGCTGCAGATCCTCACTGTCCATCATCACACTGGTTAGCCCAATCCGTGTTATCTAGAGGTTGTCAACGAAATACAGTATATCAACTATAGGTCACATGTAAGAGATCCAGGCAGTTTCACGTTGTGTCCAGTAAACATCTCATGCTGGGGGTGTGTCCATCAAGGCATACACGATTTATCAATGAATACACATTGTCAATCTTGAAAACTCCAAGGAAATCCAGCCAGGTAAGTATCCCAAACTTTTATCCAAGACTCTATGTCATGGCTGACCTCAGTTCACAGGCTCCCACTATAATTGACTTTACTTTGTCTCCAGAGTCATCTTGGTAGTAGTACTCAGCATGGATGTTATGGGAAATAGACCATGCCAGACAAATTTACCGTATATACCTGAGTATAAACCGACCCGAGTATAAAACGACGGTAACCCAATTGTACCTGAAAAAAACTAATAAAAGCGATGATCGATTATAAACCGAGGGTAGAAATTGACAAATTCTAAATTCTCATACCTGGCACCAGATGTTGGGAAAACAAACTCCCAGCATGGCTTTATTAGCTGGGCGGGAGTTGTAGTTTCCAAACATCTACACCCTCACCCTCCCACCTAATTCAAAGGGTACCTTCTCTCCAGTGTGCATCCAGCATCCAGTGTGCATCCGGGCTTCCTTCTGCGGTACCTTCTCCCATTGTGCATCCAGCTCTCCAGTGTCCGGGGATTCCTGACTGAAGTGCAGCATACAAATTGAATCTTTCTGTAAGTGCCATCCTGCAAATTGAATCCTGGAAATTACTGGTTTACCGGTACTTAAACCATTTCGGCACCCGCGCGTGAGGCCTGTACTGTCGCGCGGCGCTGACGTCACACAGACAGGAATCCCGGACACTGGCGACGCTGGATGCACAGGAAATGTACTGACTCGAGTATAAACGAGTTAAATTTTTCAGGCTGATTTTACAGCCTGAAAAACTCGGTTTATACTCGAGTATATACGGTAATGGTTTTATGCAAAAAGCGAGTAAGAAGTTAGATTCAGGCAAGCAGTGGATTTGAATATTTGAATTTTGCGAAACCTTTGATACTGTGTACATAGGCGATAATGTATAAAAACTGAGGACTGTTGGCCTTGAAGAAACATTTGTTTATGGATAGAGAACGGGTATTGGATCGCAAAACAGAGTGTGGTGGTTAATGTAGCTACCTATGTGGGCTCTAAAGTTCTAAGCGGAGTGCCTTAGGGTTCTGTACTGGGGCCGCGTCTGTTTAATCTGTTTATAAATTACTTAGAAGGGGGCCTGAGAGCAAGGGTCTGAGTATTTGCTGAGGACACTAAATTATGCAGAGCTTTGGAAACTTCAAATGATGTGCAAGTGCTGCAAGCAGACCTAGAAGATCACAAAAGGGCAGCAGGAATGGGAAGATGAGATTCAATTTGATAAATGTAAGGGGGGCATTGGGAGTTTAATAATCCCTGTGCCACCTACACATAAATAACTCTGTGTTAAGTGCATCTGTAATGGAAAAAAAAAGATTTGGGGGGTTCTGGTGTAGATAACAGGACTTAGCATATAGTAAACAAGCCAGGTGGTAAAACGGTTCGAGCTAGCAAGCTATTGTCTTGTATAAAAAGGGGGAATAGATTCAAGAGAGAAAAATATTATTCTCCCTCTTTACAAGGCACTGGTAAGGCCTCATTTGGAATATGCGGTTTGCCAGTTTTGGAATCCCATATACAAAAGGGAACATCTTGGAAATTGAGGCAGTTCAGATAAGGGCAACTAAATTAATAATGGCACTTATGCCCCCTATTTTTTGTAAGTAGAGTTGTAATTAAGTTGGATGTTTGTAACCCGGGGATGTCTGTAACTTTCTGGGGTATCTTCTATGGTTACACAGAAAGTTTTCATAAAGGGGCCATCCAAGTCAATAGAATTGTCTTCCTAGCAAGAAATAATGTTTTACAAAAAGAATTTACCCATTCTCCTTAATAAATATTCCTATGCCAAGTGTTTCTCTAAATGTGAAATCAACTGTGCAGTCCTGCGCATACAAAATGTATTTGTATGCTCACAAGAAAACCATTTCTGTTGCAAACAAGCGATTTTAATTAGAGGGAACATTGCAGTAAGACATACTGTAGTTCCCCTGTAGTTGGATAAACTATGTATAACTGCAATGCTTTATACCAGTAACTCATATAATAGGTCATAGCCAGATATTAAGCATGGGCCCAATGCAATGCCGGCACAGCTGCCTACAAAAAGTCACAATAATCAATAAAACATTGCTTAGAGTGGCTTTCAGGGCCCTCTTATTTGCTAGCAAACAGAATTTAAAAAAGCATAAAGAGTAGTAAAAGTCAGAGTGACTAGTTTAATATTGTTCATAATAGGATGTTCTTTGGCGCCAACGCATGCTGGCTGGGAAATAAAATGCCAGAGGGTAGTGACATATTTGTGCGAGACACTGTACAGAAAATACTGTGTGTGTGCCGCCCCCCGGTCAGGTGTGTTGTGGGCCAATAGGTGTGCACATGCCCACAAGGGCCTATTTGAAGGCTTACATGGGCTACTGGCAACAACGTTTGAGCTTTCTTAGTTTCACAATATACTTCTTACATGTACATCAAAACTTACTAGAGGAGTTATTTTACAATGTATAGGTTGTTCTGGGGAGAGAAAAGCTTTTAATATTAGGTTTTAAAAATAAGTTTAGCAAAAACTGTAATGCTATAACAATGTATATTTAGATGGAAGCACTGACTTCAATTAGGAAAGGAATAATACACAATATAGGTTCACTCGTTGTCAGTTTATGTATTACTGTGCATCATGTGAATTGTTGATGCAAATTTCCTGGCTTTTAAGGAATAGTTCACTTTTCCAGTGAAACTGCGTTGATTTAAAGAACGATGAGGTTAAGGAGTTATGCCACCAGGAACGAAAAATAAAAGAAACTTGCCATTCTCGCGATTCCACCGCGGCCACACTGACGTCCGGGACTGCTTCCTGGTTCTGTTTAACTATAGCGCATGCACGATAATGCGCACTATAGTAGAAATGAACCAGGAAGGGTCGGGTTTTCAGTGTGGCCTAGGATGGTTGCGCAAAAGGTAAGTTCCTTTCATCTTCGTTCCTGGCTCACAGAAATCGATTGAAGACCAGGAAGTAAGGCATAGCGTGTGCACACGCACGGAGGGATGACAAACACTTGACAGCACGTTGCGCACACACAGACCCAACGCAGAGTGCATTTTGCGGCTGAAGAAAAAGGAGATCCAGGAAAAAACTCGAGGGGGTGGAGCTAAAAAACCCGCCCCTCCAGAGACCAGATGTCAGCAACTTTCCAACAGGAGGAAAGGTTAGGCTCAGGAAAAAAAAGAAAGGGCAAAAGGTTTTTTTTTTTTGTTTAAAGCTGCTGCTTCCAAATAAACTTACAACAATACTTATCCTTAAATTCAGTGCTTCAGTACAACATGTTTTTCGGATCAACCAAGATCTCTTCTCAAGCATCTTGAGAAAGGATCTTGGTTGATCCAAAACACAGGACCATCTCTAGACTTTTTGGACCCTGAAAAAAAAATCCAAATGCTGTCCCCTCCCCACGCAGCTGGAAGGGATGTGGTTTTATAATTGAAAGTGTTGTGATGCTTGTCCAAAAAGTGGGGGTGTGGCTTGGACAGGAAGTGGGAGTGAGTAGCTTATACACATGACTGGTAAATGAGGAAACAAAGAGTGTCAGTCCTGCAGATGAAAAATGAATGTGGGGCATCATTAACCAACATTGATTTTGATCAAAATTAAATGATCAAATAAATCAGAAGGGGAGGGAAGTGTAGTTGCATTCTGTTGTGCAATGTAAGTCATGGCTTCCCTGCTATTTAAAATAACAGTTCATCCTGAAAAAAATGTGGTTTTACAAATTAAATTTTTCAGGCTCCCTAGCATCTGGGCCCAGGCACATGAAAAAATCACAAAACTGTGCCTCACCCTGCCTCATTAGGGAAGCAGCCCTGCCGAAACATGTTGCACTGAAATAAAAAAGAGTTTTTGCAGTTAATCAATTTGTTCGAGTTCTCCTTCCCTATTCAGTTTAGTGTCTGTAAAGAAAGAGAAGGGTTAATTTATTATTCTAATTCTGTAAAGAATCAAAAAACAATACTTGTGTTTTTTAAAAGGCACTTTTGTGTTGCAAGAAAATCTTTGGATAATACAAAGCATCTACGGGTTTTTTTGTTTTTCTAAACTATATTTTAGATAGATTTATCCTAACCTATCAAATTATTGCTAGGTTTTAGGATGTAAAGCTGGGTACCCAATGTATATTTAATTACTATTTGTACAGCAATCCATTATTAAACTGTGACAATCGCGGCAAATAAATCACGCCCAACTCCATCTCAGGATTGTTCAGGTGGCCCATACATGGCAGTTTGATACACAAGATTGTCACTCCATACACAGGACCAATAATTCCATCTAATGGAATTTGTTTTAGTATGGCCTTGTGTGTACCTTGCTTTAAGTGATTATACAATTAAGATATTCAACAACTTTAATTGTAAATTACAGCTCATATTAACGCGTTAAAGGAGTAAGAAAGGGCCAGACATAGGTCCCCCCTTCTTTTGCTCTTCATTCCAAAAAGGTATTGTCACCTAAATTTCATAAATTTTCTGTAGTGTAGCTTCCCCACTTCCCAACCCTCTGCATGGTGTTGTGTTGTTTGTAGTTGTTAAAAAAAAAAAAAAAAAAATATATATATATATATATATATATATATATATATATATATATATATATATACACACCGGTAATAAAGGTAAAAATTTGCATCAATTGTGACAAGTAGATAATGTAACAAGTTGACAAAAAACAGTCATTTTTGTTTCACCTCTTATTTTGATGTGGGTGATAAAAAATCTACCATAGCATATCTAACATAGGGTTTATTTGCCTTATTTTTCTAGCATTATATTACATAGTCCAGTCACCTGACTGATGATTTTTTTGCACATGCCCAGTCCTCAACTACTGCAGGAACTTGTTACAGCAAGTCAAGCCCACTAGCAGCCTCAAACCAATCCTTTAATTGAGATCAAGAGGTGTGACCAGTGCAATTACAATTAAAGGGCAATTATAGTGGGGGGGAAAAAATGTTTGTCTATATACAATGTACAGATCACTTTAAAGGGCATGTCCACCACCAAAACTATAATCCCCCCCACTAATGGCCCCATCATGTAGTGTAATAAAATCCTTACCTCACATCCTAACTCTATATGGTTCTCCTGTAGTCCCCCCCCCAAGTCCCAAAAACTGCCCACCAGGAGGATAGCAAAGTCCATATAGGACTCTGCCTCCTGTCTCGCCTCTGGGAGAAGTTTGGCATGCGCACTGCAGCCCTTCTCCCCCTCCCTCCCGTTTTGCGATCCCTCCCCCTAGCACAGAAACCCTTGGCCATATAATAGTTTGCCTTTCCCCAGCTCCAACCACTAAAAAATAATTTTAAGAAAGTCCCCCAAACTCTACTTACCTTCCCTCTCTCCCCCAGCATTCTGAGAAGCCGGCAGCCGCGTCCGTGATTGGCTGCCTCTCACCCAATCACGGACGCGGCTGCCGGTCCCACCTCCTGCTTGCAGTGTATTGCAAGCAGAAGGCCGGGCTGTGCGTCGGAGGAGAGAGGGAAGGTAAGTAAAGATCAGGGCACTTTCTTAAAATTATTTTATAGCGGCTGGGGGAAGGCATACTATGTTACAGGGAAAGTTTATTATAAGGGTGGACATGCCCTTTAAATAACCTGCCTTACTTTCATTATGCTGTGTGGCTTTGTTTCTTTACACTGGCAGAAGTTTGTACGATGCTGTGTAGTCCCCCTTCCCTCTCAGTCTAGTCCCCCACAAGCAAAAAATGGCTATATCCAAAGTCAATGCATGCTCAGTTGAAAGCAGCGTGGATTTGATTTAAATCACTAGTCAGTAAGGCTCGATTTAAATCATACTTTTCTACATAAAGACCAATTCTTGCTGGTATAACTATAATATGCATGTAGATGAAGATTCTTAGAATAATAGATTTACTCAACTGCAACAATATATACTAATTTGGCCAAACAATATATATATATATTTTAAGAAAAAAGTTCTTATCGTTTAAAATGGTGCTAATTTTGACCCAACCAATCAGATCTTATTTAACATTTGAAAGCCAACATCTGATTGGTTGGGGCAAACTTAGCACCATTTTAAACAATAAGAACTTTTATTGAATCTTCCTGTTAGACTGTAGAACAATAGGATTAAGGACTTTTTCTCAACTCTGTTCATGTTATAACATATTTGCAGTGAAGAAGAGGCATGTGATCTCTGCTGAGTCAGATTCAGTTTTGAGAAATGCAAAAGTAAACCAAGCATCTGTGATATAATCTTGTAGGCAGAAAAACTGCCCAATAATCTTAGAAAACCTCTGGAAGAGCTGACATTGTGAATGGAGTAATGGAATTTATTTACACCAAAAAATATGCAGCCTTAATCTATATAATTAAAAAACTAATTTTATTTATGATGGAATAACTTGATGACAATAGATTTTCTCTTTTATCTCTTTTTAAAAAATCTGATTTAAATCAAAATAATCCAGTTTTTAAAAAAAAATGTAAAAAAAAAATAATTGTTTTTTTAACCACCCTGGTTGAAAGTACTTGAAATGAAGTGCTGACATCAAGTTTACCCTACTGAACATGCCCCCTTCCTTCCAGAGCCAATAGACTGCAAGCAAGGAGTGGGAGAAAGTAGCAGTGTGCTGAAGGGAGGGGCAGAGGTGAAGAGAGGAGGACAAGTGATGCAGAGCTTCATAACAAGCAAGTTACTGAACTCTGCCTGTTATTAAGTTTGCTAATTGTTATTTATTTTTGTACCTAAAGTTCATATCTCTTCCCCTGTTTAGCGGAGATCATAAATCACTGAAGAGAGAGGCAGTGTAGCAGCAGCTTTAGTTGAGAGAACCTTCACAAACACAGTGAAACATCTTGTTCAGATATATTTCAGTTTAGCTGGTTTTATTCTATATATGTATTCTATGTAGCAGGGGCAAAGGGGCAAAGTAGGCAAAGAGAAAACTGTTGTGTGCATTTACCTCACGGTCCTGCCACCGCGCACATCCAAGGGAGAGTCAATCCGAGGGAAAGTCCGGGACAATCCAAGGTAAGTAATTGTAATAATAGAGAAAGTACGGACTACAACTTCAATCCCATCAATAGGATAAAACGTAACTTTTATTTATCCGATCATATTAGACAGGTAACACAGAGTATAACAACCCTGACACGTTTTGTGACGTTGTTTTCGTCACTTTATCAGAGGGAGTGATTAACCCCCACACACAAATGATGATATAGGGCTGAAGAAAGTGAACAATTTAGAGCCAATGATTAACTTGTGGAGTTAACCCATTATGTTACACATCACATCTGTGTGGGAGTATAGAAATATGTCACATATACATACTTTAAAAGCCTACAAATACAGATAAAAACATAAACGATAAAAGCATAAACCATGCATAGAACCATATATGTTACAAAATAGTAATGTAAATATGTACAAAATCACCCTGTGATTGAGATCTTCAAAACAAGTGGAGAATTTGTATACCCTCTCGATTAGCCGCAGATAAAGACACCCCATGTGTGGTAAATCGATGGCTTGAATTTATTCCATCTCTCAGAGAAACCGATGTGGGAGATATTGTTGAATCACACCTCAGAGTCTCTCCATCTGCCCCTAATAGACTCATGCAGTTCTATATAATCCACCATGCATATATTACACCATTAAGGAAATCCCGTATGTCACCATTACACACCTCTAACTGCCCCAAATGCTCGCAACCAGACGCCAATTTTTGGCACATGATATGGCTATGTCCCTGTATCCAAAGATACTGGGGGAAAATCACTCAATTTCTATCACATATCCTTTCAATCTCAATCCCAACGGACCCCGGCCTATGCCTCCTGGGGATACCCGAGGAGGACGTTTGGGATGGGAACTACCTCTCCTTCCTCAGAGAAACACAATTTTATGCCAGACGTACTCTAATACTACATTGGATGGCCCCCCGAAACACCTAAACTAAAGGTATGGAAATCGATGATCAAGAATATCCTCCCCATGTTGAGACTGTTATATCTCAGTAGAGGATCCATCAACAAATTTAACAAAATCTGGTCCCCCTGGTACTCACACTATGGCGAACCCCTGTATACTGTGTACAGAGATTTTTGGCTGGTCGAGTAAAGAGACCCCAGAACGAACAAACAGAAATAAAATGAAAAAGGTAGACACCAGCAGGCCCAGTTAGATTTAGATTTAAACCCAATTTAAAATATACTGCAATAGATAAAGTGACAGATAATTGAAGAATGTATAACTAAATGTATGTGCAAAGCTTATATTATAAAACGGCTGCTGTTAAAATGTACTTTTCAGCCACATATTTATACGATGAATCCGAGTTGTATTTTGAAATGTTTTTATTTATTTTAACATTTAAAAAAAAAAAAATGTACAAAATCTTGACACATAACTGTACACACACATATATACATATGCATACCTATATACATACATATATATGTGCAGACAAAAGAGGAGGATATATTCCATAAGATACAGGATGTCAGATATGTAATATGAGGTATAAACCACTACTGAGCCCAAGGTATATATCAACCAAAACAAAGGTAAAATCAATAAGCAGACATGCTGCATAGAAAGAGGAACAATGTCATAAATATAAGATATATATATATATTAGCAAAAGTGTGCCCGTTGGTGCACAGTAAGAAATATGTACGTGTATGTTTAGCTACAGTGGTTTGCAAAAGTATTCGGCCCCCTTGAAGTTTTCCACATTTTGTCACATTACTGCCACAAACATGAATCAATTTTTTTGGAATTCCATGTGAATGACCAATACAAAGTGGTGTACACGTGAGAAGTGGAACGAAAATCATACATGATTCCAATCATTTTTAACAAATCAATAACTGCAAAGTGGGGTGTGCGTAATTATTCAGCCCCCTTTGGTCTGAGTGCAGTCAGTTGCCCATAGACATTGCCTGATGAGTGCTAATGACCAAATAGTGTGCACCTGTGTGTAATCTAATGTCAGTACAAATACAGCTGCTCTGTGATGGTCTCAGAGGCCCCTATAAAGAACCCAGACTATCCTGTCATGTTTCAATCTTATTACATTTTATCAGTTCCGAACACAGGTTTATGGCTTCTATGGAGTCTACTGCTTAAATAATGTAATAAACCATTAACAAACTCACTTCATTGTCTCAGAGAAATGGGAATTGAGATGCTTTCCTTCAGTAGATCTCCAGATGTTTGAAAACTACAACTCCCAGCATTCCTCTACAAGCACTCTGTAGTTCTGGGAGTTGAAGCTTTCAAACATCTGGAGATCTATTGGTTGCCTATCCCTGATCTATAGATATCCTTCCCTGTCCAGCAAACAGCAGCTCTCCTTTTTGTCTATTGAGAGGGGAGGGGTGGAGTTAGAATGTTTTTACAAAGGAAGTGGCATATAAGTCTTGCAACTTCCTACTAACACTCAGAAAATTTTTGGTTTGCCAACACTGCTGTCAATCGAATATTAAGCACACCATTGGATACAACGCTAAAAGGGAAGTGAGAAATATGTTCCTTTGTAAGCTGCCATTGCCTCCCTGTAAAACTTCCTGGGGTGTGGCTTAACAGTCCATTTTGAAGATACCATTACAAAACAGGAGTGGGGACTACTAAATACTTTTTATTTTATTTATATATTTTGCCTTATTTACATTTCTATATACTTTAATGTCATTACTACATATTTGTTAATATTGCTATAACTATTTGTTTAGTGCTTAAACAACACATAAACACTCCCCCTATGTATATTACACCCCCCCACCAACATAGTACCTCCGAAAACCCCAATGTATTCCCCATAAAATTATAAATGTATTTATATAATATATATAAGGGAGATATATATATATATATATATGATCCTCAGATCTTCTGAAGACGGCCCCAATCACGGGGCGGAAACATGTCAACCACTTTGTTTGAATAAACACACATGCTATTTGTGAAGTCCTGCGAGTGCTTTCGTTTTTCTGCAAGTTATATAAAAATATATATATATTCCAAGAATGTATACAGGAGTAAGACTGGATATAAACTTTCACAGCGTATATAATAACTAAATATAACAAGTAACCTCTCAGTCCTTATTTAGGCCTTTCGGCCTTTCCACCAGACCTCTCTTTTGGCTAAGGCAGATTCCCTATCTCTGCCCCGACAGTTAGCATTCACATATTCTATACCTAGTATCATACATTTGTTAGTAAGATCGCAAGTGTGGCTGTAAATCCCTAAGGCTGTGCGAGTAACTTTGTTGTAAATGGAATTCATATGCTCATAGAGGCATTCTTTTAGCAGTCGTCTGGTTTTGCCTACATACTGGTTGTCCCAGAAGGGGATGTTCAAATGTGGCAGCAATAGGTGTAGGAGTTGTACATTTGTCAAGGTGATGGACAACATTCACCTCTACCAGTACGAATAAAACCTACACGATACATACCTATATTAACTGTAGATCACAGTATGTAGTTTATCTCATAACCTGTGGGTGCGGCCTTCAGTATGTAGGCCAAACCGGACGACTGCTAAAAGAATGCCTCTATGAGCATATGAATTCCATTTACAACAAAGATACTCGCACAGCCTTAGGGATTCACAGCCAGACGTGCGATCTTACTAACAAATGAATGATACTAGGTATAAAATATGTAAAGGCTAACTGTCGGGTGGAGATAGGGAATCTGCCTTAGACAAAAGAGAGGTCTGGTGAATTTTAGAACTACAGACCCACTGGCCGAAAGGCCTAAATAAGGACTGGGAGGTTACTTGCTATATTTAGATATTATGTATATACCTCATATTACATATCTGATATCCTGTATCTTATGGAATATGTCCTCATCTTTTGTCAGCACGCATATGTCCCTTAAATGATATAAATAAATTATAATTAATAAACGGAGATTGCATTGAGTTTTTAGGAGCAACTAACTAGGTGGGGGTATATAGCATTATTACACATAGGAAAGGTCCATATGTATGTGTGTAATTAACACTATTTAATTAAAATCACCATAAGAAATAACATCATACAAAGTATAGTACTACTACCTACTACTGAATTACAAAACAATTTATATACAATTAATAAACTAAACTTACTTTACTGGACACCCCTAAGTTTGAATGGAAAACTCAAAATGATAGGTTAAGACACACCTCCAGGATTTCTACAGGGTCTCCATGTAGACACTAAAAGGAAGTGGAATTTTACTAGCATACAATGAGAGGTTCTGATCTTCCACTGTTAGCAAATCAAAAAATTCTTAGGCACTGTCCATGACAAGACAGGAAGTGTGAGGAAGTTCCTGTATTAAACCCAGTTATGTGCTGTTTGTAAAACATGTGACAGTCTTAGCCAATTAGAAAATTCTTCAGACTCTCACATTTACTCCCCCTTCCCTCTCCATAGAAAGTAATGAGACAATCCAGTTTCTGTTTGCTAGACAGGAAGTGTCTGTTTATGATTAAATGACTTTGCATGTCTCTGAAACTACCCAGCATTCTTAGAGAAATGGGCAGTTTTTACCCCAATATTAATACATTAAACATGAGGCTGTTGGGTACCTTCAGTTATAAGAAGGCTCTACTTCATTTTATACCCTGTGGGCAGCTTTTAGCTCCTTTATCCAAACCTCTCCATAATTTGTCAAACTAATCCGAATCCTGTGTTTCCTAACCCTATAGTAACTGTAAATCTGGAACTTGCTGTTGTAATTACCAATAAGTATAAACCTAGCATGTTATTCTGGATCCTGTATAGGGTCTCAGGATGTCCAATGGTGCTGTTCAGATTGAATTGCACATTGTGGCAGGATTGCCTGGATCTGTGTTCAGATCTGCAGGTTAATACAATTTTGTCTGGATACATATAACACTATCATGTGTCCCAACTGAGCATCTGCTTTGTGTGAGAGCCCTGCCAGGACAGATGACTGTTGGTCACAGTAACAATGGCTGCAGCCAGCAGCGCATGTGACAGACTGATAATGTGGTCCCATAGGGAACTGCATGATTGGCCGTGATTTACTAACTGACCCATTTGTCTGATACGGATGACCAAACTCGGTCGCGGCTGGCCACCCCACACCATCACATATTTCCAGCCGACTAATCCGTGGCACTATTGGTTCATTACTGGTGTTTACCCAGCCTTAAGGTTCGTGCACACGTGATCGCAGTTGCCAACGTGAACCACGATGTGTACGAACGGACGATAATCGTGCCATGTATGAGCACTTTATCGGCTAAAATGGCAGTTCTGTCGATACACGGCACAAATATAATCTGAAATGGCCGTTCGTACACGTCATGCGTCGGCACCTGTGATCGCATGTGTGCACGAACCTTTAGACTTTATAGATTATAACTGCCAGGTAGGTGGTATTTGGAAGTGAGTGCAAATATGGTAAAGTTTATGACTAACAGGGAGATTCACCCAGAGGCACAAGCTCTCTGGGAAAATCTCCCGTACGGGATTTACCAGAGGCTGTGCGATTTTGGGTGAATCTCACCCGCACATATTTATCGCCAGCTATTAGTTGGTGTTTAATACTTACGTTTAAAGAGGCACGCAATCTCTGGTAAATTACTTTGAAACGGCCGCACGAGTGCCTCTTCTGGTTCTCGCGCTGCCGCCACAAAGCGGGCATTAACGTTGCGCCAACCAATCGACCCATATAATGCTTCCCTTATCCAATAGTCTAATAGCTATGGATGTAAGGAAAGGGCAGATGAATCACTTGCATGTTCAAACCCTTGGGTAGGAAGCATTAAGCATGACCGTGGGCTTTTAATGTCTCAGCCAGGAAAATGTCTTAATTCCAGGATGTATGAAAACTAAGTTTTCCAGAATTCTGTGCAGTTAGGGAATGCCGGGAGTTGTAGTTTTAAACACGTGAAAAGTTCATTAAGAAGACACTAACTGCAAAACAGAGAATGCTGGGATTTGTAGTTTTCAAAACATGTGAAAGGTCACAAGTTTAGGCTGTATTAGATCTAGACAGATGCCTTACTGCAAAAACTTACTGCAAACAGAGAATGCTGGGAATTGTGGTTTTTTAAACACGTAAAATGTCACAAGTTAAACACGCCTGCTATATACTATTAGGCTGTATTATATCTATACACATACCTTTGCCACAGGCAATAAATAAGATACTTTGCATGTCCCCACCCATTTCTTTAAGTGAGAAATATGTGTTTATATGTTAGATTATTAAGGCAATGCTATTATAATAACATGATTCTATGAGGTACCTTCTGTTATAAGAAGGCTCTATTTCATTTTATACTCTGTGTGGAGCTTTTAGCTCCTCTATCCACACCTCTCCCTAACATGTATATTCGATCAGTATCCTGTGCTCCCAAGTCCTAACCCCATAGGTTAGTTAAACTTGTTGTGGTAAATACTATATAAATATGAACCTTGCATGTTAATCAGGATACTGTATAGGATTTAAGGTGGCTGTACATATATCCGATTTTACTTATCCAACCAAGAGCTCATGCAAGTTCTCAGACCTGCAGGTTTATTTCACATAGACCCTCTATATTCTAGCTGGCAGGTAGTATAGGTAAGGGAGGATATAAATGTGTGTTTGTTCATTTAATATGATGCGATTATTTGGTTTTTTTTTTAAGAGCCTTCAGACTAATTTTATTATTGCCCCCCTGGATGTTTCCTGATGGTTCCTGTGAGCACTGCAGCTACACATAGCTAAACATAAACACATAATGTCCACTGTGCACCAACGGGCACACTAGTGTCTGTGTGTATATATATATATATATATATATATATATATATATGCATATGTATACAGTTATAAGTGTCAAGATTTTGTACATATTTACATTACTGTTTTGTAACATATGTTCTATGCATGGTTTATGCTTTTATCATTTATATATGTTCTTCTATATTTGTAGGTTTTTAAAGTATGTATACGTGACATCTTTCTATACTCCCATACAGATGTGATGTGTAACGAAATAGGTTAACTCTACAAGTTAACCATTGGCTCGTAATTGTTCACTTACTTCAGCCCTGTATCATCTGTTGTGTGTGGGGGTTAATCACTCCCTCTGATGAAGTGACGAAAACAGCGTCACAAACTATTCAGGGTTGTTATACTCTGTGTTACCTGTCTAATATGATCGGCTAAATAAAAGTTACGTTTTATCCTATTGATGGGATTGAAGTTGCAGTCCATACTCTCTCTATGATCTAGGCAAAGTAAGGCCTGGGGGCCACATGCGGCCCTTTGGATGCCCCTGAATGGCCCCTCAATATTAATTCTGTACCCCCGAAAAAATCTAAATATTAATTGATTGTCTCAGGCTGGATAATGGATATATTTTTATTAAAGGTTAACTGTGGTCTCAAATTCTTCCAAACTAGTAAGAATTATATAAAAAGCCTTCCCTCGTACCTTCAAAATAAAACCTAAATCACATCACTAGATAAAATTTGTGAGAAGTTATTGCTGGAAAGGTTTAGCAATATTAAACTGCTTGAACACTTCCTGTTTTCAGCCATGTAAGCAGCTTTTAGTCATGTGACCAGCCTCTGCCTGGAAACTATAGTGCGTCTAAAGCTTTAAAAAAAACAACCCCCCCCCCCAAAAAAAACTGTTAAAATAAAAAGTACCGGAGGTAGGATTTGTGCTTTTTACCTCCCAATATCATTTCTTTAAAGAACAGCAGTACAAAGAAAACTGCTTCTGCCAGTCTTTCTGTATGCTCCAGCACTATCTTTAATATAGAATGGCCCAGGGCATAACCTGGCAGATGAAAATTGTATGTGCTGTAGCTCCTCAACAAAACAATATTGGGGGGTGGAAATAATCCTTGCCTTAGCTGCTTTTCATTTTTAAAAGTTGATTTTTACAGTATAGCTCCCCTTCTCAACTTTCATTTTCCCCAGGTACTTCCTGATTTCTCCTACATTAAGTCTCAACTGAGCATGCTTCTGCCCCGGAGCGGATGGGCCGGGCAGTGGTCAGGCGATGTCACTCAACCTACTGGAAGCAGAACATTCACCCCAATGTAATTTCTCACAGGCTCCAGCCAGAGATGTGATTGTCAGCTTTTTTCTTTATAAAATCTGGTTTTGCAACCTTTATAATGAGAAAGGAGCTGAACCTATTAGTACGGCCCTTTCCAACAATCCAAGTTTCTCATTGGGCCCCCTGGGAAATTTAATTGCCCACCCCTGCTATATAGAAATGCACTAGGCACTATACAGCATGGTGCAGTAATGTCACATTGTACTGTATGGAATAGGTGTTTTATTCTATATATGTATTACATATAGAAATGCACTAGGCACTATACAGCATGGTGCATTAATGTCATTGTACTGTATGGAATATGTGTTGGTATTGCAGTCTCACTTTTTGTATATCGATGAATAACATGGATTTTATACTATAATGTGTGTGTTTGATGTGCAGACTGTATGTACATACAATCTTATTTCCCTTTTGTGATGTCATTGACGTCACATCGGTCCGCCCCCTTCTCCCCACCCTGCCTTGAAGCCAGGCTGGCACACCACTTCTACATACCTTGAGAGTTAGGCTCCGGCAACGTCTCTCTAGCAACCAAATGCATCACTGTTGTCTTTCCAAGGGGAAGTTTTAAGGCTGTTAAAAAAGTAAATTTATGATAAACAAATGACAAGTATCAGGGTTTAGTAAAAGGGTAAATATTACATAGGCATTCTACAGTTCTGTCTATATCATCACAGGGCTTTTTATACTGCTAACTTTCAAAGAAATACATAAAATATATTAAAAGGCCATACAATAAACCATCTTGTGCATTGTTCACCAATAGAACAGATATCTATTGAAACAACCAGGGGTAAGGACTAGAGATGACCGAACTTCATAAAGTTAAAAAAACAATTAAAGTCAATGGAAGTCAAATGGTTCTAAAAGTTAAAATAACAATGGTAGCTTAAAGGGCAAGTCCTTTCGGCTCTAACTCCAGCTCCAGTTCGGTTTTGTGTCCATCTCTATTAAGAACCTAGTAGTTTCATGTCTTTACTCTGGTTACTTTAATATAGGAGAGAGAGGGTTTGCTTTAATCTCCCAAAATTCATTCCTTTAAAGCCCTTACCAACAGGCACTTACATTATACAAAATACTCTTTTAAATGGCATGTCCACCCCTAAAACAAAAAACTAGTGACTTGTCATTTATCTGTCTGCAACCCCATATTATATGCATTTCTAACCAGATATTTAATGAAAAGTTCTATTCCTTTATGGCAAAATATCTGCCTTCTATATCTGCTCAATAAGCTTTTTGTAAGCTCTATGTGCAGAGGAGGCAGCAGGGGAATCAGCCACCAATCATTGGTTGTGATGTCAGCAGTCTCAGCCTTGATTGACTGCATGGAGGGAGGAGCCAGCTTATTCTGCCAGAATGAAGGCAATCATTTTCCTTAAATACTTGATTAGTAATGCAGGTAATGATGTGCTGAATATGGCTAGTTTTTTTTATGGGTTGACATTGCAGTATGTTTTTACTGACCCAATACAATAGACCTGAGTAAACACAGCACTGTAAATCTCATAACAGTTGATATTACATTATACAAAAATGTTCAAGAATATAAACTTAATCTAATTTTATCTTTTTTTGTGTTAAAAATGCCTAAAACAGGTTGCATATTTGTAGACTGATGTTGCTGTTAAAATCCATGCCCAGCCTTGCAAATAAATTTAATGTACTGCTTACTCGCTTCATTAAACTAGTTGGCTGCATTCGTCTATATAGGAAAACATGCCTTTATGAACAAATGTTTGTACATTTATATGAACAGCTAATATGTTTTGACAAATCTAATGTGCTGGTAACCTTTCCTTACAACCGAACATAATAAATAAAAAACAGAAAGCACCACTAGATGGCACAATTGTTCCATCATATTTTATGTATGTATAAAATATAATAAATGAAATATTAGCCTTTTGCACTATTAATAAAATGCATTAAACTTGTTCATTTGCAGAAACACCTTCTGTTGTGATCTATAGAAGGAACAGGATTTAGGAGGGGAACCTTTTCTATTTGAATGAAGATTACTGTTAATATAACTGATCGATGTTGGCTAGCTTTGTCACTTATGACTTATCATTTGAACAATTGCCATTTCACTGCACAAAAATCACTATACAGTATTATAGGAAGTTAGTTATATGCATCTCTAAAAGAGCAATGACACTAAATCATGCATTTTGCCTTTAGTGCGCAAACATTCCAAAGTGCAAAGGAAAGTTGGAAGTAATATAGTAGTAGTAGTAATATTATTTACAACCACAAGGGGTCCTCACAAACAAGAGTTTGCAAACAGTTACAAAAGTATTCGCCTTCATTAAAATACTACTTGTACTTTAAAATGTGTTAAATGTTTGGCACCATAAATATAACTTCCAAGTTTAAATTATGTTATTTCCTTCACATAACTTATTCCTTCAAAAGGTATGCAATTTGTAATCCAAGATAAATAAAAATGTAAGCTCTGTGATTTTATGGTAAAAACTAGACATTAAGCCTTTTACAATAACAGGCGCTAAAAGTCCAAAGTGCACACTTAGTGTTCCAAGGCCATAGCCCCCCTCCCTCCATGTCCCAAAGCCATAGCCCCTCTCCTCCATGTCCCAAGGTCAGAGTTCCCTCTTAATGTCCTAAATCTAAAGCCCCCCCTCTGTCCCAAATGCAGGGTCCCCCCCTCTGTCCCAAATGCAGGGTCCCCCCCTCTGTCCCAAATGCAGGGTCCCCCCCTCTGTCCCAAAAGCAGGGTCCCCCCTCTGTCCCAATGCGGGTCCCCCCCTCTGTCCCAAATGCAGGGTCCCCCCCTCTGTCCCAAAAGCAGGGTCCCCCCCCTCTGTCCCAACGCAGGGTCCCCCTCTGTCCCAAACGCAGGGTCCCTCCTCTGTCCCAAACGCAGGGTCCCTCCCCTGTCCAAACGCAGGGTCCCTCCTGTCCAAACGCAGGGTCCCTCCCCTGTCCCAAACGCAGGGTCCCTCCCCTGTCCCAAACGCAGGGTCCCTCCTGTCCCAAACGCAGGCCTCCCCTGTCCCAAACGCAGGGTCCCTCCCCTGTCCCAAACGCGGGTCCCTCCCCTGTCCCAAACGCAGGGTCCCCCCCGTCCAAACGCAGGGTCCCTCCCCTGTCCCAAACGCAGGGTCCTCCCCTGTCAAACGCAGGGTCCCCTCCCTGTCCCAAACGCAGGGTCCCTCCCCTGTCCCAAACGAGGGTCCCTCCCTGTCCCAAACGCAGGGTCACCTCCCCTTTGTCCCAAAACGCAGGGTCCCTCCCCTGTCCCAAATGCAGGGTCCCTCCCCTGTCCCAAATCCAGGATCATCCCCTTTGTCCCAAATCCCCCCCCCCCCCTCCCCAATCCCCCCCCGGTTATCCCCCCTGTCCCAAATCCAGGGTCCCCCCCCCTCTGTTCCAAATCCAGGGCCCCCCCTCTGTCCCAACCTCCCCATCTCAAATCAAGGGTCATCCTCTCTGTGCCAAATACAGGGTCAACCCCTCTGTCCCAAATCCCCCCTGTCCCAAATCCAGGGTCACCCCTTTGTCCCAAACCCCCCCATCTCAAATCCAGGGTCTCCCTCTCTCCCAAATCCAGCCCCCCCCCTGTCCCAAATCCAGGCCCCCTCTGTCTCAAATCCAGGGTCCCCTCCTCTGCAGGTATCCTACCTCTCCCAGATTGTCTGGGAGTCTCCTGCGAGACCAACCCAGACTCCCACGACAGAGGAGACTCTGGTCTCCTCCTCAGTCATGTCCCCTTTTGAGGACCATGCCCCGGAAACGCCCCTAACTCCGCCTCCCACCACCCCTAGAAGGCTTGCCCTGCCTCCATGCCCAGCCCCATCATGCCCCCACATGATGTCATGCCCCTTCGCCACGCCCTCTTTCTCACCCTGCAAGGAAGCCTGAAAGGGCATGGTGGGATGTCTGCCTCTGTCCCAAATACAGCCCCCCGTCCCAAGCAACCTATGTAATCGCTGTGTTCTGCCTTGCTTGTTTCCTGTTTTTCTCCCTCTAGTGGAACTGCAGAGACAATCTTACCATCTCCCCCTAGTGGTTAGTCCATAGGAACTGCAGTGACACAGACCCACACACACACACAGAATTTGGGATATTGTATATAATGATGCCTGTTGTATAAGAGCCAATTTAATCTGATAGACTTAACTGGAAACCTCTTATAGAAACGTAATTTGCAAAAAATATTAACATTTTACAAGTTGTATATTAACATTTTACAAGTTGGTACAATACAACCATCCTCCATTTGAAAGTACCCAGGATGAGGGCTTAAACCACTTGTTCCTCAACCCTGGGTTTAACTTTAACTGCAGCACTAACCTGTTAAAATTGTGATCTTCAGTGCGTAGTTCCATGCCTCCCCCTCTCTGCCCCAGGCAGTACCAATAGGAAGACATGCTTTTTGAACAGCATGTCTTCCTATTGGTGAGCACTGAGGTAAGACGTAAAAAACTGTGTGGCGGCGATTGCTAACAGGTTAGTGCTGGAGTTACAAGCTAAGCCCAAGGGTAAGAACCTAGCAGTTTAGGTCATCACCATGGGTACTTTCCAAAGGATGAAGAAGATCAGGCTAAGGTAAGTATAGTTGTCCTTTAGGCTAGTGTATATATTATATATTGCCAACTATAATAACTAGGTTTGTACCGGAGTTAATACTCGAACCTGGTTTCAAGTCAAAACTGCAGGTTCTGCCAGAAGAATTGTTGGTGAAACTATGGACAAAATTTCAAAGCGAATGTCATCAGTACTATAGAATAGAATGAGAATGATCACTGGGCACAGGTACTGGAGATCATTGTGCAGTGGAGTATAGCTGAAAAGGAGAGGCACCATACATTATTGAATCATAGGGGCATATTTCTAAATGATCGCTATTTTCACTATCGCAGGTCATCTCAAGGAGAAATAGTGCTAGTCACGTCTTATTTATAAAACTCTTGTTTTCGCCTTTGTGGAAAAGTATGCTGCATCGATGTGTTATTCATTACATTAAGTGTGGTATCACTGTGAAAAGAGAAATTACTCTCTAGTGATTTCAGAGCTATTTTTGCCTTTTTTAATTTAAAGCTATTTATAAATAGGTGAATTTTCACCTTTTTGCCCCATTTCTTCCTTTTGTTGCATTTTTTGCAGTTTTGCCAAACATCATTACTTACTGGAATGTTCCATTAACATGACTATTTCTTACACAGCACTTTGGTATATTCCCATATTAATGGAACTGGTTTGATAATTAGCTGCAGTTTGCTGAAAATAAGCAGAAAATAAAACAGAGAAAATTTGCCTTTTGAGTTTTACACATTATTTATCATATCCTATTACTGTATATACTCGAGTATAAACCAAATTTTTTACCTTTAAAATCATCTTGAAAGTCTTCCCTCGGTTTATACTCGGGTCTGTACTGATCTGGATGCTGCTGGACAAAATCACATAGGCCTGGGAAAACAAAAGCTGTACCCTGTAACACAGAGAATCCTCTTGATTTCAGTGGGTTAGGCAATTGTTGTCCTGCTCACTCAGATCAGCCCAGACTGTAAGGCAAATGAAAAAAAATATATATTTAAGTGATCAGGCTGCACAGAAAGATATGCAGGGCACATCTGTGTATGGGACTTTCTATGGGGCTGTGTATGGGACTTTCTATGGGGGGCTGTTGTATGGTACCTTTATGGGGCTGTGTATGGGACCTTCTATGGGGCTGTGTATGGGACCTTATGGGGCTGTGTATGGGACTTTTATGGGGCTGTGTATGGGACCTTCTATGGGGCTGTGTATGGGACCTTCTATGGGGCTGTGTATGGGACCTTCTATGGGGCTGTGTATGGGACCTTCTATGGGGCTGTGTATGGGACCTTCTATGGGGTTGTGTATGGGACCTTCTATGGGGCTGGTATGGGACCTTCTAGGGGCTGTGTATGGGACCTTCTATGGGGCTGTGTATGGGACCTCTTCGATGGGGCTGTGTATGGGACCTTCTATGGGTGTGTATGGGGGGACCTTCTATGGGGCTGTGTATGGGACCTTCTATGGGCTGTGTATGGGAACCTTCTATGGGGCTGTGCATGGGACTTTCTATAGGACTGTCTGTAGAACTAACTAAAAGACTGTCTGTAGAGCTATCTATGGGGCTGCCTATAGGAGAAAGTCAACCCTTGGTTTATACTCGAGTCAAGCAGTTTTTCTAGTTTATCAGTTAAAAGTACCTCGGTTTATATTCGGGACAGTTTATACTCTAGTATATACGGTAATAAAATAGAGAAAATTCACCTTTAGAGTTTTACACTATCATATCCTTTTAATAAAAATAGAGAAAATTCACCTTTTGAATTTTACACTACCAGTATTTATCATGTTTGGTTGAAAAAAACACGTTAGGCTATTTTTAAATAACAAAGGCAGGTGTTCAGACTGTATTAACCAATTTGATACCAGGGAGTATTACCTATTTACCATCATATGTGCTGAACTTTTTCAGCATTTTTCAACACTTTTTGACACATAATTTTCACTTTTGATGAAAGTTTGGCTTTTAAATAACTGATGAAAAGAAAGTTTTAAAAAATTGTGGTAAAGTCTGGTGGGGGAAAAAAGCGATCATAAATATAGCGGAAAAATAAACCTTAAAAAAGCGAAATCTCAAATCGTATTGTAGTAAATGCTGGAAAATAGTCTAAACACCCCCCTGAGTACTTATCAGTATTGAGAAACACTCCACAATGTACCGACACCTTCCATGGACCCATTGGCAGGCTGGATAAATGGGTACTTATGCGTATGAACCACAGACTTGGCAAATTTGAATGGCTGAACTTAACGCAATAAAACACCTTTCTCCATTTTATAAATATGATCAAGCGGTTACCGCAGCGATGTATGGCAAAAAGTAGCGGTAATGACCTTTCTCCACTGGTTACATTTGTTTTATAAACAGAGAAAAGTCCAAATTTGGCAAAAAGTTTATCAAACCTTTATAAATATGCCCTATAGTGTTTGTAAACTAATAAAGCACTTTACATAAAGTGGGTAACTTTAGAAAAAGCTGCATTTAACTGTCCTTTGATAATATAAAAAAACGTTTATTATATGTATGTATTATTTGACACAATGGTTTTACTCAAAATAAAACCTAAATAAAACAAAGCCTTTGGAGAGATTTATGTAATAATTATTCAAATGTGAACTCTGCTGCGAACAAAGCCAGAGCAGCTTGTTAAGCAAGTGATTGACATGCAGTAGCATATTTGCTTATATGTAGGTGAGAAGAAACCCTTAAAATACATATTCAAAACAAAACACTGGTATATTTATATTCCGGTGAAGTAAGAAACACATTCTACCTCCTGCTTCTACCTAAGCTCTAAGCTTGACTTCCACAGATTTATATGAAGTATCACTCATATTTCAAAGCAATTCCTAACTTAAGATACACCAGTGTGAAATAGGGAAGTAAATGGTCCAATAAGTAGATTTGTCTTCTTGTGCCAAGGTTAGGAACAGTTAAAAATGAAAGTAAAAGTAACTGCTAGGCTTGATGCAGTAAAGGAGTTTCCTTTTTTCTTTGGTTAGGGAAAATTTGACAAAAATTTCATATAAGTTTCATATCATTTGTAATGTATGTATTTTATTTCTTATATAGTGTTACGTTTTCTGCAGTGCTTTAAAATGATTTAATCCATTCACATCAGTGCCCAAAAAAGCTTACAATCCGTATGTTTTTTTGATTGTGGGAGAAACTGGAGTACCCAAGGAACATTTAGTAAATACTAAGAGATGAGTACTGTAGGATAAGGTGATACCTTTTTATTATGGACTGTCCATAATAAAAAGGTATCACCTTATCCTACAGTACTCATCTCTTAGTATTTACTACCTGTCCTCTGGGTACTCCAGTTTCTCCCACAATCAAAAAAACATACGGATTGTAAGCTTTTTTGGGCACTGATGTGAATGGATTAAATCATTTTAAAGCACTGCAGAAAACGTAACACTATATAAGAAATAAAATACATACATTACAAATGATATGAAACTTATATGAAATTTTTGTCAAATTTTCCCTAACCAAAGAAAAAGGAAACTCCTTTACTGCATCAAGCCTAGCAGTTACTTTTACTTTCATTTTTAACTGTTTCCTAACCTTGGCACAAGAGAACAAATCTACTTATTGGACCATTTACTTCCCTATTTCACACTGGTGTATCTTAAGTTAGGAATTGCTTTGAAATATGAGTGATACTTCATATAAATCTGTGGAAGTCAAGCTTAGAGCTTAGGTAGAAGCAGGAGGTAGAATGTGTTTCTTACTTCACCGGAATAAATATACCAGTGTTTTGTTTTGAATATGTATTTAAGGGTTTCTTCTCACCTACATATAAGCAAATATGCTACTGCATGTCAATCACTTGCTTAACAAGCTGCTCTGGCTTTGTTCGCAGCAGAGTTCACATTTGAATAATTATTACATAAATCTCCTCAAAGGCTTTGTTTTATTTAGGTTTTATTTTGAGTAAAACCATTGTGTCAAATAATACATACATATAATAAACGTTTTTTTATATTCAAAGGACAGTTAAATGCAGCTTTTTCTAAAGTTACCCACTTTATGTAAAGTGCTTTATTAGTTTACAAACAATATGGCATATTTATAAAGGTTTGATAAACTTTTGCCAAATTTGGACTTTTCCTGTTTATAAAACAAATGTAACCAGTGGAGAAAGGTCATTACCGCTACTTTTTGCCATACATCGCTGCGGTAACCGCTTGGGTCCATGGAAGGTGTCGGTACATTGTGGAGTGTTTCTCAATACTGATAAGTACTCAGGGGGGTGTTTAGACTATTTCCAGCATTTACTACAATACGAGTTTGAGATTTCGCTTTTTTAAGGTTTATTTTTTTCCGCTATATTTATGATCGCTTTTTTCCCCACCAGACTTTACCACAATTTTTTAAAACTTTCTTTTCATCAGTTATTTAAAAGCCAAACTTTCATCAAAAGTGAAAATTATGTGTCAAAAAGTGTTGAAAAATGCTGAAAAGTTCAGCAATATGATGGTAAATAGGTAATACTCCCTGGTATCAAATTGGTTAATACAGTCTGAACACCTGCCTTTGTTATTTAAAAATAGCCTAACGTGTTTTTTTCAACCAAACATGATAAATACTGGTAGTGTAAAATTCAAAAGGTGAATTTTCTCTATTTTATTAAAAGGATATGATAGTGTAAAACTCAAAGGTGAATTTTCTCTATTTTATTACCGTATATACTAGAGTATAAACTGTCCCGAATATAAACCGAGGTACTTTATGAAATAAACTAGAAAAACTGCTTGACTCGAGTATAAACCAAGGGTTGACTTTCTCCTATAGGCAGCCCCATAGATAGCTCTACAGACAGTCTTTAGTTAGTTTCTACAGACAGTTCCTATAGAAAGTCCCAGACAAGCCCCATAGAAGGTCCCATCACAGCCTAGCCAGAACCCCCATAGAAGGTCCCATACACAGCCCCATAGAAGGTCCCATACACAGCCCCATAGAAGGTCCCATACACAGCCCCGTAGAAGGTCCCATACACAGCCCCGTAGAAGGTCCCATACACAGCCCCGTAGAAGGTCCCATACACAGCCCCGTAGAAGGTCCCTACACAGCCCGTAGAAGGTCCCAACACAGCCCCTGAGGTCCAACACAGCCCCGTAAGTCCCATACACAGCCCCAGAGGCCCATACACAGCCCTAGAAGGTCCCATACACAGCCCCTAAAGTCCCATACACAGCCCCATAGAAGGTCCCATACACAGCCCCAAGAAGGTCCCATACACAGCCCCTAGAAGGTCCCATACACAGCCCCATAGAGGTCCCATACACAGCCCCATAGAAGTCCCATACAAGCCCCATAGAAAGTCATAGAAAGTCCATACACAGCCCCATAGAAAGTCCATACAGCCCCTAAAAGTCCATACACAGATTGTGCCCTGCATATCTTTCTGTGCAGCCTGATCACTTAAATATATTTTTTTTTTCATTTGCCTTACAGTCTGGGCTGATCGAGTGAGCAGGACAACAATTGCCAACCCACTGAAATCAAGAGGATTCTCTGTGTTACAGGGTACAGCTTTTGTTTTCCCAGGCCTATGTGATTTTGTCCAGCAGCATCCAGATCAGTACAGACCCGAGTATAAACCGAGGGAAGACTTTCAAGATGATTTAAGTAATAAAAAATTTGGTTTATACTCGAGTATATACAGTAATAGGATATGATAAATAATGTGTAAAACTCAAAAGGCAAATTTTCTCTGTTTTATTTTCTGCTTATTTTCAGCAAACTGCAGCTATTATCAAACCAGTTCATTAATATGGGAATATACCAAAGTGCTGTAAGAAATAGTCATGTTAATGGAACATTCCAGTAAGTAATGATGTTTGGCAAAACTGCAAAAATGCAACAAAAGGAAGAAATGGGGCAAAAAGGTGAAAATTCACCTATTTATAAATAGCTTTAAATTAAAAAGGAAAAATAGCTCTGAAATCACTAGAGAGTAATTTCTCTTTTCACAGTGATACCACACTTAATGTAATGAATAACACACATCGATGCAGCATACTTTTCCACAAAGGCGAAAGAGTTTTATAAATAAGACGTGACTAGCACTATTTCTCCTTGAGATGACCTGCGATAGTGAAAATAGCGATCATTTAGAAATATGCCCATGATTCAATAATGTATGGTGCCTCTCCTTTTCAGCTATACTCCACTGCACAATGATCTCCAGTACCTGTGCCCAGTGATCATTCTCATTCTATTCTATAGTACTGATGACATTCGCTTTGAAATTTTGTCCATAGTTTTCACCAACAATTCTTCTGGCAGAACCTGCAGTTTTGACTTGAAACCAGGTTCGAGTATTAACTCCGGTACAAACCTAGTTATTATAGTGGCAATATATAATATATACACTAGCCTAAAGGACAACTATACTTACCTTAGCCTGATCTTCTTCATCCTTTGGAAAGTACCCATGGTGATGACCTAAACTGCTAGGTTCTTACCCTTGGGCTTAGCTTGTAACTCCAGCACTAACCTGTTAGCAATCGCCGCCACCACAGTTTTTTTACGTCTTACTCAGTGCTCACCAATAGGAAGACATGCTGTTCAAAAAGCATGTCTTCCTATTGGTACTGCCTGGGGCAGAGAGGGGGAGGCATGGAACTACGCACTGAAGATCACAATTTTAACAGTTAGTGCTGCAGTTAAAGTTAAACCCGGGTTGAGGAACAAGTGGTTTAAGCCCTCATCCTGGGTACTTTCAAATGGAGGATGGTTGTATTGTACCAACTTGTAAAATGTTAATATACAACTTGTAAAATGTTAATATTTTTTGCAAATTACGTTTCATAAGAGGTTTCCAGTTAAGTCTATCAGATTAAATTGGCTCTTATACAACAGGCATCATTATATACAATATCCCAAATTCTGTGTGTGGTGTGGGTCTGTGTCACTGCAGTTCCTATGGACTAACCACTAGGGGGAGATGGTAAGATTGTCTCTGCAGTTCCACTAGAGGGAGAAAAACAGGAAACAAGCAAGGCAGAAACACAGCGATTACATAGGTTGCTTGGGACGGGGGCTGTATTTGGGACAGAGGCAGACATCCCACCATGCCCTTTCAGGCTTCCTTGCAGGGTGAGAAGAGGGCGTGGCGAAGGGGCATGACATCATGTGGGGGCATGATGGGCTGGGCATGGAGGCAGGGCAAGCCTTCTAGGGGTGGTGGGAGGCGGAGTTAGGGGCGTTTCCGGGGCATGGTCCTCAAAAGGGGACATGACTGAGGAGGAGACCAGAGTCTCCTCTGTCGTGGGAGTCTGGGTTGGTCTCGCGGAGACTCCCGCACAATCTGGGAGGGTAGGATACCTGCAGAGGAGGGGACCCTGGATTTGAGACAGAGGGGGCCTGGATTTGGGACAGAGGGGGGGCTGCATTTAGGAGAGGGGGTGACCCTGGATTTGGGGTAGAGGGGGGCCCTGGATTTGGGATGGGGGGCTGGATTTGGGGCAGAGGGGGACCCTGGATTTGGGACAGAGGAGACCCTGGATTTGAGATGGGGGGGTTTGGGACAAAGGGTGACCCTGGATTTGGGACAGGGGGGATTTGGGACAGAGGGGTTGACCCTGTATTTGGCACAGAGAGGATGACCCTTGATTTGAGATGGGGAGGTTGGGACAGAGGGGGGCCCTGGATTTGGAACAGAGGGGGTGACCTGGATTTGGGACAGAGGGGATAACACCGGGGAGTTTGGGACAGAGGGGGGGGTGAGAGGGGGGAGGAGGGTGAGGGGAGGAGGGGGAGAGAGGGGAGAGGGGAGATCGGGGCGGGGAGGGAAGGAAAGAAGGGGGGAAAAACGGAAGGAGAGGAGTGAGAGAGGGGAAGGGGAAGGAGGGAAGGAAAGCAAGGAAAGAAGGAGGAGAAGGGGAAGAGCACAAGGAAAGAAAGGGAAAAAGGAGGAGAAAAAGGGGAAGAAGGGTAGGGGGAAAAGGCGGTAGTAGGGAGCAAGAAGGAGAAAGGAGGAGGAAAGGAAAAAAGGGAAAAAGAAAGGAAGGAGGGGGGAAGAAGGGGGGAGGAAGGAAAACGGAAAAAGGTGGGGAGAGGAGAAAAAAGGGGGAGAGGGGAAAAAAAAAAAGAAGAAAGGAAAAGGAAGAGGAAAGGGGAAAAAGGGTGGGAACGGAAGAGAAGGAGGTAGGGAAGAAAAGAAGGGAAAGAAGGAAAGGATGGCGGAAAAACGAGAAAGAGAGGAAAGAGAGGAAAGAAGGGGGAAGGGAGGAAGGGAGTGAGGAGGGGGGGGGGGGAGGAGAAGGAAAAAAGGACGAGAAGGAGAAGGAGGATAGATGAGGGGGGGGGGGGGGATTAGGCGGGTAAGAGAGAGAAAAAAATGAGAAGAAAAGGCAGGAGAGAAGAAAGAAGGGGGGACAAAGGTTAGGGGGAAGGGATAAGTGGAGGAAAAGAAGAGGGGGAGGGAAGGAGAAAAGGAAAACGGAGGGAAGGAAGGGAGAGAAAGGAAGGGGGAAGGACAAGGGGAAGGACAGGAGGGAGAGAAAGGAGAGGGGGAGAAGAGGAAAGGAAGAGGAGGGAGTAAAGGGTAAGGAGGAAAGAGGAGAGAAAAGGAGAAAAAGGGGGAAAGGGGGGGAAGGAATGGGAAAAAGGATGAAGAGAGAGAAAAGAAGGGAAGGGAACGAGGAGGAGGAGGAAGGGAGAGGCAGGGGATGGGGGAGGAGAAGAGGAAGAGGGAGGGAAGAATAGAGAAAAGGAGGTAGAAAAGACATGAGGATGAAAGGAAGGATGGGAAAAGAGGAGGAGGGAGAAAGTGATGAAGAAAGGGCGAAAGAGGAAGGAAAACAAAGAGGAGGAGGGAAATGAAGGAGGGGAAAGGGAAAAAGGGGAAAGGAAGAGGTGAAGGGGGGAAGGGGAGAAAAAAAAAAGGGGGAGGGGGGGAGGGAAAAAAAGAAGAGGAGGAGGAAAAGGGATGAGGCAGGAGGAAAAAGAAAGGAGGAGATAGAGGGGGAAAAGAAGAGAAGAAAGGAAACAAGGAAAAAGAAGAGGAAAAGGAAGGAAGAAAAAAAAAGAGGAGGAGGAGAGGAAAAGAAGGGAGGAAGAGGGGAGAAAGGAGAGGAGGAAGGTAGGATTAGAGAGAGGAGGAAAAAAGGAAAAGGAAAAAAAAAGAAAGGAAGGGAGGGGAGAGGAGGAGGAGATAAGAGAAGGGGGGAAGACAGGAAAAAAAGGCGAAAAAGGAGAAGGAAGAAAAGGAGGGAAAAGGAGAAAAAGAAAAGGAATAGGAAGAGGGGGGGGAAAAAGGAGGGCTAGAAAAGAAGCGTGAGGAGGGGAGAGTAAAGGAAAAGGGGAAAAGGAAGAGGGGGAGAAAGACAGGGGGGAAGGGAGGGAAGGGAGGGAAGGAGGAGAGGGGCGGCTAGAAGAGAAGAAAAGAAGGGAAAGAAGGGAGGGGGAAATAGGAGAGAAGGGGGGAACAGGAGGAAGGAAAGGGGCAGGAGAAAAAGGAAGAGGGAAAAGGCAAGAAAGGAGGGAGGAAAAGGGGGGGGGAAAGGCGGGAGAAAGGAAGAGAAAGAAAGGAGGAGGGAGGGAGAGGAGAGAAGGAGGGAAACGGTAAGAAGGAGAGAGGAAGGGGGTGGCGAGGAAAGGAGAAGGAAAGGAGAAGAAGGAGGAGGGGTAAGAAAAAAGTGAGAAAAGAAGGAAGAAAAGGAAGGAAAAAAGGGGAAGGAGGAAGAGAAAGGAGAAGTGAAACGGGGGGGAAAGGGGAGGAAGATGGAGGAAAGAGGAAGGAAGAGAGGGAGGGAAAGGAAAAGAAGGGGGGGGAAGAAGGAGCGAGGAGGAGAGGGAGAAGGAAGGAGGAAGAGAGGAGGAAAGGAAAGGAAGGATAAGTAGGAGTAAGGAAGGAAACGGAAAAGAAGGAGGAGGGGGGAAAGACAGGAGGAAGGAGAGAAGGAACGGAGAATAAGAGAATAAGGAAAGTGGAAAAAGAGAGTGAAGAAGGAACGTGGAAGGGGGAAAAAAGGGGGGAGGCAGAGGAGAGGGAAGGGAGGGGGGGGAGAGGGAGGAAGAGAGAAGAAAGTAAAAGATGAGGAAAACGAGATGGAGGAGAGGGAAGGGGGGACAGGAAAAGAGAAAAGAGGATAAGAAGGAGGAGGGGAGGGGAGGGGGAGAAGGACAAGGAACAGGAGACGGATGGAAAGGAGGAGGGGGGAGGTAAGAAGGAAGAAAAAAAGGAGTAGAAAGAATAGAAGGGGAGGAGGAGAAAAGAAAGGAGGAGAGGGGGGGGGGGGGAAATAGGAAGAGGGGAATGAGGAGGGGGGAGGAAGAGGGGCAAAGGGAGGGAGAAGGAAAGAAGAAGGAAGGAGAAGGAAAGAATGAAGAGAGAGAAGGATGAAAAGTAGAGGGGGAGGGGAAGGGGGGAAGGAAAAGGGAGGGAAACGAGAAGGAGAAAGGAAAGGAGGAGGAGAGGAGATTAAAGGAAAGGAAAGGAAAAAGAGAGAGAGAAGGGGGGGTAAAGGGGGGGAAGGTAAAATAGGAGAAGGGAAAGAAAGAGCGAGGAGGAGGAGAAGGAAGGGGGGACAAAAGGGAGGAAGGCAGGATGAAGAGGGCAGGAAGAGAGAGGGAAAGAAGGGATGAAGAGAAAGGAAGGAAGAGAGAAGAGAAGGAAAGAGAAGGGAAGAGGGGAGGTGAGGAAAAGGAGGAAAAAAAGGAGGAGGAAAAAAGGAGGAGGAAGAGGAGAAAGAGGGGAGAAAAAGGTAAAGAGGGGGGGGGGACAAGGGGCAAAAAAGAAAAGAGAAAAGGAAGGAAAGAGGAAGAAGAGGGGGGGATGAAGGGAGGAGGAGGAAGGGGGAAGAGAGGAAAAAAAAGGGGAGAAATAGAGGAAAAGGAGAAAGAGGAGGAGGAGAAAGACAAGGAAAGAAGGGGAAGAGAGGAAGAAAAGAGAAGAGAGGAGGAGGAGAAGGAGGAAGAGGAGAGGAGAGAGAGAGGGGGTAAGGGGAAGGAGGTAGTAGGGGAAGAGAGGAGAGAGGGAAAAAAGGAAAGGAGGAAGAAGAAAAAAAAAGGAAGGAGGGAAAAAGGGAAAAGAGATGAAAGAGGTGAGAAACAAGGAAGAAAGGAAGGAAAGGAGGAGTAAAGGAGGAGAGGAGGAAAAGGAAGGAAGGAAGGAGAAGGAGGAAAAGGACAGGATGACAAAGAGATGAAGGGAAAGTGGAGAGAAAGAAGGCAAAGGTAAGGAGAGAAAAAGGAAAAGGAGAGGGGGGACAAAAAAGGGTAGGGATAGAGAGAAGGGAGAGAAGGGGAGGAAAAGTAGAGGGGGAGGAAAAGTGAAGAGGGGGGAAGGAGAAGGAGAAAAAAGAAGAGGGAAGAAAGAGGTAGACGGAGGGGGAGGGAGAGGAGGGAAAAGGCCAAAAAAAAAGAGGGAGGGGGAAAGGAAGAGAGGAGGGGAAAAAAGGGGGAGAAGGAGGGGAGGAAAAGAGGAAGGAAGGAAAGGAAGCGGAAGAGAACAGGACGATGGAAGGAAAAGGAAGGAAGGGAGGGAAGGAGAGAGAGGGAAAGAAAAGGAGGGGGAAATGGAAGGGAGAGAGAAGGGGGGAAAAAGAAGAAAAGGAAGAAAGGGGGAGAGAGGAAAAGGAGGAGAGGATAGAGAGGAGGAGGGAGAAAAGGAAACGGAAGGGGAGGAAACGAGAAAGATGAGAAAAAGGGGAGAAAACAGGAAGAAGAAGAAGGTAAAGGAAGGGGAGGAGAAAAAGGCAAGGAGGGAAGAGGGCGGGGAGAGAAAGGAGAGGAAGGGGGCGAAGGAGAAAGGAGAGAAGAGGGGGAGGGAGGAGAGAAGGAAAAAAGGAGGAAGAAGAAAAAAAAGGAAGGAGAAGGGGAAAAGAGGAGGAGAGAAGGAAGGAGGGGGAAAAAGAAGGGAGAGGAGGACGGAAAATACAGGAGGGAATAGAAGAGTAGAAAGAAAGGAAAAGGGAAAAGGGAAAGAGGAGAGAGATAAGAGAGAGGGATAGGAAGAGGAGAGAACGTGAGGAGGGAAAGAGGGAAGGAAAAGAAGTAAGGAGGGGAAGAGAAAACGGAGGAGGGGAAGAAAAGAGGAGAAAAGAAGGAGAAAATGAGAAGAGAAAAAGGAAGAGGAAAAAGGAAAAGGGAGGGAAGGAAGAGGGGGAAACGGAAAAGAAAGGAAAGAAGAGGGAGGGTGAGAGGAGGAGTGATGAAGGGAGAAAGAAGGAAAAGGAGAGAGAGAGAGAAGAAAGGAGGGGAGAGAGAGGGAGGAAGGGGGGAAAAAGGGGGGGAAAGGAGGAAGGAAAAGAAGGGAGGAGAACGGAAAAAAGGAGGAGGGGCAGAAGGGAAGAGGAGAGGAGAGGGGAGAAGGAGAAAGGAAGGAGATAAGAGAAGGAGAATAGGGGGGAATAAGGAAAGAGAAAAGGGGGGACAAAGGGGAGGAAAGAAAAATAAAGAAGGAGGGAGAGGAAGGGGGGGAAGGAAGGGGGGAACAAGAAAGGAAGAAAAGAAGGTGGGAAAGAGGAACGGGTGAAAAGGTAAAGATACAAGAAAAAGGAAAAAAGGAAAAAGAAGGGAAAAAGGGGGGGATGGAAGGTAAGGGAAGATAGGAGGAGATGAGAGAAAATAGAAAAAAAGGAGGAAAGGACGGGGGAAAGGCAAAACAAGAAAAGAAGGGGGGAGAGTAAGGAAAGAAAAAAGGGAGGGAAAGAGGAGGGGGGGAATAGGAAGGACCAGGGAGGGAAAGAGGAGAAAAAAGAAGAAGGGGAAAGAAAGGAAAGAGGTGGAAGGGGGAGGAGGAGGGGGGAAGAGAAAAAGAAAAGGAAAAATGAAGGAGGAAGGGAGGATAAAGAGAAAGAAGAGGGAGGGGAAGGAAAAAGGAGGGAGGAAGGGGGAAAAAAGGAAAGAAAGAAGAAAAGAGAAAGAGAGCAGGGAAAGGGGAAGAAGGAAGAGGAAAGGAGAAGGAGAAGGAAAGCAGGAAGGAGGGGAGGAGGAATGGGAGAGAATGTAGTGAGGGGGACAAAGTAAAAGGAGGGAAAAAAAAAGAGAAGAGGAAAAAAGAGCAAGAAAGGTAGGAGGGAGGAATGGGGGGGGCAGGAGTAGGGAAAAGGACAGAGAAGAAAGGAAAGGGGAGGAGAGAAGGAGGGGCAGAGGAGGGAAAAGAGGAAGGTGTGAAGGGGGGAGAGGGAAAAAGTAAAGGTAAGAGGAAAAGTAAAGAAGAAGGGGAGAAGAGAGGAGGAGAAGGGGAGGGAAGAGGAATGAGATTAGAAAATAAAGGGAGGAAAGGAGGAGGAAAGGGGGACGAGGGAAAAGGAAAAGAGGAAAAGCAGGAGGGGAAAAAGGGGGGAGAGAAAGGGGGGACACAGAGAGAAAGGAGGAAGGGGGGTAAGGGAGGGGGGAAAAGGGAGAGAAAGAGGAGAGAGGGGGGGGGGGGGAGGGAGAGGGTAGGAAGAGAAAGGAGAAGAGAGGAGAGGAAATGGAGAGAAGGGAGGAGGGGTGGAAAAAAAGGGGAAAACGGAAAGAGGAATGGGAAAAAGATTAAGGAGTGAAACGGAAAAGGAAAGAAGGAAACGGCGAGGAAGAGTAAAGAGGCATAAGAGAGGAGGAGAAGAGAAGGAGGAGAAAAGAAGAAGGAGGGGAGGCAACGGGGGGCAGGAGGAAAGGGGAAGAAAGAAAAAAGAGAAGGAGGGGAGTAGAGAAGGGAAGTCAGAAAAGAGGAGGAGCAGAGGAGAAAAAAGGAAAAGAGAGGGGGATGAGAAGAAAGGAGGGGGAAGAAAAAAAAAGAGTAAGGGGGACAAAAAAGAGGGAAGGAAAGGAGGAGGAAGAAGAAGTAGAGAAGAAAAGAAATGAGGAGAAATAAAAAGGAAAACAAGGGGAGGACAAGGAGGATGGAGAGGGAAAAAAAAGGAGAAGGAAAAAAGGGGAATAAAAATAAAGAAGAAAAGGGAAAAAGGAGCAGGAGGAGAAAAGGAAAAGAGAGGAGGATGGTATGAATTTGAGTAGAATGGGAGGGGAGGAAAAAAAGGGAAAAGAGGAGGAGGAAAGTAAGATTGAGGAATAGTGTTTTTTTTTTTTTTTTTTTTTATTAGATTATTGTATTTAGGTATGAGAGTGTAGGATAAGGAGGAAGATTGAAGGTTAGAAAGATACGGAAGTTTATCGGAAAGAGGGTGTATTTAGTGGGGATGGGTATGATTAATAGTTGATTAGTATGGTTTTTTATTAAGAGGGGGGGACAAAGGGGGAAAAAAGGAGAGAAAATGGGGAAAAAGAGGGGAGAAAGAGGAAGAAAGAAGTAAGGAAGGAGGGAGGAGACTAAAGGAAAAGGAGAGGAAAAAAAAGAGGAAGAGAAGGAAAAAGGGAGAAAGGAAAAAGGAAGGAAAGGCAGAGAAAAAGGAAGAGAAGGAAAGGAGGAAGAAAAAAGAGAAAAAGAGAGGGGGAGGGAGGAGAGGGGAGAGGAAGGGGAAGAGGAGAGGAAGGGAAAAGGAGGAAGGGAGGGAAGGAAGGAGGAGGAAGATGGAGAAATTGAGGAAGGAAGAGAAAGGAAGAAAAGAGGAAAGAAGAAGGGAAAAAGGGAAGGGAAGGAAGAAGAGGATAGAAGAAAGAGGAGGAGGAAGGGCAGAAGGAAAAGGAAGGAGGAAGGAGGAGAAAAAAAAAAGGAGAGGAAAGGGGAGAAAGGGGAAAAGAGGAGGAGAGGAAGGGGGACGAAAGGGAGGAGGGAGGGAAGGAAGGAAAAGAAGAGGCAGGAAGGAGAAGGAAGATGGAAGAGGAAAGGAAGGAAAGAATGAGGAAGAGGAACGAGAGGAGGAGGTAACACGAAAGAAAGAAAAGGAGGAGGAGGAAAAAGGAATGAGAAGGAAGGGAAAGGGAGGGGAGAGGAGAGGAAAAGGAAGAAGGAGAGAGGAAAAGCGGGGGAAGGAAGGAAAGGGGGAAAAAAATGGGAGAGGAAGAGAGGAGAAAGGTAAAGGGAGAGAAGGGGGAAGGAAAAAGAGAGAGGGAAAGGAGGAAGGAGAAGAGAGGGATAAGAAAAAAGAAGGTAAGAGGGGGAAGGTAAAAATGGGGAAAAGAGGGAGGAAGAAAGAGAAAGAAGAAGGGAGAGGAAGAGAGAAGAAGGGAAAGAGGGAGGGATGGGGGGAGGAAAAGAGGGGAGGGAAAGGGGGGGACAGGAGAGGAGACAGGAGAGAGAGGTAGAGGAGAGAAGGAGGGTGGGAGAAAAGGAAGGAGGGAAGGAATGAAAATGGGGGGAAGGGAAGAAGAGAGGAAAGGAGGAGGAAGGGGGGAAAGGATAGAGAGGGAGAGGGGGGAACAAAGGGAGGAGGAGGAAGGAAAGGACAGGGAAGAAAAAGGAGGAAAGGGGGAGGAAGGAGGAGAGGGGGTAAAAAAAGGGGGGGAGAAGAAATAGGAAGAAAAGGGGGGGAGGAGGGCGGAAGGGGGGAGAAAGCGAAAAAAGGAAGGAGGGAAAGGAAGGGAGAAAAAGGGACAAGGGGGAAAGAGAGGGGGGGAAGGAGAAGGAGGAGGAGAGGGAAAGAGGAGGGAGAGAGGAAAGGGAGGAAATAGGGGAGGAGTGAGAGGGAGGGAATTAAAAGGAAGAAGGGGAGAAAAAAGAGGAAGGAGGAAAGGTAGTAGGGGAGATAGGAAAGAGTAGGAAGGAGGAGTAGAAAGAGAAGGAGAGAAGGAGAGAGGGGTCAAAAAAAAAGGAAGAGGAGGAGAGAAAAGAGGGGAAAAGGGGGAAAGAAAAGTAAAGGAAGAGGATAAAGGCAGAAAAGGAAAGGAAAGCGTGAGGAAAGAAGGAGGAGGAAGGAAAAGGAGGAGAAGGGAACGGGGAGAAGGGAGGAAGGGAAAAAATAGGAAGGGGAAGGGGAGAAGAATAAGAAGGGGAAAGAGGAGAGGAGGCGAGGATAAAAGGGAAACACTAGGGGAAAACTCAGAAGGGAAAGGAAGGCAAAAAAGGAGGGGAAGGGGAGGGGGGACAAAGGGGGGAGAGGAGAAGGAGGAAGAGGAAGGGAAGAGGAGGAAAAGAATAAAAGGAGAGAAAAGGGGGACCAAAGGGAAGGAAAGGAGCGGAGGGGAAGGAGGAAGGAGAGAGGACAGAGGAATTAAGATAGGAAAGGAGAGGAGGAAAAACAGGAAAGAGAGAGGGAAGAAAAGATAAAAGAGAGAGGAAGGTAAAGGTGGAAAGAAAGATAAAAAAAAAAAAAAAAAAGGAGCGGAGGACGGAGGAAGGGAAGAAAAGGGGAGAGGGAAGGAGAAAGAGAGGTTAAGGTGGGATAAAGGAAAGAAGGAGGAGGTGGGAAGAAGAGGGAAAAAAGAAAAAAAGGGAGGAAGAAGGGAAGGAGGGGAGAAAAAAGGAGGAAGGAAGGAAAAAGGGGGGAAGGGGGAGGGGAGGGAAAGGAGGAAAGAAGAATAAGGGAAGGGGAAAAGGGAAGAGAGAAGGAGGAGACAACACAAGGAGGAAGGAAATGAGAGGAAAAGAGGAAAGGAAAGGGGGGGGGGAGAAGGAAGGGGGGAAAAAAGTGAAGAGAAGAGAAGAGAGGGGAGGAAAAAAAGAAATGAAAGGAGGAGGGGAAGGAGGAAGGAGAGGAAAAAAGGAAGTAAAAGAGAAAGGTAGACAGAGAAGGAAGAATGAAAAAAGGGAGGAAAAGGGGAGAGAGAAGGAGGAAAAAGGAGGGGGGACAGGAAAAGGAAGGAAGAAGGGGAGGAAGGAGAAGGAAAAAACAGAGTAAAAGGAGGAAAGAGGAAGGAAAAGGGAAAAGAGAGAAAAAGGAGGAGAGAAAGATAAAGGGGGGAAGAAAAGGTAAAGGAGAGAGGAGGGAGGAAGAGGGAGAAAGAAAAGGAGGAAAGAAAAAAAAAGAGAGAAAAAGAAAAGGGGGGAGAGGCGGAGAAAAGGAATGAAGAAAAGGCGGGGAAAGGAAAGAGAGGTGAATGGGAAGGAAAAGAGGAAGAGGAAAAAGAGGGGAAGGGGAAAGGAGAGGCAGAGGAAAGGGGAGGGAAAAGAAGGAAGAAAAGAATGAGGAAAGGGAGGAGGAAGAGAAGGAGAGAAGGAGAGGAAAAGAAAGAAAAGGGAAAGGAAGGAAAGGAGGAAAGGAAGGATGAAGGGGTAAATTCGGAAGGGAGGGAAAAAAACGGAAGGTACGAGGAGGAAAAAAGAGAAGAGAAAGAAAGAGAAAGGGGGAGGAGAAAGGGAAAAGGCAAGAGGGGAAGGATTAGGGAAAGGGCGGGGGGTAGGGAGGAAGGAAGAAAAGGAAGAGGAGGAAAAGGAAGAAGAAACAAGGAAAAAGAGAGAAAAGAGACACAAAGGGGGGAGAAGGAGGGAGGAGGAGGGAGGAAGGGGAAGAGGAGGGAAAGAAGAAAAAGAGGGGAAAAGGGGAGGAGGAAAAGGGAAAGAAGAAGGAGAGAAGGAGGGAAGAGAACAGGAAAGGAAGGATAGGGAGAGGTGGGAGGAAAGAGAAGAAGAAGGAGGAAGGGAAGGAGGAAGGAAAAAAAGGAGAAGGAAAAAGAGGAATAAAAAAAGGAAAGGAGGAGAGGAAGGAAGGAGAGAAGAGGCGGATGAAAAAGGGAAAGAAGAGGGGAGGATAGGGGGATAAATTATAAATATTAAATTATAGCATATTAAATTATAAAAAGTGAAAGGTAATTATGTAGGATTTAATAAAAATTATCCATTTAATTAAATAGTAATATGTGGGAGAAGTAAAATTTAGTAATATTTTTAATAAATATATTTATAAATTAGTATGAATGAAATTATATTATATAAAAAAAAATAATATTAATTATAATAAAAGAAATTAAAGTAAAAGGAATTTATTTATTAATATGTATAAGAATTAAGAAAAATTAGTAATATATATAGATAGTAAAAAAAATTATTATAAAATTGATAAGGTAGAATTATGGTTAGTAGGAAAATTGGGTTAAATTCTATTATTAATTAATTTTCATAATTTAAAATTGGGACAAAAAAATATTAATAATTATCAATAAAATATATTTGAATATTATATATAAATATTTAATATTAATTAAAAATATTTGAAAATTTAATTAATTAATATTAATTTATACAGGGTTGATGCGGAGCTCATTGGGACAAAGGGGATGATCCTGGATTTGGGACACGGGGAGGGACCCTGCATTTGGGACAGGGGAGGGACCCTGCGTTTGGAGACAGGGGAGGGACCCTGCGTTTGGGACAGGGGAGGGACCCTGCGTTTGGGACAGGGGAGGGACCCTGCGTTTGGGACAGGGGAGGGACCCTGCGTTTGGGACAGGGGAGGGACCCTGCGTTTGGGACAGGGGAGGGACCCTGCGTTTGGGACAGAGGGGGGGCTTTAGATTTAGGACATTAAGAGGGAACTCTGACCTTGGGACATGGAGGAGAGGGGCTATGGCTTTGGGACATGGAGGGAGGGGGGCTATGGCTTGGAACACTAAGTGTGCACTTTGGACTTTTAGCAGCCTGTTATTGTAAAAGGCTTAATGTCTAGTTTTTACCATAAAATCACAGAGCTTACATTTTTATTTATCTTGGATTACAAATGCATACCTTTGAAGGAATAAGTTATGTGAAGGAAATAACATAATTTAAACTTGGAAGTTATATTTATGGTGCCAAACATTTAACACATTTTAAAGTACAAGTAGTATTTTAATGAAGGCGAATACTTTTGTAACTGTTTGCAAACTCTGTTTGTGAGGACCCCTTGTGGTTGTAAATAATATTACTACTACTACTATATTACTTCCAACTTTCCTTTGCACTTTGGAATGTTTGCGCACAAAGGCAAAATGCATGATTTAGTGTCATTGCTCTTTTAGAGATGCATATAACTAACTTCCTATAATACTGTATAGTGATTTTTGTGCAGTGAAATGGCAATTGTTCAAATGATAAGTCATAAGTGACAAAGCTAGCCAACACGATCAGTTATATTAACAGTAATCTTCATTCAAATAGAAAAGGTTCCCCTCCTAAATCTGTTCCTTCTATAGATCACAACAGAAGGTGTTTCTGCAAATGAACAAGTTTAATGCATTTTATTAATAGTGCAAAAGGCTAATATTTCATTTATTATATTTTATACATACATAAAATATGATGGAACAATTGTGCCATCTAGTGGTGCTTTGTTTTTTATTTATTATGTTCGGTTGTAAGGAAAGGTTACAGCACATTAGATTTGTCAAAACATATTAGCTGTTCATATAAATGTACAAACATTTGTTCATAAAGGCATGTTTTCCTATATAGACGAATGCAGCCAAACTAGTTTAATGAAGCGAGTAAGCAGTACATTAAATTTATTTGCAAGGCTGGGCATGGATTTTAACAGCAACATCAGTCTACAAATATGCAACTGTTTTAGGCATTTTTAACACAAAAAAAGATAAAATTAGATTAAGTTTATATTCTTGAACATTTTTGTATAAGTAATATCAAATGTTATGAGATTTACAGTGCTGTGTTTACTCAGGTTATTGTATTGGGTCAGTAAAAACATACTGCAATGTCAACCCATAAAAAAAACTAGCCATATTCAGCACATCATTACCTGCATTACTAATCAAGTATTTAAGGAAAATGATTGCCTTCATTCTGGCAGAATAAGCTGGCTCCTCCCCCATGCAGTCAATCAAGGCTGAGGACTGCTGACATCACAACCAATGATTGGTGGCTGATTCCCCTGCTGCCTCCTCTGCACATAGAGCTTACAAAAAGCTTATTGAGCAGATATAGAAGGCAGATATTTTGCCATAAAGGAATAGAACTTTTCATTAAATATCTGGTTAGAAATGCATATAATATGGGGGTTGCAGACAGATAAATGACAAGTCACTAGTTTTTTGTTTTAGGGGTGGACATGCCATTTAAAAGAGTATTTTGTATAATGTAAGTGCCTGTTGGCTTTAAAGGAATGAATTTTGGGAGATTAAAGCAAACCCTCTCTCTCCTATATTAAAGTAACCAGAGTAAAGACATGAAACTACTAGGTCCTTAATAGAGATGGACACAAAACCGAACTGGGAGCTGGAGTTAGAGCCGAAAGGACTTGCCCTTTAAGCTACCATTGTTATTTTAACTTTTAGAACCATTTGACTTCCATTGACTTTAATGTTTTTTTAACTTTATGGAAGTTAGGTCATCTCTAGTCCTTACCCCGGTTGTTTCAATAGATACTGTTCTATGGTGAACAATGCACAAGATGGTTTATTGTATGGCCTATAATTATTTTATGTATTCTTTGAAAGTTAGCAGTATAAAAAGCCCTGTGATGATATAGACAGAACTGTAGAATGCCTATGTAATATTTACCCTTTTATATAAACCTGATACTTGTCATTTGTTTATCATAAATTTACTTTTTTAACAGCCTTAAAACTTCCCTTGGAAAGAAACAAGTGATGCATTTGGTTGCTAGAGAGACGTTGCCGGAGCCTAACTCTCAAGGTATGTAGAAGTGGTGTGCCAGCCTGGCTTCAAGGCAGGGTGGGGAGAAGGGGGCGGACCGATGTGACGTCAATGACATCACAAAAGGGAAATAAGATTGTAGTACATACAGTCTGCACATCAAACACACCATTATAGTATAAAATCCATGTTATTCATCGATATACAAAAAGTGAGACTGCAATACCAACACATATTCCATACAGTACAATGACATTAATGCACCATGCTGTATTAGGCCTAGTGCATTTATATGTAATACATATATAGAATAAAACACCTATTCCATACAGTACAATGTGACATTACTGCACCATGCTGTATAGTGCCTAGTGCATTTCTATATAGCAGGGGTGGGCAATTAAATTTCCCAGGGGGCCCAATGAGAAACTTGGATTGTTGGAAAGGGCCCGTACTAATAGGTTCAGCTCCTTTCTCATATTATAAAGGTTGCAAAACCAGATTTTATAAAGAAAAAAAGCGTGACAATCACATCTCTGGCTGGAGCCTGTGAGAAATTACATTGGGGTGAATGTTCTGCTTCCAGTAGGTTGAGTGACATCGCCTGACCACTGCCCGGCCCATCCGCTCCGGGGCAGAAGCATGCTCAGTTGAGACTTAATGTAGGAGAAATCAGGAAGTACCTGGGGAAAATGAAAGTTGAGAAGGGGAGCTATACTGTAAAAATCAACTTTTAAAAATGAAAAGCAGCTAAGGCAAGGATTATTCCACCCCCCAATATTGTTTGTTGAGGAGCTACAGCACATACAATTTTCATCTGCAGGTTATGCCCTGGGCCATTCTATATTAAAGATAGTGCTGGAGCATACAGAAAGACTGGCAGAAGCAGTTTTTTGTACTGCTGTTCTTAAAGAAATGGATTGGGAGGTAAAAAGCACAAATCCTACCTCCGGTACTTTTTATTTTAACAGTTTTTTTTGGGGGGGGGGGTTGTTTTTTTTTTAAAGCTTTAGACGCACTATAGTTTCCAGGCAGAGGCTGGTCACATGACTAAAAGCTGCTACATGGCTGAAAACAGGAAGTGTTCAAGCAGTTTAATATTGCTAAACCTTTCCAGCAAATAACTTCTCACAAATTTTATCTAGTGATGTGATTTAGGTTTTATTTTGAAGGTACGAGGGAAGGCTTTTTATATAATTCTTACTAGTTTGGAAGAATTTGAGACCACAGTTAACCTTTAATAAAAATATATCCATTATCCAGCCTGAGACAATCAATTAATATTAGATTTTTTCGGGGTACATAATTAATATTGAGGGGCCATTCAGGGGCATCCAAAGGGCCGCATGTGGCCCCAAGGCCTTACTTTGCCTAGATATAGAGAGAGTACGGACTGCAACTTCAATCCCATCAATAGGATAAAACGTAACTTTTATTTAGCCGATCATATTAGACAGGTAACACAGAGTATAACAACCTGAATAGTTTCGTGACGCTGTTTTCGTCACTTCATCAGAGGGAGTGATTAACCCCCACACACAACAGATGATATAGGGCTGAAGTAAGTGAACAATTACGAGCCAATGGTAACTTGTAGAGTTAACCTATTTCGTTACAACATCACATCTGTATGGGAGTATAGAAAGATGTCACGTATACATACTTTAAAACCTACAAATATAGAAGAACATATATAAATGATAAAAGCATAAAACCATGCATAGAACATATGTTACAAAACAGTAATGTAAATATGTACAAAATCTTGACACTTATAACTGTATACATATGCATATATATATATATATTATATATATATATATATAACACACAGACACTAGTGTGCCCGTTGGTGCACAGTGGACATTATGTGTTTATGTTTAGCTATGTGTAGCTGCAGTGCTCACAGGAACCATCAGGAAAACATCCAGGGGGGCAATAATAAAATTAGTCTGAAGGCTCTTAAAAAAACCCAAATAATCGCATCATATAAATGAACAAACACACATTTATATCCTCCCTTACCTATACTACCTGCCAGCTAGAATATAGAGGGTCTATGTGAAATAAACCTGCAGGTCTGAGAACTTGCATGAGCTCTTGGTTGGATAAGTAAAATCGGATATATGTACAGCCACCTTAAATCCTATACAGTATCCTGATTTACATGCAAGGTTCATATTTATATAGTATTTACCACAACAAGTTTAACTAACCTATGGGGTTAGGACTTGGGAGCACAGGATACTGATCGAATATACATGTTAGGGAGAGGTGTGGATAGAGGAGCTAAAAGCTCCACACAGAGTATAAATGAAATAGAGCCTTCTTATAACAGAAGGTACCTCATAGAATCATTTTATTATAATAGCATTGCCTTAATAATCTAACATATAAACACATATTTCTCACTTAAAGAAATGGGTGGGGACATGCAAAGTATCTTATTTATTGCCTGTGGCAAAGGTATGTGTATAGATATAATACAGCCTAATAGTATATAGCAGGCGTGTTTAACTTGTGACATTTTACGTGTTTAAAAAACCACAATTCCCAGCATTCTCTGTTTGCAGTAAGTTTTTGCAGTAAGTTTTTGCAGTAAGGCATCTGTCTAGATCTAATACAGCCTAAACTTGTGACCTTTCACATGTTTTGAAAACACAAATCCCAGCATTCTCTGTTTTGCAGTTAGTGTCTTCTTAATGAACTTTTCACGTGGTTTAAAACTACAACTCCCGGGCATTCCCTAACTGCACAGAATTCTGGAAAAACTTAGTTTTCATACATCCTGGAATTAAGACATTTTCCTGGCTTAGATATAAAAGCCCACGGTCATGCTTAATGCTTCCTACCAAGGGTTTGAACATGCAAGTGATTCATCTGCCCTTTCCTTACATCCATAGCTATTAGACTATTGGATAAGGGAAGCATTATATGGGTCGATTGGTTGGCGCAACGTTAATGCCGCTTTTGTGGCGGCAGCGCGAGAGAACCAGAAGAGGCACTCGTGCGGCCGTTTCAAAGTAATTTACCAGAGATTGCGTGCCTCTTTAAACGTAAGTATTAAACACCAACTAATAGTGGCGATAAATATGGGGGTGAGATTCACCCAAAATCGCACAGCCTCTGGTAAATCCGTACGGGAGATTTTCCCAGAGAGCTTGTGCCTCTGGGTGAATCTCCCTGTTAGTCATAAACTTTACCATATTTGCCACTCATTCCAAATACCACTAACTGGCAGTGTATAATCTATAAAGTCTTAAAGGTTCGTGCACACATGCGATCACAGGTGCCGACGCCATGACGTGTACGAACGGCCATTTCAGATTATATTTGTGCCGTGTGTATCGCCAGACAGAACTGCCATTTTAGCCGATAAAGTGCTCATACATGGCACGATTATCGTCCGTTCGTACACATCGTGGTTCACGTTGGCAACTGCGATCACGTGTGCACGAACCTTAAGGCTGGGTAAACACCCAGTAATGAACCAATTGCCACGGATTAGTCGGCTGGAAATATGTGATGGTGTGGGGTGGGCCAGCCGCGACCGAGTTTGGTCATCCGTATCAGACAAATGGGGTCAGTTAGTAAATCACGGCCAATCATGCAGTTCCCTATGGGACCACATTATCAGTCTGTCACATGCGCTGCTGGCTGCAGCCATTGTTACTGTGACCAACAGTCATCTGTCCTGGCAGGGCTCTCACACAAAGCAGATGCTCAGTTGGGACACATGATAGTGTTATATGTATCCAGACAAAATTGTATTAACCTGCAGATCTGAAACACAGATCCAGGCAATCCTGCCACAATGTGCAATTCAATCTGAACAGCACCATTGGACATCCTGAGACCTATACAGGATCCAGAATAACATGCTAGGTTTATACTTATTGGTAATTACAACAGCAAGTTCCAGATTTACAGTTACTATAGGGTTAGGAAACACAGGATTCGAGATTAGTTTGACAAATTATGGAGAGGTTTGGATAAAGGAGCTAAAAGCTGCCCACAGGGTATAAAATGAAGTAGAGCCTTCTTATAACTGAAGGTACCCAACAGCCTCATGTTTAATGTATTAATATTGGGGGTAAAAACTGCCCATTTCTCTAAGAATGCTGGGTAGTTTCAGAGACATGTCAAAGTCATTTAATCATAAACAGACACTTCCTGTCTACAAAACAGAAACTGGATTGTCTCATTACTTTCTATGGAGAGGGAAGAGGGGAGTAAATGTGAGAGTCTGAAGAATTTTCTAATTGGCTAAGACTGTCACATGTTTTACAAACAGCACATAACTGGGTTTAATACAGGAACTTCCTCACATTCCTGTCTTGTCATGGACAGTGCCTAAGAATTTTTTGATTTGAACAGTGGAAGATCAGAACCTCTATGTGTATGTAGTAAAATTCCACTTCCTTTTAGTGTCTACATGGAGACCCTGTAGAAATCCTGGAGGTTGGGTCTTAACCTATCATTTTGAGTTTTCCATTCAAACTTAGGGGTGTCCAGTAAAGTAAGTTTAGTTTATTAATTGTATATAATGTTTTGTAATTCAGTAGTAGGTAGTAGTACTATACTTTGTATGATGATTTCTTATGGTGATTTTAATTAAATAGTGTTACTACAACATACATATGGACCTTTCCTATGTGTAATAATGCTATATACCCCCTAGTTAGTTGCTCCTAAAAACTTAACCGTTCATTTTTACAGACAAGCTTTCAAGAGACAGACTTCTATCTTCCTCAGGTCAAGCAGTTAGTCCATAATAAAAAGGAGACCTTATCCTACAGTAGTCATCTCTAAGTATATGCTACTGGACAAATACAGCTACAACCATTTTATCAAGCACAGGTAGAATATCCATGGGAGGATTCGAATGTGCTTAACCACGGAGGCACTGTGCTGTCCTAATCAGAAGTTTCATTGCTAGACAGGATTCATGTGTTTAGGCCATAGTTCTCCTTTAATATTCTAATAGTCACTTATATTTTCAGCTTTGTGGAAAGCAGCACGTAGGCACAAAGTCCTACCCATTTCTGTTCTCATTAGTCTGGCTGCAGTGGAAGCTGGATATCATATTTGCCAGCTTTCTCCTGCTACCCAGTGACTAGAGCAGGGGTGTCAAACTCAATCACATAAGGGGCAAAAATCAAAAAGACAGGCTAAGTGGTGGGCCGAAGATACTTAGCAGGTGCAGGATTGGGATCTTCTGGAGAGGTACAGGAATGGCCAACTCCAATGGAAAGCCTTTTGTCACACAGAGGTTACAGAGGTGACTGAATCCAAGCCTTACTTTGCTGCTATCCATTTGTGCAAGTCCCATTTATGCAGTAACACGCAGCATCGTAACCATAGACTGCACAAATCCACAGCAGTGTAGTAAGTTTGGATGCTTAACAGTCACCAGGGGCCACAAACAATGGCCAGAAGGGCCAGATTTGGCCTTGAGTTTGACACGTGTGGAATGAGATAATGAATGTCTTAGCTCTGTGCTGGTCTGCCATTCCCTTAAATATTAAAAAGGAGATACACCCAATGGATATACTCTGGTGGTCTATACTTTTACATTTGTTAACTTACCCTTTAAAAAAAATGAAGCAGAGTTTCATAGGTCTGTGTACAGCAGACATTCCATATCCTCTGGGAGATAAAGCATTCATTTCCCAAAGGAAATTAATCCAAAATACTGGAAGATTAAAACTTGTCTTCAATAGTTTTTTTGCTGCAGGAAACCATTTACCCAAATAAATGTGCTGCAGACAGTGGCAAGATTAGTGGCAAGATTAGTGGTGGCGTTCTATAGTCTATAGACTGATTCCTGTCTAAGCCTGTACTGCGGCAGATATGAGCGTCACAAAGGTCAACACTTGTCCAAATAAAACCTCTAGTTTTTAAGAGAGAATAGTAAATGCATTGTCAGCGGCAAAGATTAAAAAGTGGTATATAACTTATGCCAAGTGATGTAATATCAATATGCCTGACTTTGGCGCAGCCGCCAAAAGCGATGTAATATGATGTTAGCAGCAACTTTTGTGGGGCTTTCTAATGTAAGCAAATTGCTGCCATTTAAATTCCACAAAGGTAAACGGCAATTCACAACGCACGTGAAATCCGCTACTGCCATTTAACATTGCGGCTGTCGGTGCATTGTCCTTAAGTATCTTCATGCAGGTTGTAAACAAAACAGCTTGTCATATAAAACATTTTACTAGTAGTTCCTTTTTAATGTAAAAGCAAAGCTGAACTTTTTATAACCACATTTTATATTTTGTATGCAATAAAGGCATATAAAAAAAATCAAATCTCTTTACCTCCTAAAGTCACATTGCCGTGGAGAAATCGCCCTTGATAAATAAGACGAAGTATATTTGGACTGCTAACTTGTTCCTCCTCCCAATCTGAAAAAGAAAGGCATTTTAGTTTAAAGAAAGAACTATATACACTAATGATTAGTGAAGGAATCTGGAATATATTACAAATTGTAATGTGATACAACTATAAAACCAATTTTTACAAATGCTTCTTTACTGTTCAGCAACCTCAAATGCATCACTTAAAGGGCAATTATGGCCCCCATGCCTCACCTCCTCTCTCAGTGATAGTACCCAGGGGTAAGGACCTAAATCATTAGATCCTCACCCCTGGGTCTTAAAGGGTAACTTTTAAAATTACACTTGGGCAAGTCAGTTTAAGAAGCCCCACCCCCATACAAAAAACAATCCTTTTTGAAGCAATATGATACAAATGGGCATGCTCACTTCCTGTGGCAAGGGGGCCAGGAGCTCACAGTGTCAGCTGGAAACCACCCTTTATACTGCTATAGGTTTGAACAGCAGCTTGAAGCATGATCGAATGTGCTCTTTTTATTAAAGGTCACTTGTATGGAGACCGTAGTTACCCTTTAAAGTGGGTGGGTACAAACATTAATGATCTTTAAAAGATGACAGACAGAATCTTTAAGATTCTGTCTGTCATTTATTTAAAGATCCACCTTCACATAGTCTTGAGCTTTCTCCCTTTATTAAATATAGGGATAACGTATAGGACTGCACATTTCCTACAGCCACAGATGACTCCCTATACTTTAGTACAGAGAGCTCACCGCAGGAAATTTTCATTAAGCTCTGCAAGAGCATGTCTTCCCATTGATCAGCTCTGCCATAGTCTGTGCCTATGGCAGCGAAGCCATGCAAGTGGCTTCGCAAAGCCGCCTTTCCAGGGCTCTTTCTCAGTGATAAAATAAGATCCAGGGGTGAGGACATATTAATAAACCGATTCCGAAGGGTGGCTAGCATGTTCCATAAGCCGATACATTTGGAAAAAAACAAAAAAACAAAAAAAAAAAACATATTACATTTTATATTTTGTTGGCAATATACAGCCTAAACATTTACACATCAAAAACAGGTTTAAAACTATTTAAAGGGACTGTCCACCCCTCTTTTGAAAAATTAATATATGGTAGATTAGCCCCCAAAACCTAGAGATCGTTTAAGTCTAAAGCTGTAATTCGGCTCCCACACAGAGTTATTATACTTACATGCTCCTCGCTCCACCGCCGCTTCCGGGTTCTCAGTCAGTCTCCACTGTGGCTGCTCTGTTCTTTTTATGTTCCCGAGCAGCCACAGTGGAGACTGCTCTGGGAATGGCAGTCAGTGATTGGCCGTGACGTCACAGTCAGGGCCGACACTGACTGCCTTACCCGGAATTGCAGAGCCGCGGCGGTGGAGCGAGGAGGAGCATGTAAGTATAATAGCTCCGTGTGGGAGCCGATTTACAGCTTTAGACTTAAACGATCTCTAGGTTTTGGGACTAATCTATCATATATTAATTTTTCAAAAGAGGGGTGGACAGTCCCTTTAAGTTTTTGGTCAGTTACTGGTCATTTTTCTCTGTTTCATGATTGAAATCATAAAAGTGAAAATCCTTCCAACCACACCAGACCTTTTATCTGCTGCATCTGTGGTCTAAAAAAAAAAAGGCTGACAATCTACCGCCACTGGCCACAGGATCTCTTGGATGTGACCTAATATTCCTATAGGCCCCTACTTTATTATAGGAAGCAAATAGTGGCAACCGGCCACCAGTCCATATAAATCAGAGAGAAAGATAGGAATGAGTTTTACACAGTTTTACAGTAACTTGAGTAATTTTTCTAGGCTGGCAACATGCTTCTACACTGGTCTGTTATAAATATCAGTGGTAATCTTTTTTGCGACTGACAGGTCTTGGTTGAACTTTTGTCTTAATCAGGTTAAATTTCCATTGGATATCATGGTAAATGATGCCCAATAGTGTAGATTAGGGATTGTAGTCTGCCAGTCTGAAGATAGATACAATATTGTACCATCTGTACAAGGCCATATAGAGGCAGAAAGATTGAGAGTAACTGTAGGGTTTGCTGTAGGTAAATATTTAAGATAGGTAGCTGATGCATTGTTTTCAACCAGCAGTTTCTAGGCTATAAATCTAGAAAAATTTTATATGTGACATAAAATAAGCAGGTACCAATCAGTTTAAGATGCAATGGAATTTCCAATGACACCTTCTTTTATTATTACAAAGTGAGTTGGCGGAAAAATCTATTGGATCAATGTGCAGATACGTATATAAAACTGCACTATACCAAGTACTGACAGAATAAAAGTAAGATTACAGCAATTATGTATCACAGATTTAATAGTCCCTATCTACTGTCAGATTAAACGCCTCTCAAAGCAAGAAATAAATTACTGACTGCAACGCTTCAGGAATAAATATTGCATAACATATATATATTAAAATTATGAATGCTGCTCAGATGGCAGACAGCTCCTATTTCACACTTGACCTTACTAGTGACATCAGCAATCCAGTAACACACCAACTCAAGTGCCTTCACAGTTCTTATGCACACAGTACATTCAAGGTGAACCTCAAGAAAGTTAAAGTAATTTAAGATATAATCTGCCTAGCAAAAATTGAGCTAAAAGCAGGAAAAGGCTGTAAAAAATAATGATAATATAATACATGGATTGAAATGCATGGTGCACTCTGCTTTACACTCTAAGAACCGTATATCTCTGATCTCAGTATGAAGGCTGGCAAAAACATTCAGTTTTTCTAGACAATGTAGATCACCTTTAAAGACACATCGCCTTTAAAGGCAACATCGCCAGCATCAGAAAGCTTCGAACAAACGTGAGTAGACACACGCATATACTTACACATAACATCAAAGGCCTCAACTCAGCTCCAAATCAAAATCAAAAAACTTTCTTCCAGAGCTCAGAAACAAAATAATGGTGCATGCCTTCGGACCTCTTGTCATTTGTGGGGATTTCAATGCTACTATAAATCCAGTGCTAGACAGATCTAAACAACTAAACCCATCGTCCATCTTGCCTTCTAATAAATATTTGCTACAGTTCACTAAGACGTGTAATGTAGACGTACGGAGACTAGCTCACCCAAACAAAAAAAAATTTACCTTCTTCTCCAACCCCCATTCACTATTTACTAGAATAGATTATATATGTGTCACCAGCTATAATTTCCCAAATTAAAGAGTCAAGTATTTTGGAGATTTCTTGGTCAGACCATGCATTTGTAAAAGTAACTATTGCAGACCTGACAAGCTAGACCTACACCAATCTGGTGCTTAAATGAATCTATATAAAAAAAAAACTGACACAGTCAAAGAAATTACACACACTCTGAAGGAATACTTTGAAAAAAAACGCACCTTCAGTGTCCTCTCTTACCTCCCTATGGGCGGCCCATAAAACTGTAATTAGGGGAAAGCTGATCCAATTAGCATCAAGAATCAAAAGATGCAATACAGTGTAATGATATAGAGCATGGGTGTTGAACTTTTCCCATGTTTAAAGGACAATTATACTCACCTTTTCCCCGATCCACTGCAGCATAGTACCCAGGGTGAGGACCTAAAATCGCTAAGTCCTCACCCTGGGTACTTTCCCTAACTCCTGCACTACTTACCGAAAATCTGCTTCGGCGATCCACACTTTAAGTCCTCACCTCTGGGTACTTTTACAAAAGGGGGGAGGGGTGGGTTGAGAGACTGTCACATGTTTTACAAAGGAAGTGACATTTTTCACTTGCAACTTCCTAATAACTTCCTACGAACACTCAGAATTTTTTTTGATTCGCTAACTGCTGTCAATCTAATATTAAGCACACCATTGGATACAACACTAAAAGGGAAGTGATAAATATGTCCCTTTTCAAGCTTACATTGCCTCCATATAAAACTTCCTGGGGTGTGGCTAAAAACTCCATTTTGAAAATTCCATTACAAAACAGGAGTGGGGACTATGCAAGTACTTTTATTTATTTATATATTTTGCCTTATTTACATTTCTATATACTTTAATTTCATTACTACATATTTGTTAATATTGATAGAACTATTTATTTAGTGCTTAAACAACATATAAACACTGTCCCTATGTTTATTACTTTTACCCACCCACCCCCAACATAGTACCTCCAAAAAACCCAATGTATTCCCCATGAATTTATAAATTTATTTATATAATATAAGGGATAAGTTTTGCATAGCATGACAGGCTTGTAACATTAATATTTAATGAACATTCATAATGAAATTCTGTGCACACCAGGACTGATTAATGGTGTTTTATTTAACCTTTCGGTCCAGGTTTGGGACCTTTGTCAAAAGACCTAAATCCAGACTGAAACGTTGCCTGTTTGTTTGCTGAAGTGTAATAAACACCATTAATCTATCCTGGTATGCACAGAATTTTGTAATGAATGTTTATATTAACAATACAGCAGAAGCACCCAGGTATTTATAATACTGGACAGTGTGCACACAATCAATACACCATACATTATTAATATTAAATATATAAAATTAAGTGGTCAGTATTAAAATTAAGGGTAAATTATTTTCAACCAGCATCCACTTCAGGCTTTGAAATCTGATCAGAAGTATGGAACATCCCCCATGTTAGTGAGCATATTGTCCATTCCCATTAACCTATTTAGGGGCCCAGTTCTTACTTGACCTAAAGCAGGGTTATCTAATTGGAGGCCAGAGTTGTAGAAGCAGAAGGCAAATTTACTTTTTATGCCTTCTCATCATGAGAAAACACATTTTTAAGTAATACATAACTTTAATATTATTTAGTATTTATGAGCAAAGTTCTAAAAACCTATTAAATTAAACCCCACCAACAACTTTTTAAAAATGGATTCTATAATTCAGTGGGAAACAGAATCAGTAGCTGCTATCTCCCAATTCAATTTACAAGTTGAGATCTGCCTGTGTTTACCTAAAATATTCTGTAGCGCACGGTCTGCCCAGCTGTCAGCTCGCCCCTCTTTCTGGGCTCGTTCACACCAGAAACTGACAGAAACGCACAGCATGTGTTTCTGTCAGTTTGTATCCATTTTTTTTGCATACATTTGTATCCATTTTTTAACAATATGTATTCCATAGATTTCTATAGAAAATGCAAGAAAAAACGAACAGAAATGCTGCATGCAGTGCGTTTTTTAAATGGACTGGAACTGAATGGATTATAACGCAGCAGGTGTGAACGATATTGGGGTTTTACGGTCTGTTCATTTGTTTTTTTAAACGCACCTGCGTTTGAAAAACAGATACAAACTGATGTAGTGTGAACGAGCCCCTCTAGTATTCTGCATGTGCCAACATATGTAACTCAATGGAGCTTGGTAGAGATTGCTGGCAGCAGGGGGAGACAGAGAGTAAGGCAGAGAGCTGCAGGATTGTGTAAATAAACACAGGCACACCTCAGCTTGTAAATTGAATTGGGTGATAGTAGCTAGTGATCCTATCGCCCACTAAATAACAAATAAGGAACAAGAAACAGCTGTGAATAGATAGGGCACACCCTAAAAAATACTAGTCAATTTTAGTTTGTTCAAATAAAAAGACCTTTATTTGTGCAAATGTCCAAATAGGAGAAGCAGTAATAAAGTGCAAAACATCATTAAAAACACTTCTTGTGCAAAGACTGGTTAAATATACACAATAGTTATCATATACCGGTATATCCAGTCACTCAATTAGAACATAGATCAACCTAATGGTATAACCTGTAGTGCAACATTTCACTAACCACAGGTAAATAATAACAGGTCATTTAGGGTAAAGCATATAGCCACAGCATAACCCGCCTCACATTGTACAGAGTAGTCAAAAACATATAAATAAAGGCATTGGGCAACAAGGCATAGACCAGTGGCAGATCAAAATGCAACCCCAGAGGTATAAAGAGGCAGAGAGATCAGGTATACTTAGCCCATCAGGGAACCACAAGAGCAGCTAAAATAGATACAGCTTGTACACGTTTTGTCCGACCATGGACTTTCTCAACAACGGATGCAACGATGGCACATACGTGTAGCACCTTTTATTGCCTGAAAGACCAATGAATTGACCACTGATAGGACAATACAGTAAGCAGAAGGGGAATCCCTACCGCATACACAGGATACCCTTGTTCACGTGGGATATCCGCACCATGTATCTACCCCTGAAAATGCTTGTGAGATCCCTTTGTACTGAGACCAACCTGGTACCGTTAATATGTAACCATCTCTTACTAGGTAACACCCCCTTATTTACAGCTGCTCTAGCAAACAGTAACCCTAATAGCGCTATATACGGTCCTACTCTATCAAAATATTATAAAGAAAATCATCCCAATTGCTAAGGACCCATAAATACCATTGAGGGGGGAGGAGCGAAGGAGAAAAGCAGGGGAGTACTCACGTCTCAGAATGCCCGGTGCGGCACCACTCAATAGTGATATTCTAGACTGGAAAATAATAATAATCCAGATAGAGTCTCTACACTTGGCTAAGCAGTCGAGACCAATAAAATCCCCCCACTAGAACGATAGGGGGGATAAGAATTATAACCTAGACAGAGGAGGTATAACAAGATGTATGAAGCAGATATATACAGAATGAAATGGAGAGGAACCAGCTATAACAGTTCAAATACAAATATACAATTTAAAGAAAGGGGGGCTCCTCGCCTAGACCAGCTAATCATACTAAACAATGAACTTTCATCATTGTCGAGGCTGCAGATCCTCACTGTCCATCATCACACTGGTTAGCACCAATCCGTGCTTCTAGAGGTTGTTCAACGAAATACAGAATATCAACCTATAGGTCACATGTAAAGAGACTCCAGGCAGTTTCAAGTTTGTCCAGTAACATCTCATGCTGTGGGTGTGTCCATCAAGGCATACACGATTTATCAATGAATACACATTTATCAATCTTGAAAACTCCAAGGAAATCCAGCCAGGTAAGTATCCCAAACTTTTATCCAAGACTCTATGTTCATGGCTGACCATCAGTTCACAGGCTCCCACTAAATTGACTTTACTTTGTCTCCAGAGATCATCTTGTTAGTAGTACTCAGCATGGATTTATGAGAAATAGACCATGCCAGACAAATTTACCGTATATACTCGAGTATAAACCGACCCGAGTATAAACCGAGGTACCCAATTGTACCTGAAAAACTAATAAAAGCGATTGACTCGATTATAAACCGAGGGTAGAAATTGACAAATTCTAAATTCTCATACCTTGGCACTCCAGATGTTTGGAAACTACAACTCCCAGCATGCTTTATTAGCTGGGAGTTGTAGTTTCCAAACATCTACACCCTCACCCTCCCACCTAATTCAAAGGGTACCTTCTCTCCAGTGTGCATCCAGCTATCCAGTGTGCATCCGGGCTTCCTGTCTGGGTACCTTCTCTCCATTGTGCATCCAGCTCTCCAGTGTCCGGGATTCCTGACTGTAAGTGCAGCATACAAATTGAATCTTTCTGTAAGTGCCATCCTGCAAATTGAATCCTGTACATTACGGTACCGGTACTTAACCATTTCGGCACCCGCGCGCTGAGTCCCTGTACTGTCGCGCCGGCTGACGTCACTACAGACAGGAATCCCGGACACTGGCGAGCTGGATGCACAGGTAAATGTACTGACTCGAGTATAAACCGAGTTAAATTTTTCAGGCTGATTTTACAGCCTGAAAAACTCGGTTTATACTCGAGTATATACGGTAATTGGTTTTTATGAAAAAGCGAGTAAGAAGTTAGATTCAGGCACAGCAGTGGATTTGATATATTTGAATTTTGCGAAACCTTTTGATACTGTGCTACATAGGCGACTAATGTATAAACTGAGGACTGTTGGCCTTGAAGAAAACATTTGTTTATGGATAGAGAACTGGTTATTGGATCGCAAACAGAGAGTGGTGGTTAATGTAGCTACATCTATGTGGGCTAAAGTTCTAAGCGGAGTGCCTTAGGGTTCTGTACTGGGGCCGCTTCTGTTTAATCTGTTTATAAATTACTTAGAAGGGGGCACTGAGAGCAAGGTCTGAGTATTTGCTGATGACACTAAATTATGCAGAGCTTTGGAAACTTCAAATGATGTGCAAGTGCTGCAAGCAGACCTAGATAGATTAACAAAATGGGCAGCAGAATGGCAGATGAGATTCAATGTTGATAAATGTAAGGTGATGCATTTGGGATTTAATAATCCCTGTGCCACCTACACCATAAATAACTCTGTGTTAAGTGCATCTGTAATGGAAAAAGATTTGGGGGTTCTGGTAGATAACAGACTTAGCTATAGTAAACAATGCCAGGTAACAACGGTTAGAGCTAGCAAGATATTGTCTTGTATAAAAGGGGGAATAGATTCAAGAGAGAAAAATATTATTCTCCCTCTTTACAAGGCACTGGTAAGGCCTCATTTGGAATATGCGGTGCAGTTTTGGAATCCCATATACAAAAGGGACATCTTGGAAATTGAGGCAGTTCAGATAAGGGCAACTAAATTAATAATGCACTTATGCCCCTCTATTTTTTGTAAGTAGGAGTTGTAATTAAGTTGGATGTTTGTAACCCGGGGACTGTCTGTACCTTTCTGGGTACCTTCTATGGTTACACAGAAGTTTTCATAAAGGGGCCATCCAAGTCAATAGAATTGTCTTCCTAGCAAGAAATAATGTTTTACAAAAGAATTTACCCCATTTCTCCTTAATAAATATTCCTATGCCAAGTGTTTCCTCTAAACTGTGCACTCAACTGTGCAGTCCTGCGCATACAAAATGTCATTTTGTATGCTCACAGAAAACCTATTTCTGTGCAAACAGCTGATTTTAAATTAGAGGGAACATTGCAGTAAGACATACTGTAGTTCCCCTGTAGTTGGATTAACCTATGTATAACTGCAATGCTTTATACCAGTAACTCTATAATAGGTCATAGCCAGATTAAGCATGGGCCCAATTTGCAATGCCGGCACAGCTGCTACAAAAAGTCACAATAATCAATAAAACATTGCTTAGAGTGGCTTTCAGGGCCCTCTGTATTTGCTAGCAAACAGAATTAAAAAAGCAGTAAAATCAGCTGACTATTTAATATTGTTCATAATAGGATGTTCTTTGCGCCACGCATGCTGGCTGGGAAATAAAATGCAGAGGGTTACATATTTGTGCAGAGACATCTGTACAGAAAATACTTTGTGTGTGGGGTCAGGTGGTGTGGCCAATAGGTGCACATGCCCACAAGGCTCTTTGAAGGCTACATGGGCTACTGGCAACAACGTTGAAGCTTTCTTAGTTTCACAATATACTTCTTACATGTACATAAACTTACTAGAGGAGTATTTTACAATGTATAGGTGTTCTGGGGAGAAAAGCTTTTAATATTAGGTTTAAAAAATAAGTTTAGCAAAAACTGTAAATGTATAACAATGTATATTTAAGACTGGAAGCACTGACTTAATATAGGAAAGGAATAATACACATATAGGTTCACTCGTTGTCCAGTTTATGTATTACTGTGCATCATGTGAATTGTTGATGCAAATTTTCCTGGCTTTTAAAGGAATAGTTCACTTTTCCAGTGAACTGCGTTGATTAAAGAACGAGAGGTTAAGGAGTTATGCCACAGGAACGAAAATAAAAGAAACTTGCCATTCTCGCGATCCACCGCGGCCACACTGACGATCCGGACTGCTTCCTGGTTCTGTTTAACTATAGCGCATGCACGATAATGCGCACTATAGTAGAACTGAACCAGGAAGGGTCGGGTATTTCAGTGTGGCCATGGATGATTGCGCAAAAGGTAAGTTCCTTTCATCTTCGTTCCTGGCTCCACAGAAATCGATTGAAGACCAGGAAGTAAGGCATAGCGTGTGCACAGCACGGAGGGATGACAAGCACTGACAGCACGTTGCGCACACACAGACCCAACGCAGAGTGCATTTTGCGGCTGAAGAAAAAGGAGATCCAGGAAAAAACTCGGAGGGGTGGAGCTAAAAAACCCGCCCCTCCAGAGACCAGATGTCAGCAACTTTCCAACAGGAAAGGTAGGCTCAGGAAAAAAAGAAAGGGCAAAAGGTTTTTTTTTTTTTTTTAAAGCTGCTGCTTCCAAATAAACTTACAACATACTTATCCTTAAATTCAGTGCTTCAGTACAACATGTTTTTCGGATCAACCAAGATCCTTTCTCAAGCATCTTGAGAAAGGATCTTGGTTGATCCAAAACACAGGACCATCTCTAGACTTTTTGGCACCTGAAAAAAAATCCAAATGCTGTCCCCCTCCCCACGCAGCTGGAAGGGATGTGGTTTTATAATTGAAAGTGTGTGATGCTTTGTCCAAAAGTGGGGTGTGGCTTGGACAGAAGTGGGAGTAGCTTTATACACATGACTGGTAAATGAGGCAAACAAAGAGTGTCAGTCCTGCAGATGAAAAATGAATGTTGGGCATCATTTACCAAACATTGATTTTGATCAAATAAATTGATCAAATAAATCAGAAGGGAGAGGGAAGTCGTAGTTGCATTCTGTTGTGCAATGTAAGTCATGGCTTCCCCTGCTATTTAAAATAACAGTTCCTCCTGAAAAAATGTGGTTTTTACAAATTAAATTTTTCAGGCTCCCTAGCATCTGGGCCCCAGGCACATGAAAAAATCACAAAACTGCTGCCTCACCCTGCCTCATTAGGGAAGCAGCCCTGCCGAAACATGTTGCACTGAAATAAAAAGAGTTTTTGCAGTTAATCAATTTGTCGAGTCTCCTTCCTATTCAGTTTTATTGCTGTAAAGAAAGAGAAGGGTTACATTTATTATTCTAATTCTGTAAAGAATAAAAAAAAATACTTGTTTTAAAAGGCACTGCAACTGCAAATCTTTGATAATACAAAGCATTACGGGTTTTTTTGTTTTTCTAATCTATATTAGATAGATTTACATCCTAACCTATCAATTATTGATAGGTTAGGATGTAAAGCTGGGTACCCAATGTATATTTTAATTACTATTTGTACAGCAGATTCCATTATTAAACTGTGACAATCGGCAAATACATACGCCCAACTCCATCTCAGGATTGTTCAGGTGGCCCATACATGCAGCAGTTTGATACCACAAGATTGGTCACTCCATACACATGACCAATAATTCCATCTAATGGAATTTGTTTATTATTGGCCTTGTGTGTACCTTGCTTAAGTGATTATACAATAAGATATTCAACAACTTTTAATTTTAAATTACAGCTCATATTAATGCGTTAAAGGAGTAAGAAAGTGGCCAGACATAGGGTCCCCCCTTCTTTCTGCCTCTTATTCAAAAGGTATGTCCACCCTAAAATTCATAATTTTCTGTAGTGTAGCTTCCCCACTCCCAACCCTTACTGCATGGTGTATTTGTAAAAAAAAAAAAAAAAAAGCCCCCCCTGAAACTTACTTACTAGACTCACTTGGCTTCAGCCTCTAATGCAACTTCTGGGAATGGAGTTGAGAGTCAGCCAATCACAGACATGGCTGCCGGCTATTGATTTAGCTGAGGGAACCCCGTCTGGTAAGTTTCTTCCGACTTTTTTTTAACAAATACAGGATGCGGTTAGGGTTGGGAGGGGGGAAGCTACACTACAGACAAACGATTACATGTAAAACTAAAAGTGCAGCGCTAAACTACCCAAACCAAATGGCTAACCCTCTTAAGATAATAACGTGGAATACACAAGGACCCAGAGGCCCACAGAAGCGTATGCAAATATTCTACCAACTTAGTCCCCAAAAGCCAGAACTTTTGTGCCTTCAAGAATCACATCTGCTACCCTCCGAAACAGCATGGTTGGATAAACTTTGGGTGGGATGGGCAGTACACAGCTGCTACTCCACTTACTCCTTTCTGCTACTTCACTTACTCCAGAGGAGTATCACTATCAATACGAAATCTTCTAATTTAAAAACTAACACTAGCGCGGATAGACCCTGCTGGTCATCTTTGCTGCTTTAGAAATTGATCACCAAACCTGGATGCTACTCGGCATATACAACCCACCCACAGCTTCCATCTCTCTACTTACCCAAGCAACTACATTCCCCTCACAATACCCAGATGCACAGATGGGAGACTTCAACATGGTTATGAGTGAAATATGGGTTTTCCTGTCAAGGCACACACACCATTGTACACATCAACCACCATATTGGCCAATTTTGTCTCTGATTACGACTGGATAGATGCATGGAAACACCAACATCCACAATCTCAAGGTTAAACATGCCAATCACAAACATATGGAACTTTATCCCGACTCAACTATATTTTCTTAACCCATAAACTGGCACCCAGAATGATCAAAGCTGAACATCTGCCCAGATTCCCCTCTGACCATGCTCCAGTACTAATATACCTGCAAAGCCCCACACAAACTGCATCAACCACCTTCTATAGACTTAACCCCTTTTGGCTGACACTCATCCCAACCCCAGACAAAATCGAGGAACAACTGAAAACATATGTACAAATAAACCAAAGCCCATCCATATACACTATCCAATGGAATAGACTGAAGGCTTATTTAAGGGGATGCCTGACCTCTACGATAAGAGGAAAATCTAGAGAACATGCTACCTGTATTCATGGAAAAACTAAAAGAAAGACTATAAATAATAACAATAAACAATCCTACTTTGAACAGGGTAATCAGTCGGCAAAACTACTATCTTATATGACCTTGCAAAAAACAACCAACGCACTATACTTCGGATTAGAGACCCAGAAAATGGCCTACTGCAGAATAACCCAGATATTATAACCAGCTTCCAACAATACTATACAAATTTATACAAAATACGCCTGATCCATACTGAAGAACAAGCTCAAAACCACTTAGCAGATCTACATTTTTCTAGACTGACAACACATCGAAACAACCTGGACAAACCAATCTCACTGGAGGAGGTTGCACAAGCAGTACAGGAACTGAATAACAACAAAGCCCCAGGATTAGATGGTCTACTTGCAGAGGTATTTAAAAGATACCAAAAACTACTCAACAAACCACTATATGACATGTATCTGGAATCTATAAATAACAACTGCTTCCCCACAACACTATTTAAAGCCAATATTATCGTCTTATTAAAGCCAGAGAGAGCTTGACAAATACCGACCAATCTCACTACTAAACTCGGACTATAAAGTATTTGCAGAAATCTTAGCAAACCGACTTTAGCGAACTAGCGAAACGGTTATCCTAACACTAGTAGTAAACGATCAATCAGGATTCATGCCAGGAAAACCAACTACCTCCAATATAAGACAAACTCTAATTCAAACACAAATCAATCATAACACCGGCCGGCAAGTAATACTTTCCCTTGATGCTTGTAAAGCTTTTAACTCGCTGGAATGGCTGTTTTTGTAGGAAACAATGCACAGATTTGGATTTGGACCCAGATTCCTACAATATGTACAACTACTCTACAAACAACCCCACAGGATGTATATCCCTAAACGGAACTACTTCACAACCTTTTCCTCTTCAAAAAGGAACCCGCCAAGGCTGCCTATCACTTTACTATTTGCGATAGCTATTGAAACCCTTGCTATTAGAATTCAATCCAACCCAAATATTAAAGGTTTACAACTAAGCTCCCATACAGAATTAATAGGACTTTATGCAGATGATGTGGCCTTATACCTGGATGCCACCAAACCCTCCCTCACTGAAACTGTCACAGCATTAGGACTGCATTCAGGTCTGCTAATGAACCGGACCAAATCTACAATACACACCATAGATGAAAATGATCTGAATAATCTACACATACAATACCCAAATTCAGTAGTATCCTTGTTCAAATACCTAGGAATACATATAACCAAACACAACAAAACCTTCTATGAACTAAATATAGCCCTGCTGCTAACCTTTACCAAGTGAAAACTACTGCACTGGCTACATCTACCTCTGATCCTCATCAGACGCATCAATCTAATAAACGTTTTCCTGCTGCCAAAAATATTATATACCCTACAACATGTTCTTAGCTATATACCTGCCTCTTTCTTCTAAGCCCCCAACAGCATGATAATACCCTTCTTATGGAAACACAAAAGAGCCAAAGTCAAGCTCCAACAACTTCAGGCACCCAAATCACACGCAGGACTAGCCCTTCCCAACTTCCGACTATTACCTGGCTATTCAAATAAAACTATTAAGGTGTTGGCTAACACAAACGGAAATCCCATCACAATCAGAATATATGCTAACTGAGTACCATAAAGGAACGCCGTTTGCCTTTATGCATAATCCAGAAATACATACATTTGGCTCTATAACAACTATACATGCACAAGCAGCTAAAATCTGGAGAGACATAAACAAAAACTGCAATACCAACAATAATTCTGCTATGGAACAACTTGAACTATCCACATCATACTAAATTCCCCTTGTCCCAAGATTGGTCCAAGAAAGGTATAACAAAATTTGGACAACTAATACAAAATAATACCATAAAAGACCATGAGATGCTAACAGAAGAATTCAAACTCCCTCCATCATATAAATTTAGATACTACCAATTAAGACACTGCCTAAGAGCTGAATTTCCAGAAGAAATAATCAGGGTAGAACAACATCCTATACTAACAATTTTAAGCAGTACTGAGTCTAGAAAATGTGACATCCGCTATATATAAAATACTAATACTAATACACACTGGCAAGCCCAAGATTACAATCCCTAACAACCAAATGGAGAAAATATTTACCCTCACTGGATGCAGAACAAATCGAGGATATAACTGATTCACCCCCAACTAGCTTGGAATAAACACACAACAACTCTACTATACCATCAGCTGTTCTACGCACGCAAAGCTATAGTCCTTAAATGGATGTCACCAGAAACCTTAATCAAAAAACAATTGATGGAATTAGTAAATAAAGACCTTGCATACCATAAAGTCCTCTACCTCCACAGACGCTGCCCTAACAAATACAACAAAATATTGGATATATGAATTAGTTCAGAAACAACAACCAGATAGACCAGCTTAAATAAGGCCCGAGGTGACCTTACCCCTCTATAATATATATAACCCTTACTATAATACAATGCCATAATTAATCCACTCTAAATACTAAAATAAATGCACAAGGAAGTTATATGTATATAGTTTATCTTTATTGATTACTTTAAAATACAATGATGTACGACTGATGTAATGACAAATGCTTTGTTATAATTTAAATATGCAATGTAAAATTGATGTAGCTGTGAACACTGTAGTACATCTAACAAAATAAAAAATTTTTTTGATCTGGATGGAGGGGGGGGTTGGAAATCAGCACACAGCACATGCTTGAGTCCTCAGGGGGAACTGAGAAGTGTCAGAAACCTTTTCACACGCAAACAGACTCCTCCTTTTCAGTTTCCTGGACTTTAGCTAGGCACTGCAGGACAACCATTTGAAGCAGAGGAGAAAGTAATTTTTTTTACAATACACAGTGGGGCTACCATGGGGTTAAATTTTAGTTTAGGGGTGGAAATGCACTTTAAACTATCCAAGCTGTTTTACCATCTTTTACATGCACAGAGGAGGCAGCTAGGGGAAGTCATCTGTTTCATCCATGATCAATTGCTGCTAATTGGAAAAACCACAGGGAGGTAACAGAACATGAGGCAGCATTTCTGGTTAGACTTACATCTCTCAGCGTTCTAATTATTGCAATTTTGGGGGGTGATTTACATGTATTAAGGGTTGGGACTTACCCTTTCACAAAATGGCTACAACATGCCAGTGCTGTTACAATAAGACATTCAACATATCCAAATAGTTATTAACTCAAGGACAGATTTCTGCAAAACAGAACAGTTAAAATATGTAGAAGTATATGTAAATAGCAAAAAAAAAAAAATATCTATTCAACAGAATTATGTTCCACTTACCCATGGGCCAATTGTCATAGACATGCTTAGCAATATCTGCAGCAGAATCGTTTGGTGAATAAAGAAATTCTTTCGTCTTCCCGCTTACCAAGATTAAGCGCAAATTTATCTGTAACAAAAATGAAAGGGGCTTGAAGCAGTGATCAAGAAAAAATCCCAAAAAATCATGATGAAATGGTCAGGACAGTAACGTTCAGATCTGCTTCCTAAATATAGCAATTCAATAAGCTATATAAATAAAGGCTTGACGATTCATTTACAATTCCATTACAATGAAAGGGATCTCGGATGAATTCTCTATTTTTCTCGTAGGAGCATGTATATGTGATGAATTACTTTAAGATATAAAGTAACTGTTAGCCAGGGTAAAATGTGGAGGATTCAAGTAGAGAGTAAAAATTCCATCTGTGAGATAAATACTATATACAAAATTGGAAAACACTATTTTTGCATCTAATGCTCCCCCCATTTAGCAAATATAAGGCATATAAGCACTTCCCCCACGAGTGACAAGTGACAGAGAAGCAGCATTAGGATCCAGCACTAATCTGACTGCTAACAGGATGGCAAAGACGTTGTCAAAAGTGATTACTGATGGGAGATTGCTGACCTGGATTACAGCTGGTGGGAAGCTGGAGGTGAGAGGTATTTTTCAGTGAAATCACTAGGTCTGCCATCAATCACCCTTGTCTTCATTACTTTTTTCTTGCAAAGAGCCTGTCACAGACTTTCCAAGCCGTGATACCATTAAAACACATTCCCTTATTACATTTTAACAACTAGATTTTATTAATTGCGTCAAATAATCATAAGAAGTCTTTATTTGCCCTCTGTTTCGGCGAGTCAGTAAGTTAGTCCACTGATGTATCATCTGCTTCTAAATTGAAAAGCAGTTTGTCCATCTCTAGGAGCCAGTTAACTTTTATTATTTTTAGGTAGTCAGTTCCACAGACATCAATAGAAAACCTTTTCCAGATGTAAGTCTGCATACACATGGTCTAACCCTGGCCTGATGTTTTTCAGTATACAGATTAATAAAACCAAGCGGTAGTCGGTCTGGTGAAAATTACCCTGGTACTATGGTTATTTCTGCACAATTGATTATGTGACATATTGAAGACCAAACAATGGGCAAACATTTCAGCTGTGTGGCGTAACTACTGCCCCTGCGACCGTGGGGGGCCCGGACGGTAGTAGGGCCCGACAAGCCCAAATCCCTGCAGTATCGAGCCTTTTTAAAGAGCTGATCGCGCGTATGAAGAAAACATACGCACGATTAGCTCTTTAAAACCGGACCAGAATGTCCAGAACTGAACCGGAAGTTCGGATCCAGTTTTAAACAGCTGATTGCGCGTATATGTTTTCTTCATACGCGAGACCAGCTCTTTAAAAAGGCTTGATACTGCAGGGATCTTGGAAGTCTGCGGAGGAGGGAGTCGGGGGGCCCGGGCCCCTTCAGGTACGCCCCTGTGTCATCATTTTTACACAAGTGTAAACAACTCCCCTCATAAAACTTTACACAATATAAAATAGCTAAGCACTCACCATAGCCAAAGATTCTGCAAGGGACTCCCCCCATGGATATATATATATTATATATTAGAAATTTGCATCACGGAGTCACTCTCGGGTCTGTATAAAACATAAAATTTTTTCAAACAGTTTAAAATAACGCTGCAACCATCATTTATCATTTTAAACTGTTTGAATAAAATTTTATGTTTTATACAGACCCGAGAGTGACTCCGTGATGCAAATTTCTATATACTTATTGGAGGACACCCGGGCACAATGATACCACAGCAGGAAAGATTTAGGCTGGATAAGGATGGTCCTGAAACTAATATCCGTATTCCCTAACTGAAACCTGACTACCCAAATATAAGTTATATTATATGTAAAGAATGTAAAATTTCACGGAGCAGAAACAAAGTGTAAAAATTAAAATTAAAAAAAAGATTCACATTGGAAGACTGGAAAAACAAATAGCACCTTTGGCTGGGGGAATTATGAGGAACTTAAGTGGAAGGTGCCCCTTCTATTAGAATTTTTTTTAGAATTAGAAATACTTGGAGAAAGGGAATTTTTAGCCTTTACGCCTTCTTCAACACAAAATATTTACACAGTGCATACTTTTCTTTAATGGTAAATTCCTTTTAGGCCAGCCATTAGAGAAAAGGAAAAACTGATGGGGCTATTCATAGAGCCGATAAGATATTTGTTTTCAGACTTTCTTTGGATCATGTTGTGAAAAAGCCTTCTAATGTCGACAAGGCAGTAGAAATTGTTGCTATGGAAACTATTCTCTTGCAGCTTATACTGAATGATTTACAGGTTTTTTTTCAGGGTTTTAATCATGGTAAATTCCTTTGCGAATACATTTATCTGCATTATTTCATTGCATTTCAAAGTAAATCCAAAATAAAGTTTGAAAATACAACAAAAAGGGGTAATTAAAAAAAAGCATAATCACCAATGGAATGGGTAACCATTTAAAGGACAACTATACTGTAAAAATTATCTTTTTAGAAATGAAAATTACCTGGAACAGGAAGGTAGGATTGATTATTCCCACCTCCCAAAATTGTTTCGTTGAGGAGCTACAGCACGTACAGTTTTCATTTGCCAGGTTATGGCCCTGGGCCTTCCTGTATTTAAGATAGGGCTGAAGCCTGGCAGAAGCAGTTTTCTTTCTGCTGCTGCTTCTCATAGAAACAATACTGGGAGGTAGAAAGTACCAATCCTACCTCCCTGCCCCAGGTACTTTTCATTTTAACTGTTTTTGAGAAAAGTGTATATGCACTATAGTTCTCCTTTAAGCTTGGACATTGGTTTAAAGTAGAACCACCTCGTAAAACATTTTTTTTCATGAATTAAGTCTCAATAACGGACCTCATTGTAAATTAACTGTGTAGCTAGTCCATGAAGAGGCTACGCAATTGCAAAATACCAGCTACTAGTATTTTTGGAATTTTTATAAACTCAAATCACAATCTTTGTCAAATAATCATAAGAAGTCTTTATGTCATTTGGAGTCAGAAAACTGTAGGAGCCATCAATAAAAATCCATTCTACCTTATACTAGAAGGAGTTTACCCTAGGTGGAATGACTAGCAAGGATGGATCTGGATGGTGGTATGGGGGGGGAGAAACTTCACCACTATGAGTGCCTATGCATGCTGAGCGGAAATGGATAAAGGCTCGTACACTCATGCAATTGCGGGTCCCGACCTAGCGGATCTCTGAACGAATGATCATTTCAGCCGAAAGAGAGCCTACACATGGGCCAATTATTGTCTGAAACGTCCGTTCCTACACATCGTGTGTCGCGGGTCGGGACCCCGCGATCACACGTGTGTATGAGCCTTAAGGTATGGACGTGAGGTAACGTAAGAAAGCTTGGATGTACACCGAGATGCTTCAGGTCTGCAAAAAGAAAGTAGTAAAAACGTATGTATCTTAAAATTGGATGAACCGATTTTAATGCCGTTTGGCTTGTTTTAAAGCTAGAATAATGGCCAATAACATATTAAATTATGGTTATGGGGATGGACATTCCCTTTAGTTTAGTTCTTAAAGACATTTTGCCAGTACTCTGACGGTCATCTTGATAAATTATGAAGAATTTCAAAAAACACTGTATCCCTGTCTGCTTTAAACCAAACAACACACTGAGGTAGCAATTGGTACATCCAAAAGACCCATTACTAAGAAACACAAGAAAAGCGACATCATATACGCAGTGCATTGAAGAGTGCTTTGATTTGTATGTGGAGGAGACCAAACAGCAACTGGACGAACGCATGGCCCAGCACAGAAGAGCCAATGCCTTGGGCATCAGCCGTGCACCGTATATACTCGAGTATAAGTCGAATTTTTCAGGCTTTAAAATTAGCCTGAAAACCTAACCTCGACTTATACTCGGGTCAAGTCCTAATTTAGATCCAAATTCTGCAATAGTGGATAGTAACCAGTAGGTGGCGCTGTGTTAACCTGAATAGAAAGTTACAGGAGCCGATCTGCCTTTAAACTTCCTGCTTCCTATAGTCTGACTGCTGGACAAAAAATGGCTGCTAGTTCAGTGCAAATGACAGCTTGAAACTACAACTCTCAGGTGACATTATTAACTATTGGGGTCAGAGAGTCCTTTACTATATGGGTTCAGAGTGCCCTTTACTATATGGGGGTCAGGAGAATTTTTACTGAACCATGCCACTCCACATGTTTAGAAACTGAAACTCCCAGCAACAAAGCATGCTGGGAGTTGTAGTTTCCAAACATCTGGAGTGCCAAGGAATTGGAGGTTACTGGTACTGGATTTGGCTATTACTGTATGGGATTCATGTATGGGAATTCTGCTGTCCATTTAAAGGGCAACTAAAGCCTAAAAACAACACAGAATCAGAAGGCAGTAGTGGTGATAATTTCTACCCTCGACTTATACTCGAGTCAATCAGTTTTTACATTTTTTTTAGGTAAAAATAGGTACCTCGACTTATACTCGAGTATATACGTAATCTGCTTCTTAAGGAAAAGGACATACCTTTGAAGTTTGTAATGTCAACATCTTGGCAAAGGAACATGACTGGTTCAAGAGAGGTATAAATAGGGATTTTCTTCTATTCTAAAGGCTATTACAACTGCAATAGTAAAAATGTAGTATACCTGTTAACGTGTACATGTCGATTACAATATGTGGGTAAAACCTCTCAAAAACTAAAAGAAAGATTGAGTTCACATGTTTCAAACATTAAAAATGCAGCCAGGGATAATAATTTAGGGAAAAGGATTACTAATGTGGCAGATCACTTCCTCAACAAACATGGTAGTAGAACTGATACTCTAAAATGCCAAGTCATAGATGGGGTACGAGAGAGATTAAGGGGAGGTAATTGGGAAACGCTTCTACTACAAAAGGAAGCCCAATGGATTTTTAGTTTAAATACTAGGCAACCAGATGGACTTAATGAAGACTGGGACCTCTCGTCTTTCTTATAGGAATGACTTCTTTAGAGCTTTAAGGACTGCCTCTACACATGATCTATGTATACTCTAATGATCATATTTTCCTTTTAGTTTCTAACGATCCATCTAAGCAGACGAGAATGAATATGGAACTTCCTAATACAAGCGATCTGTGAGGGTCCTCTGGAAAATTAAGAACCCTTTTTGAATCCACTTACGTAAGGAGACCGTTAAGGAGATCGAATTCAGGATACACAGCTACTTTGGATTCACGCTTCCTTCCTGCCTCCCAGCGTTACCTTTTTGCATTTGGATTATACCCCCTCTTTTATATGCGGATTTTATGCCCTTCTTTGCTACGTTTTGGATCAATTCATCTTTGCATCAGGACGATATATTGGTCCATATGTTGACTATCTGTCACTTACTGACAATCTATAAAGAGGACATATAAAGGATCTCGATAATACAGGATTTCAGCAAGTAACTAGTTCTACTAATGTAACTTTTTCTACGTAGCTCTGGAGCACAAAGCGTAAAACTGTGTGTCTACTTAACTGTACACTATCAGAGGCTTAGCTCACAAACTCTCCAGTTCTACTAATGTAACTTTTTCTATGTAGCTTTGAAGCACAAAGCGTAAAACTGTGTGTTTACTTAACTGTACACTATCAGAGGCTTAGCTCACAAACTCGACCTAATCTGCTTATAGTTTGACTTCATCTGTTTAGTTATTAATTTAATAATTTAATAGCCGGACGTGGGTCTCCTATATAGGGGACCATGTTGATGATGCTCCCTGATGTTGGGGGGCGTTTGGGGAATGTTCCATTTGGTGCAGTCTCTGAGATTAATGTAGATGTTGCTTCTGACAGTTGATGTGGGTTGTTATGGTATCTAGATACAGGGTAAGAGTTTCCGATATGGCCCTGCACTGATAAGAGGAAAATACATTGAGAAACAATACGTTGCTCTGTATGACCCTATGTTAAAAATGGGAAGATATAACGATTAATAGCCGGTAGATACACCCAATATATGAATATACTATATGTATTAAGAAGTTATGATCACTAATGTATAGACTGTATTTAGATAAGCATCCTGTTGCTAAGATGCAATCCAAGTTGGAATGCATATATTAATCAGCATTCACTTGTTTAGATGTGGGAGGAGCCTAGGCGCCCGGCCAATGAAAGTAGAGGTAGGCTCCGTGCACATACAGATGACGACATTCTTTGTGCGACGCCATGTGGCCACTAATGAAGCGCGCCTTGTTCATTCAGCCCAGCTGGGTATATAAGGTAAATAGGATTAGCCTTTCACTTGCTGCCGACGAAGTCTCTTCTTAGAGATGAAACGCGTCCAGTCTATTTTTAATCTGCTCCCAATGAGTACCGAATATGACATAATACTGGTGTAGTATCACTCTATGTTTTTACTATGTTTTTGAGGCTTATGTACGATCTGCCACATAGCTATCCGGTTTACTTCTAATATGACTATTTGAGTATAATAATCTATACCAATTACTAAGATGTTTATATGGTGTACTTACTAAATGTTGTTACTAAGATATGTTCTAATATTATGCACTTAAATAGATACTTTTTATACTATTTGCTTGATATGCTAAGCTGATGGTTTACCTCTGTTCATCTATCTGATAATTACCAGGATACTGCTATGTTATATACGATAGAGCAATATACACTTGGTATATTCCTCAGTATATAAGCAGTGACCCAGTAAGATATACCGGTATATTGATGGGTAACTAATTTATAAGATATTTTGCTATATCCAGTCACCTACATGTTACTCTATATGGGATGTGTTTTTAATGTTTTCTGTTTTTTTCTATACCTTATGTATGAGATATTATATTGACCTACTCCCACATATGTTTAATAAAGGAGTTTTTATATTTTTGACACTAAGAAGTGTGCCCGTAAACTATATCCATTACTATTTCTCTTTGTTTTCCTATTTATGGTTCAAGAGAGGTGTCAAGGAGTCAATTTTATGTGAAAATGAAGAAACCAAGCCTGAATAGAGGTGTGCGTGTGTGTGGGGGGGTATCAACACCAACTGTCTGACAATGCTGTTTTAAAACCTTACCCTGGGCAGTTTTGATAACAGCCCTTAGCCCCAATACAATTCTTGTACAAGTCATTCTGTATTGAGAAAGCCAGTCGGATGACTAGCGAAACGTCTTCAAGAACTACCGTAAACTTTAAGTCCAGTTGATCTAACTGAATAAGACAGATATAGTCTTGCTAAGCCAGTATACAGTATGTTCGTTCATATCTTTCATCCTGTTAATGACAAAATCCATTAAAAAAATATAATCATCAATACCACAGTCTTTTCCCAAGTTCCATGCCTTTTAACAAGTTACACAGTAAAGTATTAATATTTACAAACATGAGCTAATTTTACGAGCTAATGCTATATTACCTATAGTCAATAAAGAGATGCTATGCAAAGAACCAGTACTACACTAAACTGGTTACCGGTATTCAATAAAAGTTCTTATGGTTAAAAATGGTGCTAATTTTGCCCCAACCAATCTTTCAAATGTTCAATAATATCTGATTGGTTGGGGCAAAATTAGCACCATTTTTAACCATAAGAACTTTTATTGAATCTCCCTGTACGTATTTCTATAGAATGCCTATAGGTGTATTTTACATCTCTACATATTGCTATAGTACCTATAGAAATTTGCCAAACTATTTTAAAGCCTGTTTTGAATGAAGCTTAGACTAGGAAAACATTTTTGCTTTTAGTGCTCTCTATTACCAACAAAATGGGATGGATAGATAGATAGATAGATTAAAGGGCATGTCCATCCCCAATTCGAAAATTGCACACTGTAGCCCCCTATCCCCTTAACGCTATATTAAAATCTGGCCAGAAATGTACTTACCCCACCTTCGTTTCCTCTGCATCTCTGTTTCTTCAAGGAATGGAAGATCAGAAGAGGCATGACTGGCAGCCACGTCTGTGATTGGCTTAAAGTTTGCCAATCACAGATGCAGCCGACTGTCATCAGGAGCTGAGGGAAGGTGTGTAAGTAAGTATAGGTGTGTGTAAGTTTCCTGGACTTTTCAGAAGGCACTGCAGGACAACCATATGGAGCAGAGGAGAAAGGTACGGATTTTTTAACACTACACTTTTGGGCCAGCTGTGGGTCAAATTTAAGTTTGAGGAGTGGACATGCCCTTTAACAAAATACAGTGGGCAGTTTATCGATCAGAAGGTTTAGTGAATCTACTTTTTGAAAGATCTTATCAAAGTGATGGTATCTGCCAAAAATATCTAACTGTGTTAGAACATTGGGCTAGTGGTACAATGATATGGTAGATTTAGGAATCCACCGCTTTTATTTGAAACTGATCACCTATGAATTCTACATGTTGCAAGGATTGGTACCAGTTGATTAAACGCATGTGTATGACTACAATGAAACTAATGCAGCCTGCAATATTCTTCCAATTTAAATATAGCCTTTTTAGCATACAGATTTTGTGTATGGCAACCCTCATTCGTTTTACCTTAGCAAACAGAAGGTCAAACGATTCCACATATGAAAACTGCATTTAGATAACAGCAACACATTTATAAATGAGCAGTTTGGTAGAAAATATTTTTTACACAGTCACTTGAGACTAATTACACTGTTATTCAAATGGGTATGTCAGCTTCCTTCCTTTTAAGAGCCACCGATCCTCTCCAGATTGAAGATCAATTGATAGCTATTTTTACAATGCATTCAGTGACCAATGTCTTAAATATCTTTAAACCTACAGTTTTTGCCATTGTAGACAGATAGCCGGTACCGTCAAATGTAAGGGTTACAGTATACAAAAAGTATACATTCTATGCACAAAGGAAAAGGTTAAAAGGGTCAGAGTTCACTAACAAAGTATAAATTGTATGCACAATGAAAGGATAAAAATGATTAAAGGTAATGTGCTTTAAGTCTTGAGGACTTTTTAAACAAATGTAAATAAGTAGTCCACCATAATAGGTTAACAGAATATACATTATTTTAAGCTTGTAATTATTAGGTTTTAGTTGTTCATTTTCATCATCACATTAAGAGGAAAAGCTTATACAGTGGTATCCAATGAAATGTGATAATGCAAACTGGGTGGATTCTCCAAAGTTAAGCTAAAGGGCATGTCCAAGCATCAAAGGAAAATCTTTACAGCTTAGTGTATTAAAATCTCTAACAGCCATTTGGATGCAGCCATGAAAAGTAGAGGGACCGGCAGACAAATAAAGGTGGCCATACATATGCAATTTCCATCGCAATGTGCCGACAGATCACATTGGTATCTGTCAGCACATTGTGTCGGGAACCGCCACACATGTAAACAACCGATCGATATGCAGTATGGGGATCGGTTGGTCGTATGGCCGTAAAGGGTGCGGATAATGACAGATGGAAATTTTCTGTCACTCCCGACCGACTGTAGTAACGACTACGGTCGACCGTCGGCACTACGGTTGGTTCGGGAAAAGCCCATATACTTGAACGATGATGGGTAAATGGAACGATGGGATTTACCCATTATAGTTCATATGTATGGCCACCTTAAATCTCAACAAAGAACGCAAGAGAGCCGGGAAATACTGCAAAAATAGGGTTTTGGGAGGTCCTGCTTTTGGAGGTAAAAAAATTTCTGGGACTGTATATACCCCTTATGGTGTATCTATACTGCCTCAGTTATGTAGTTGCAATGTTTTAACAGATTTTCCTTCAAAATTTAGCTGCAGTGGTACAGCCCAGTTTCATTTGATTGAAGAGGCAACACAGTTGTGATAGAAATACTAACTAAAAGATAAGAACCAAACCCACCATAGTTTTATTATCTAATTTTACAGAATACCTACTTTTACAGCAAACTGCAGAGTTCAAAACTGCTTGGTATACATGATATGATGCTTGCTAAGCAGTATAATGTAAGAAGGAAATTATCCCATCAATTTCAGCATTCTGCTACACACTTGAGGCAAAAACTGCTTACAATGTAATACATCTCAGCCTGTAAATCTTAAATCGTTGGCTTTTGATTTTTAAGACTGAATAGAATATAATATGGAAAATTCAGCAGAAGTTGACATCTGTGCGCATTAAATCAATGTGATTAGAGACAAAGAAAAAACTGCAAATCAGTTTCAATTAGGACAAATGCTCCTAACTAGATACGCTACTTTTCTTTAAATTTAATAATAAATCATATTATCTTATGGGAGAACTAAAGTCTCTACAGTGCATCACTTTCAGGTACCCCCCTATGTTGCCCTTTCGTAACATGCGGTTACGCACCAAAAATGGTGATCGCATGCACTGGGGGCGAAGTATAGAGCTAGGCAGCTGGCATAGTAGGGCCTCGCACATTAGCTTACATTGCCGTGCACTAGTTCAACGCAAAACGTGTAATTTAAGAATGGGGGTAAATTCAAAACTCCAGTTCCTGACTTCTGAAACAGTAATTGAAAAAAGGGGGAGAAGACACAGCTCCTTTACCTCACCCGTTGTTCAATTAATGAAGAAAAGAAACGGTTCACTTTTTGAGTGAACTATTTCCTTTAACTGAAAAGTGGTCTTTCGAGTTTAGTAAGCCAACTTGTAAAATGTTTTCGCACACATTTTGAGCATAGTGGGGCCTATCCCTAAAGAAATTATTGGATGCACTTTCTATGGCCCAAATGAAACCAAGACTGAGCAGTCAGAAAACCAATCAGTCTATGCTAGAAGGGAGGGGCTGCAGAATTCACAAAAAAAATATTCTACAAAATTACAGGGCAGTGTTTCAAAATGTTGCCGATTTCAGAAGTGACAGTTGCAACTGCTAGTTATTAATTCTAGAATCCATTATTGCTTATTTTAGCTTTAATTCTTCTTTAAAGTTTTGCGTGTTTTAAACAAATTTTGCATGATAACTTTTTTTTGTCTATGCTTCACTAGCCATTTAATATTTCTTTAGACTGGGTAATTCTGGATTATATAATTTATTTATTTTTTACCAGCAAGAACACATGCCTTAATATGCAGTTAGACAAAAGTCAGATGCACTCAGCAAGCCAAACAATGATGTAAATAGCACTCTCCTCAGAGCCAACTAATATATACTTACAAAAGAAATAAATATAGAAAGAGGAGATACGGTGCAAATATCATATATTTATTATCAAACAAAAAAGAGAGCCCCAAACTGGGGTGCTCCCACGCCTGTATCCCCCCTACAGATCTATTACGGTAACCAGAACAACATATGCCCCTCAGAACAATAATAACTAAGTGACTAGTGTCAATATACTTATCGTCACACAGTAAGTCCCCTATACAGTCAAACCCAAAATTCCGTGCACTGAGTAGTCAGGTACTGGTTGTCGAGGAGGAGACCCACAAGCACAGAGGAACTGGAGGCACAGATGCTGGTAAGGGGGGAACAAACTAAGCTCCAAACACGTTTCGCTCTCCCACTGAGCTTTTTAAAAAAAAAAAAATATATATGATATTTGCACCGTATCTCCTCTTAATATGCAGTTTACTTAAATATCAAGTTATGCATTAATGGGTGACAACATTTTCTCGTGCTATTATTTGCATGCATTTTCCTGCCCATTAAGTAATAGGTTAATCTGCTAATGAAGAAAATTGTGGCACAAAAGTAATAATAAATTTCCTTCCCATGCGTTACAAATATAGGAAATTAAACAGAGCTGCAAAACGTATGCAAATTAAGCCCAACTCGCACAGAGAACAGTAAGTGCAGCTAATAATAATCTACAAGCCATGGTGTTGCAGGACAAAAGGTACAAAATTAGATTTAATATCTGTTAGTGTTTATTGAATTTCAAGGTCTATCAACTTTATTCAACATGAATAGCTATTTTAACATTTCCAACAGTTATGTTGGTCAATATTTCGGCCCAACTGAGCACTGCAACCAATATTTTCGTTGATGGGACCAAAATAAGGTCCATAATTACAATTGGTCGAGACTGATTTTTAGACAAAACCAGTCAGATCCAGCGGTATTAAAGGACCCAAAGCAGGGGAGTAACTAGAGAGGAGCAGGCGGAGCAACTGCGGGGGGGGGGGGGGGGTTAAATAGTGGTCTCAGCATTATTCCATGAATGTGAAACTGTGTATACACACTAAAACTATTAAGTTATGTTGAACAAATAGAACAGCTGATTTTTTAGCCACAGTACTGCCTATTGAGTCACCATTGTCTGCAAGGAACAGAGAATTTTAAAGCAAACCGGCAACACACAAGGCACTTTTTGATCAATGAACATTTCAATGTCAAGTTACCATAATAAAAAAATAAAATAATGGAACATTTGTGTTATTATGTAGGATAAGAAGTTGAAGGATGCTTTAAAATGTAAATGTTTACCAGTACTATTATCAGACAATAAATTACATCTTTATAAACTAAACAAAAAATGAGGTTTGAGTAGAACAATCTGGCACTAAGGCTTGCTCCATTAAACTTCCAAAAGTTAGTGTTGTTCAAGTGATCTTAGTTCTGCTGCCAACTATGCAGGGAAGAGTGAAGTGATTTTAATGAAGGGCCATCCCTCCTCCATCCATCAAGCAGGAGGATCTTCTGCACAAGTGGACTGGCATCCAAGGCACACAGAACAATATGATCAAAATAGGTATTTAAAAAATATATTTTTTTTAAATAAGGCAGACATTCTAGTTGCTGCAATGTTCTTTTATCTCACTTATTTAATAAGAAGTGCAAAAATGTGCTCTTACCGTATATACTTGAGTATAAGTCGAATTTTTCAGGCTTTAAAATTAGCCTGAATACCTAACCTTGACTTATACTCGGGTCAAGTCCTAATTTAGATCCAAATTCTGCAATTGCGGATAGTAACCAATAGGTGGCAATGTGTTAACATGCATAGAAAGTTACAGGAGCTGATCAGCCTTTACACTTCCTGCTTCCTGTAGTCTGGCTGCTGGACTCATTCAGCACTGTCACTGCTCATCTGGATGCTGTAAATCTGATGGGTCTCCTCAGTTTGGGGCAAAAAACAGCTGCTAGTTCAGTGTAAATGACAGCTTGAAACTACAACTCTTAAGTGACATTTTTAACTATTGGGGTCAGAGAGTCCTTTACTATATGGGGTCCAGAGGGCCCTTTACTTTATGGGGTTCAGAGGGCCCTTTACAATATGGGGTCAGAGAGTCCTTTACAATATGGGGTCAGAGAGTCCTTTACTATATGGGGTCAGAGTGCCCTTTACTATATGGGGTCAGAGTGCCCTTTACTATATGGGGATCAGGAGAATTGTAAATGATGGTAAGCTTAATTAAAAGTTTACTGAACCTTGCCACTCCACGTTTAGAAACTGAAACTCCCAGCAACAAAGCATACTGGGAGTTGTAGTTTCAAAACATCTGGAGTGCCAAGGGATTGGAGGTTACTGGTACTGGATTTGGCTATTACTGTATGGGAATTCTGCTGTCTGTTTAAAGGGCAACTAAAGCCTAAAAACACTACTGAATCAGAAGGCAGTTGTGGTCAAAATTTCAACCCTCCACTTATACTCGAGTCAATCAGTTTTTACAAATTTTTCGGGTAAAAATAGGCACCTCGACTTATACTCGGATCGACTTGTACTCTAGTATATATGGTAATCTGTAGCAATCAATCGGTATTACCTTTTAACAGTCTACTTGTTAGAAAACAGGCAACATCTAATTGGTTGTGCACCTTTTTTCAAATTATATATATATATATATAATATACAAGAATTTGCACATAATTTAATGCCGCTATATAGTTTAAAGGTTAACTCCAGCCCTAAAATAACTTAAAGGGTAACTGACTTTTTTTTTTGCAATTTACTTTCATTATTATTATTTATTTTATTTTTTTACATAGTTGGAGATATTTACATTTTTATGTTTGATATGGTAGCAGCATTACCAGATGCCCTGCACTTCCTGCTTTGAAACCCCATGACAGTCCATCTTCCCAGTGTCTCCTTCTCCTTGTTGGCCCCTCCCCTTACAGTTCCCTTGAAACCCTCTGCGGCCCTTCCTACTCTTCAGTCTCTGTAATTCGATCTTTTCCTGGTTTCTTCTGCTTTCTCCTGCACTGAGCATGTGCCAACCGCAGATTAGGAGGAGGAACTAGTATTTGTGACCTCAGATTCAAAACCTCCCATCCCCTTTCTGATCAGTGATTTCTTCATTTCGTGGGCTGTGCAGCACGTAGAGAGGTGTCTGACAGCTCATTATGAACCTGGCCTTTCATTTAAAATAATTTGTTTGCAGGTCACAGTAACCCTTTAAGCTATTTAGAAAGATTACCCCCCAAAATCCCACTTTTGTTATAATCTTACCTTTCTCCGACACTCCAACGCTGACATAGGAAGTTACACATTCTCTCTCTTGCCGTGTCCTCCTTCTCTTCCCATTAATGATGATCAGTCATGGCCATGACTGTGACGTCATGGCCAATGGCTGACCATCATTACCAATCAAGTGGGTAGGAGTGCAGGACTTCCAGCGAGGAAACAGCTGTTTGTAGGTACCTATATCTCGACGTGGGAGCATCAGAGAAAAGTGAGATTATAACAAAAGTGGACTTCGGGGGGTAATCTTTCTAACTATCTTAAAGGATAACTGTATCGCCTTAATGCATTTTTTGAAAAAACTGCTTTAAAAAGAGTAAAGGTATGCAGCCCTCCCCATACATTTTTTTCATGATTTCGAGCTTCTCTCTGCCTTCAATTAGCCATGCTGTGAAGGGGGAGTAACAATTCTGTCTGCCTGTAACTGTCACTCAAAGATAGCATGCGAGAAAACACTCCCACCCTTGGTCAGCTTGATTTGATATGTAGGCTGTATTTAGCAACCGAACAGTTCAAGTTTTTTGACTGGCAGAGGAGGAGGAGATGACATTCCCACCAGCCAATGACAAGTGATATGTTAATCAGGGCCCTGGGCCCTCTAACAGGCGGGCTTTTAGCACTCATCTTTGCTGTGTGGTATCTAAGGCAGGGCAGCATGGCCGTAAACGTGAGTAAGCGACTTCAGCTGCTGGAAGTGTGGGCATGTAATGGAGGTGATGTTATTTTTTTTGATATTGTTGTTCTTTAAGTTATTTTATTTCAAATCTAACTTTGAAAATTTGCACACAATTTGAAGCATGGTTATTGTGTAAAAAAGTACTTACAAAAATGTTTTGATATCCACAAAGAGAGAAACAAAATACATAGCTGCCTATTGAATATACAGTACCATACAGAAATATGTGGATCAGAGTCCAATGAAATTCCAAAAAGAATTGATGCCGGGGGGAAAAAAAAGTAAATAGAAGAACAAAGCAATCTGTTCTGTAAGGCTGCAGTTAGCAGCGCCTAGTGACACCATCACAAAGTGGTACTGGTTCCTGTTACAGAAAAGACATTCACAATACACTTCTCAGTTATACATAACTAAGCCAAAACCACTGCTTAATTTTATCTTAGTTGTTAGAACTGATGCATTGCACAGTCCCCCAAAATTATAACAATTCTAAAGACATACAGGTTGTTTGTGTTATAGGTTACTTGATTGTACGCTCTTCGGGACAGGGCCAAAAGTTAATGGATAAACTGATTGTAAAATGCTGCGTAATCTGTTTGGCACAATAAACAAAAGTAGAACACAACTGAACAAAATCAATGGATGCTATTATACCCCAGTACTTTTAGATCTTTCTTCTTTTCAGATATTAGGACAGTTTTGTATATGTAGATTTATGTATTTGCATAAAATCATGGTAAGTAGCAGTAGATTATTGTACTTTGTTAGTCAATGACAAAAGCAAAGACTTTCTGGAACAATTGATGCGACCATCATACCTGAAAAAGCTAACTACACACGTGTCACCCGCAAAACACAACTGTTTCGAACCCTGATTCGGCAGGCAATCTTGTAATGTATGGGCACGCTCTCTGGCCTTGTTGATAATCCACCGGGTCAGATCATTAAAGACGTTAAAAATCATTAAAGATGTTAAAAAAACATGAGCATTTCAAAACTTTCCATTTGTGAGATACAGGGATTCAAACTTTTTTTTTTAATAATCCTGTCCTACTAAGAACAGCTTGGTATTTTATTCATAACTAGGAATCAAGTAATAAATGTCTTTTTTTTATGGGAGAAACTGCTATAAACTTAGTTTACTTGTGTGGACAGCTATGAATGCTGGAATCTGTATGCTATGTACACTTACAGCATTACAGTTCTTAAAGGACAACGCCGCCCTCATAACAACATCTTTTAGAAAGAATGGCCCTTCAAAATATGTTGATATATCATAGTTTGTCCTATGAATTCATTACTGTATGCCTGCTATGCTTCTGGATGCTTTGTGGAAACGGAGCAATTTAGAAACCTGTACTGAACCTGTCCTGAGCCTGGGCATGCTCAGAAGAGGCAGCTAGGGGATTAACATTCAGTTATTGGCTGCGATGTCAACTGTAAAATCCATAACTGACAGTTGCTAACTGGAAGAACAATGAAGCAGAAACAGGACATTGTGCAGGATTTCCGGTTCGACTTATATATTTCAGATTTCAAAAACTATTACCGTTTAGGGTGGTGATTTACCTGTATGTAAGTTTTCATTTTAGGGCTGGACTTGCCCTTTAAAGAGGAAATATGTTAACATTTATTAGCAGACAAGTAGGTTTGTGTGAAGTGATTATGCAAGAGGATTGGTAGCCTCATCAAGGAAAAAAAACTTAGTTTAAATCAAGGTGTGTAGATGCAAATATTTACCTACTGGATAAGACAGCAGTAGCCCATTTTCTTTTAACTTTGTATCTCACAAAGTAAGTGACATACCATTACACGAAAACTAAAAATCAGAAATGCACTGTTTATTATTGTTTAGTTATGTTACCTTTTAAATTCCAAAATGTATTTACTTTAATTTTCTCCCTCCTCAAACAAAAACAAAAAACACAACTACCCCACTTCAAATAAGTGTTCATGAATATGGAACAACTAGCTTTACTTTATTATAGTTTCAAAAGAGAAGGATATAATGGTTTGAAATCAATAAGATCTATGATGGTAGTCTATGATAAGCAGGAGTGAGACCGTATACATGCCACGCAGGATCTCATCCGTCGCCACGCAGGATCTCATCCATCAGAAAAATTCCGTTGGCCAGTAAATGCTTCCTTTAGTTTAAGTAATGAATAGGAAAATAGCAGCATACATTTGATCAAAATTGCATGTATATGGGAAGAAAAAGGCATATTTTTATCTAAAGCGGATCAACGAACGACCCCTGACGAGCGCATACACACGGATGACTCAAAATGGACGTTCGTCGGGTGCACCGCTCCTCTGCCGTTGGGGGTTGTGCCTCGCTCGAAAATCGAGTGTGTACGAGCCTTTAAGGATAGCAGATTTCTTTTTTAACAGAAAATATTTAACAAATACACCTAATTTACACATAATTTATCTTTAATATATCCTGTTACCACTGCTAAACTATAAGTTTCCGTTTTATTTTGGAGGTTCAGAGGCTTCACCAGAAAAAAAACATTACGAAATACCGGATTCTTATGGAAAAGTTAGTAGCCCCTGGCCAAAGCTGATCCTATTCATGAAAATATGTCATCTATTCAAATTAATGCAAATACCCATATAACACATGACGTTTTGATCAAATATCTGTCTGCACATGATTTTGGCAGCCCTAAACTATGCAAAGCTTAATAATCTTATCCATGGTTAGTAATTTATTACTGTATGCAAGCAAATCACTACACTTCCTGTTTGCGGCTGTCAGTTAAAGCGCACCGTGACATCTTGCCTAAAAAGCCACGACCAGGAAGAGGAGCGGCAGTAAGCGCTTCTTCTCTGAGTGAGAAAATCTAATTTCAATGAGCAACAAGTGGATTTATTATAATGGCTACACACTTACTTGTGCCTCATTAGTGTAAACAGAAGCAAAGTACTTCCTTTTCTTTGCAACTTAATTGCCAGTCTCTAAAAGCAAGGGACCCATCCAATTTTTTTTTTGGTTTGGTTTTTTTCCTTGCAGGAGCACAAAGGAAGGTGACAATTGTGTATATCCGAATAACTTTTTGAGATCTATCAATATATTGTAAGATATTTCTGGGGGGATCAATCTACGGTAAGTTTGTTCTTCTCTCCTGCAGGTTTTACTGAATAACGTGAGGTAAGACATAGAGCAAATTATCTACTGTTCTTCAGTTAAACTAAATAAAACAATTTGAAAATTGGTGGAAATACCCTTTAAAAATAAAGTGTTATTTCAGATCGGAAATAGCATGTGGACAGAAATGCAAAGTGAGACCTAGCCCTTAGTAGTTGTATTAAATGTAATCAGTCACCAATACCATGTCACTGATGAATGTTCAGGGTCTGGCACAAAGAGAGTATAATCTAGTGTAGTACACATGCAGCATCAGATATTGCAAGCAATGTAGATAAAAAAAACCTCCCTGTACCCACATTTTAGGTTCCTTGAACTGAACAATTATTTCCCTTGGCCTTAAGCTTCATAGACACGTGCGATTACGGATGACGACCTGCCACGTGCGGTGTATGCACGTCCGTTTTGGGTATTAATCGTGCCGTGTGCTGGCACTTTGTCGGCAGAAAAGGCTGTTGCCTGACCTGCCAGGCGGATGTTCAATCAACAATCGCTTTGGCCGACAAAGTGCCCATACACAGCACGATTATCGTCCAAAATGGCCGCCACAAACTATCGCAGATGTGTATGAACCTTTAGACTGAATTCTAATATAGTCACACAGTGCGGTTATGGACAGCTTTTTAAAGATATATGAAGATATTGACAAAGAAGTCATACTGTATTTTTCCTGTTACACAGATTTTTTTTTACCTCCCTGTTTATCTTTGTAACTTCTCCTTAGTACTAGCTGCCAGATTCTGCAATGGAGTAATCATCATCTATTAGCCATACAAAAACTGATCTTTTCTGTCAATTAATGTGGGCCCAAAATGATCACACAGCCAGAAAATCTGTCTGAATGTAACAAACTGATGGCCATTGGTGTTATATATTTTAACATTCTCATGCTGCCCAGAACCACTCATCATTTCCACCCTCTGAACCAACACAATTTACATCTTGTCATGACTGATTATCACATTGGTAGTAAATGGACATACTACTGGACCTAGGTGTTAAATTGATGCATGAACACAGGGAATAAAAATGCAAAATAAGGTTTCAGGTGCTTTTTCCTATGCAGGCTTTACATTTAGCAACTGTTCACTGACAGTGATAATCCAAAACCAGCCATTTATCAAATGCTGAATAAAGTATATCTTTAAGGGAAAACTAATCCTACTTTTATACCCTTAACGGGAAAGGTTTTCTCTCCCAGAACACTTACCATATACTTTGTAAGATATTTCTATAAGTTACATTTACATAAATGTAAAAAGATTTTGTAACTAAGAAAGCTCTCGTGTTGTTGCCAGTACAACTCGCAACCCGTGCAGTCTTGTAAGCATGTGTACCTGCTGGCCACACCTAGCCAACTTAAGCCCTAGCCATTACACAAGTAATACACACACTGGATTTTTCTAGCAGAGTTAGGACCATTAACCCCATTAGCCGGTTTCTGGTGTCAATTTTTATTTTAGTTCACGTACCAGTTAGAAGAGGGATAGGCAACCTGGTGTTTGAAAACAACAACTCCTAGCATTCCCTGTTTGCCCTCTACTGTTGTAATGCTGGTAGAAGAATGCCTAGAGTTGTCGTTTTTAAACTACAGGAGGATGCTGACTGGTTGCCAATAACTGAATTAAATAAACTGCTGTGCCACCACGCTGCAAAAACTGCTAAGTGAAAAACAGATTCCTGGAACCTATCACTGGGAAAGATTCTACTGACTGGAACATTAAAGGAGATCCACTGACCCCCTCAGATATTAAAGGTCTCTTTTACACACTCTTTCACACTTACACACTCTGCTGTCTACCCAGAAACCGATTCCCCACCAATGCTGCTCAATCTACTCCAGTGTCTCCAATTTGCCACCCTGTGGCTTGTGTGCAGCCTACATGGACGCCTTCGCTCTTTATAAGAGAATGAGCAGCACACACATCCTAGGCCTGTGACACGTACAATAGGACACGCACAATCGGTCCCATTGCAATGCTCAGCTGGATTAAGGCACCCTTAATCCAGCTGATGTCTTAACTAAAAGGCACAAAAGGCTCAAAATAGGTAAGCAGCAATGCACAATATCCCCCAGTCGCACCAGACTGCAGAGGTACGATGTGCTGCTCGCTCAATACCCGGACTGGCAACCTTGACATGCCTATAATAAAATTTATTTAAACACACCACCACCAGTAAATTTTTGCAGTTGTCAGGATGCAATTTTCAGCATTTGTCAATCCCTGGGTTACATGTTCAAAACCCCAGACTTAAGGTCAATTATCACTGGTAGGCCCACTCCCCATCTTACTGGCATAGTTTCAGTTTCTATGGAGCATCAGAACATTTTTGACTGATTTTGGCAACAAATTCCAAATGCGGCGAAAATTGCAGGCAATATTTCAGCTTAAAGGGCATGTCCACCCCTGTAGAGAACTTTTGCCACATATGAGGGTTCCTTCCCCCAGCCCCAATCGCTATAAAAGATTTTTCAGAAAGTCCCCCGGACTCTACTTACCTTCCCTCTCTCCCCCGGTGTTCTGTACAGCTGGCAGTCACCTCTGTGATTGGCTGCCTCTCAACCAATCAGGGATGTGGCTGCCGGTCCAGCTCCCTGCTTGCAGTTTCATGCAAGAAGAGGGCCGGGACAATGCAGTGGAGGAAAGAGGGAAGGTAAGCAAAGATTGGGGGACTTTCTGAAAAATCTTTTATAGTGGTTGGGGCCGGGGGAAGGAACCCTACTATGTGGCAAATGTTCTCTGCAGGGGTGGACATGCCCTTTAAACTGAAATATTTCCTGCAATTTTCGCCGCATTTGGAATTTGTTGCCAAAATCAGTCAAAAATGCAACTTGCTATAAAAATTTCAGCTTAAAGGGTTCCTTCCCCCAGCCCCAACCGCTATAAAAGATTTTTCAGAAAGTTCCCCAATCTTTACTTACCTTCCCTCTTTCCTCAGCTGCATTGTGCCCTCTTCTTGCATGAAACTGCAAGCAGGGGGCTGGACCGGCAGCCACATCCCTGATATAGTGGTGGGGGCTGGAGGAAGGAACCCTAATATATGGCAAAAGTTCTTTATGCTAAGGGGAGGGAAGGCTGCAGTGCGCATGCCAAACTTCTCCTGGAGGGGAGACAGGAGGCAGAGTCCTATATGGACTCTGCTAGGCTACTGGTGGCCAGTTTTTGGGACTTTGGGGGGGCATTATAGGAGCACCATTTGGAGCTGGGATGTGAGGTAAGGACTTTTATGCACTACAGAGTGGAGCTAATATGGGGTTAAGTTATAGTTTTGGGGGTGGACATGCCCTTTAATCTACCAAAATATCGGACCAGCCGATTAGCCCACTTGAAATTTCAACCACACAACTTTTGTATAAGTATTCGACTGCTTCCCACTTAGGCAAGTCCTAAAAAAGGTTTAAAAAAAAAACAGATGGATGTCACTGAAAAAAATCTTTTCAGAGCATTTATTTTTTATAATCAGAAATTAATTCACCCTGTACCTTATTGGCAACATCGCCAATTTGTTACTTCAGTTCAAGTGTTTTAATATATGTTCGAGGCACAGTAAAACAAATCTATAAAATATATGAAAAGTAGAATACATAAAATGCTACCAACCACACAAAATGATGACATAAAAATGCATGTTTCTAAAAAACAAATAGTTTCCCATTATTTCAACATGAAACATTGAGTTGTGAACTAGATTCTCTGGATAATTTACACCTACACTTCTTTCCCCATTCATGTCACACAGTGCAATTATTGTATGCACTACAGAATTCTGTAGTGTTAATACTAAATTAATCCACCCGCCTCTTCATTATAAACACTCCAGCAATCAGTTGGCAAAAATGTGTTTTGGAGTTAAATAATATTTTTTAGGTAATATAAGCTCTTTTAAATTACATTATAAACCAATGATAAAGGGAACCTTTATGTTTGTTAAGTTTAAATCTTTTGGAGAAAAGTTTGCTACACTCTGGCTTATGTCAGCCCTTTAAAGGGCATGTCGACCCCCAAAAAGTGAAATTTAACCCCATACTGGCCACATTCTGCAGTTTAAAAAAAAACCTTGCCTTACATTTCTGCTACAAATGGTTCTCCTGTTATGCCTTTTCTAAGTCCTGGAAACTGCAGAGTAGAAGCGGTCAGTGACTCATCTGGTGCCTGTTTCTGCCTCAACCTCATCAAGGTCTGAGGCATGCGCAGGGGAGCCCCCCCTCCTACCATCCGGATCCATCCTCTGAGGCCGTGGCACCTAGCATGAAATCCTCTTTGCACAAGGTAAGTAACAGCTGCCCAACTGCAACCGCCATATTAAAAAAAAAGCCCTGATAGTTACTTAGAGCCTTCTCTCCCGTGGCGTCTTCGATGACGTCAGCTGCTTCTGCCAATCACAGACGCGGATAGCAGACTATCCCCTGCCTGCAACTTCCACAAGCAGGGAGCTGGATAAGAGACGGCGCAGGAGAGAAGGGGCTGTAAGTAAATAGCTGGGCATATTTTAAAAGAAATATTATGGCGGTTGGGGGTTGGCAGCTGCTACCTACCATAGGACAAAAGTTAGATTTCAGGGTGGACATGTCCTTTCATTTTTATGGCCAGTCTGTTGGTCAATTCTAAAGGGACACTAAACCGATTAAATCGTGTACCTTGCATTTTTAACTATTATTCACAAGGAGATGAGATTGCTTATTCTCACCTCCCTGTGAATAATAGAACCCTGGATTTTGGGAGTTTAAGTAACCTGCCGGCGATCCACTCACAGCTTCACTCCAGCTGATCACCGGGCTTTCCCAATTGCACTCCTATCTTTATTTTAGACTCGAATGTGCAAAAATTAGGAGTGTGATCGGGATAATGTGCCATCTGCTGGTGAGAAGCTGCCAGTGCAACAAAAAAACTAGTGACTTGTCACTTATCTACCCGCAATCCCAACTGCTATTTTTACCAGCTATTTCATGCATTTGTAGCCAGATATTTAATTAATAAAATTTCTGTTCTGGGTATAAGGTATCTGCTTATTCCTTTGCTGAAAGAGTTTTTTTTTTTTTTTATAATCTTCAGCATGCACAGTGGAGACAGCGGGGGAAACATCCGTCAATCATCGGTTGTAATGTCAGCAGTCACAGCCTTGATTGTCTGCATGCAGGGTGGAGCCAGCTTACTGTGCAAGAATGGAGGCAATAATTATACTGGTTAATAATACATCTAATAACGTGCTGAATATATCAGTTGAGAGCAGGTAACCAAGGGTGGACAAGCCCTTGAAAGGGCAACTCCACCCTCATAAGAACATCTTTTAGAAAGAATGGACTCTTTAAAATATGTTGATATATCATAGTTTGTCCTATGAATTTATTACTGTATGCCTGCTATGCTTCTGGATGCCTGGTGGAAACTGAGCAATTTAGAAACCTGTACTGAGCCTGTACTGAGCCTAGGCATGGTCAGAAGAGGCAGCTAGGTGGTTAACATTCAGTCATTGGCTGCGATGTCAACTGTCAAAACCATAACGGACAGTTACTAACTGGAAGAACCAGGAAGCAGAAACAGGGGAAACAGGACATTGTGCAGGATTTCAGGTTAGACTTTTATCATTTTTAGATTTCAAACTATTACCGTTTAGTGTTTTGGGGGGTGATTTACCTGTATGTAAGTTTTCATTTTGGGGCTGGACTTGCCCTTTAACTCGCGACCTGGGGGTTCTATTATTTACAGGGAGGTGGGAATAAGCGATCTCACCTCCCTGTGAATAATAGACAAAAATGCAAGTTATACAATACAATTCTTTTAGTGTCCCTTTAAATTTATACACATCAATATTTCAGCCCTATCAATTTTACAGCCTACCAAAGACTGCACTGGCCGACATTGATTTACCAATGCCTCGCTGTTCGGATCAACAGATTCTGATGAAAAATCTGTTTGAAACTATTGATCGTGTGCTAAATCTTGATTGTTTTCTCGACTGCTCACCCCAAAATGCACACCCAGGTGTTCAATAGGGCAGAATTATTTGCCTTACATCTGTGAGACTTTTCCCCCAATACTTTTAAACATTAAAGGGCATGTCCACCCCCAAAATGAATATTTTACCCCATACTGGTCCCACTCTATATTGCAAAAAAATCCTTACTTTACATCTCTGCTCCAAATTCTTGGTAAGGTTCTCATTCATCCAGGTCATGGTATATCTGTTGAATTCAGTTAGATCAACTCGACTTAAGTTTAGTTCTTGAAACTAAACTAAACTTTATGTTCAGTTGATCTAACGGAATTCAACAGATATATCTGCTCCAAATGGTTCCTTTGCGGTGTCTGTGTAAAGTTTAGGAAAGTGAAGAGTAGGAGCTTGTCTTCCTGGGTAAATGTTTCAGACTATTCTTCTGCCTCCCGGAGGTATAATGGAATGTACAGGGGAGCAGATATCCCCCCCCCCTCCTTCCATGCAGATCGATCCCTTTTATCTTAAGTTCTAGCATGAAACCCTTTTAGTATATTGTATTTGTCCCCCTCCCAACTCCAACCACATGGTTAGTTCGTAGAAAAACTTACTTACTAGCCCGGGATCCATCGACTGTTTCAATTGCCTCTCAGCCAATCAAAAACGCAGCTGCCAGTCAAGCCCACAATTCAACTCCGGGATCCCAGGCTGGTAAGTAACTTTATTCTATTTTTACGAACTAACCATGCGGTTGGGGTTTGGAGGGGGGGCAGCGGACTACATGATATCTAATTACCGTTTTTAAAGGTGGACATACCCTTAAATCTACATAGTCAAAATGCCACATGTACTTCAGCTCTTTTATGGATTATTCAGAAAAGATAGTCTTAACCAAATATTCCCACCAACCCAATCACTCCTATCTTGTGGTTTGTGGCTAGACTTAAGGTTCCTACACATGTGCGTGTACGAACGGCCGTTTCAGCCAATAAGCGACCAGTGTGTGGGTACTTTTATCGGCCGAAAAAGTTGTTCGTTCGGGGGTCGTTGCCCGATCGGTTGGGCGGATCTTCGAATGAGCGGCTGTTCCGGCCAATAAAGTGCCCATACGCGGCAGATTATTGCCCATTCGTACACATAGTGCATCGCAGGTCGGCACCCATAATCAAACGTGTGTACAAACCTTTAGGAGGATGAATCAAACTGAAGAGTGTACTGACTGAATTAAAGGGTATCTATAGTGGGAAAATGTAATTTTTTTTTTCTTCTTTCTATGTGTTCTATAATTCCCCCCAACCCCCAGTTATTTTCTTGTTTCCTCCTCTGTCCCAAGATATACAAGTTTAAAGAAGTCAAGATTTCAATACAGCACTATTTCTTGAGCCGTCAATCAAATCCTCTAACAGCAAGCAAGTGAAGTGTGTAGACTTACACACGTTTTACAGCAAGTCTGCCAATTACTCCTTCCTGCTCACTAAAATGCTTGGCAAATACTGGGTTAAAAACAGAAGTAAAAGAAGGGAGAAAGAAGCTTTCACCAATTTATTATTATTTAAGTCAAATGGAGATCGGATGCAGTGATAAGGCAAGACTTGGGTCTTTCCTAACTCACCTCCTCCCACTTTTTATGTAGCAAGTATCTCCAGAGTGATGTGTAAGAGGATTAATGCACGAGTGGCTTTTTCACAGCCAGACTATATGAACAGGAATGACCAGAAAGGGGAGGGGAAGTGAGGATCTCTGAAGTAAATAAGACTGTGTGCAAACACGGAGCCACAGAGGAAGGTGGGAATAAGGCAGAATACAATAACCTTTTTTATGTTGGAATAGACCAATGTATACATTTCACTATAGATGCCCTTAAATGTATTACCCATTTACAGTTTCTGACAAAAGTCTTGTCGCTGGTGTACAAATAGACCTAAAATACCTGCGTCAACCCGAAGAGTTTGTCGGATTCGGTCTCAAAATGGCCTCCATGGTCGAATCAGTGCCCATATGCCAGCACTTAACAAAAGACAATTGAAAAACCATGTGGCATTTGCCAAGTCCCACAGCCTGCTAAAAGGACGGATGCTGGAAAAGTTGCAAAAGGTGGATTTTTCAGATGAATCTTCTGTTGAATTACACCACAGTTGCCGCAAATATTGCAGGAAACCTACTGGAACCTGCATGGAGCCGAGGTTTACCCAAAAAACAGTGAAGTTTGGTGGAGGTAAAATCATGTAATTGTTTCATTCCTAAGTGAGAATACTTAGGTACTTTAAGGGCTAGGCCACACTGATGCCCTTTTATTTACAATCTGTCCGCAATCCGATGGTGCATTTAAAAACCCACACTAGTGTGGCCCAATTGATGTGACAGTGTGCTGCGAGTGGGATCCATTAAACATTGGGAGACCACGCACGCACGTCAACATGCGCACAATCGCAAGCATTGTGACCTTCGTACAAAAAGCTGCTGGAAATATATCAAAACTGCCCTGTGCAACAAATCTAATGACATCAAAGAGCCACATGTCAAGCAATGTATTCTCCTATGTAGCTCAGGGATTTTTAATTCAGTTTTGCAAGTTCTGTTTCAACACAAAATTGGCTGTCAATTTTTAAACCACACCTACATACTATTCAAATATGTTCTAAACGAATGCACCTAATAATCATAATAATATATACATTAAATCAAAAACTTTGATTGCAAAATTGGAATGTCAGTTGGAGCAAAAAAATAAGATTGTAATTTAAAGGGCAACAATATAAAAAAAACAACATCACTCCCATTATATGTCCACACTTCCATGAAATCCATATGAAATCACTGACTCACATTTACAACCCCGTGCGTTCCTCCTTTAGATATCACACAGCAAAGATGAGTGCTAAAAGCCCGCCTCCTAGAGGGCCCAGGGCCTTGATTAACATAGCACTTGTCATTGGCTGGTGGGAATGTCTGTTACAACCTCTCTCCTCCTCCTCTGCCAGTTAAACAAACTTGAAATGTCCTGTTGCTAGGATACAGCCTACATAATCAAGCTGATAAAGGGTGGGCGGAGAAGTGTTTTTTCGCATGCTAGCTTTGAGTGACAGTTAGAGGCAGACAGAATTGTTATGCCCCCTTCACAACATGGCTAATTGAATGCAGCGAGAGGCTCGAAATCAGGGAAAAATGTATGGGGAGGGCTGCATACCTTAACTCTTTTTAATGCAATTAAAAAAATGCATTGAGGCAATACAGTTATCCTTTAAACCCCTCTACGATACATTATACAAAATATTACATGCGGATGAAAAAACTGCCTGAGCCTCCCCATACTACTGTCCTGTTGGCTGCATTGTGATGGAAGGCAGTTGGAAATAGGTCAACAAGTAGTCAGAACTATGTAGAGACTCTGGAAAAAAATTTTTTGCAGAAAATGGTCATTTGGCAAAACAATAAACAGAATTGGCTAGAGACTATAAGTGGGCTTGACCAGCTATAACAAGTTCTTGCAGTTGCTTAAGATTGGGCATTAGGTAAAATTTTCAGCACCCAGATCAAAACAAGCAATGAGACTAAAGACTTCTGCTTTCAACATTCCATTCTGATTCAGTTTTGGTCCATCATTTTAGTTTCCCTATAAACTTGCCAAAAAAATAAGTGTAGATTCCTTTAAATGTTTAAAGGGCATGTCCACCCCCAAAACTAACTTTTTATATTTATTTGGCCCAAATAAGTGCTCAAAAACAAACTTTACAGCATGTAAATCGGTCCAGTGGTTCAAAAGTTACAGACCTTTGTAGCTGGCTTAATCCTGCAGCATGGACCAATACAGCGATGAACAGAGACAGGTTACATTACCTTGCCTCTGCTCTTTTTATGCTCTTGAGCATGTCTGTTAACATCCAGCAGTGAGAACAGAGGAAGTTGCATCAGTAATGGTCTGACCCCTGGATCCCGCCCTCTTTTCACTCTCAACCAATCACAGCTGTAAAGTTATGTGTACTGAAGAAATCCAGGATCAACAGCTGCAGCCAGCCAGCCCAGAGAGAGAGAGAGAGGGAGAGGGAGAGAGAGACACACACAGGCAAGAATTTTTTTTTTTCTAAGGTGCAGCTCGGGGTCATCTAAAGAGGAAGTGGAGAGGAAGTGCAGCCTGATATATATCTCATTAAATATGGGGCAAGGCAAATGATTTTTAGAAAAATGAACATGGCGTTTGAGGTTGGTGCTATTATATAAACAACATATAAAAAGTTTATTTTTGGGTGGACATACCCTTAATGCCATCAGACATAAGCTTTTATATGGATTCCCTGAATGCAGGGCTGTTTTAGCAGGTAACAAATGTATTTAACAATTTCACTCGTCAGACCGTGGGGTAGATCAGTGTGTTTAAGTCTTTTCCAAAGGATGGGATGCGCTACTCAGGAAGTAAGTAAAATCTTAAAGTTTATTTTCTTACATCAACAGCAGCACACTATATCACAATCATGTTACCAGCCGGACACGTTTCATGGACTAAACCACTTCATCAGAGGCTAGATCAGTAGGTAGATCAGTGTGGATTAAAAATGGAGCCTGCAGAGAGACGTGGGATCCAGAAGGGAAGTATTTTTTGGGGGAAAAAATTATAAAAAAAAAAATAAAAATATAAAGCACTTTATTCCTACTTTAGAATGGTCATATTTTACAAAGAAATGTGCTTTTAGACATACTGAAAACAGTCAGAAAAGTTTAGGGGAGAAATTTGTCAAACTGCCACACAGGACTGCATATGCAGTGTTTAGCAGGCCTTGATGACCTTTTCAGCTGTAAATTAAAATTTGCCCGATTTGTCTACTTGCATGGTATTATATAAATAGCTAATCTAAAAAGGACCAGATTACTACCATTACCAAGCAAATCAGATTTATTTCCATTACCTATATCGTTTGCTCCTAAATTTTACCTTTTCTGCAATACCGTGCCTTTATATATAACGTAAGCCAAGTACATCATTTTCTAGCACATCCTTCAGTACATCCTAAAAACAACATTGGTGACTAGTCTCAAATAGAGAGAAACAGCCAAGAGCTAAATAGCAAAGTCTATTTCCTCCCTATAAATTTCAATGCAATCTGATCCATGATTTATGCACAGGGAAGAACTCTTCATAAAAAAAATCCAATGCAAGCCCTGCACAAAAACACAGTATCATAGATACACACATAGTACACACAAAACTCTTTTAAAAGCACGTAAATTCTATCATTATGCATATAAAAATTTTATGCATATAAAAATGATTTATTATGTGTATAAATCGTATACTAGAACACAATACACTACAGACATAAACATATAGGAATGGAAACAAAACATTAAAATGACATTTAAAATGTGTCAATAAACAAGATTACCCAAGTCTTTGCTCAGAGAAATTCGTTCACAGATCTATAGCAAACATGATAAAAAAAAATCAACCCAAAATATCAAGAAGCTGAAATACATAAAATGTATTAAAATGAGATGTCAAGATTTCTTCAATCTACAGTTTTTTTTTTTTTTTTTTTGGGGGGGGTGGGGGGGTTTCAATGGGTCATTAACCAGCTTCCCCTCAGAGAAAAAGGGATAAAACCTTCTTCTCTTTCCACCCTTTTCTTGTCTCTAAAGAGAGGAATTATGTTCTCACTGCATGAAGCCTAATGGATTCTCTTGCAATGGGCGCCAGCAGATCAATAGCACTACCATAGTAAACAACAGGGGATGAAATAACCTGCTATTTACATTTGATGGGACAGATCTTAGAATTTGCTACCCAAATGTTTCTGTAGCTTTGTCCTAACCATCTTTTATTTACTTAAAACAGGTGTGAAAGTAAAATAGAATTAAATACATTTTACATGTTAACTGTTAAATGGAGATGAGTGCCTACAGAACATGTCTATTTATATATATGTATTTGGTTCTCTGCTCTCTATAATGCTACTAAATGGCTATGTTTTTACTGTAGAATCCTAGTATAGCATATTTAAAAAGCCAAACTAAATAGACTGAATAATAACACTGAATAAATAGACTAATAAGATCGCATGGAAAAAAGGACAATAAATTTGTAAATACACTGTTATAATTCTTTCATCATATTCTTTAAAATTGTAATAATGCGTATCTCAGGAAAGAGTTTAAATCATAAGACCGAGTTCACACAAGAAGTTGTTTTTCCTAACCGTTCGTTCACCACTAGCGAGAGGTCTGCAGGACCAAATTACTGTCAACAAAAACACCTCAGATTCAGTTTATCAATGAAACGATACACGGAAATATCAGTCGGCCCAATAAATCTTCTCATGTGTATCCAGCCTAAAGCACACATACACAGCATTGATATTTTGAGAGATTCTGCAAATTCCTTTGAAATGCCCTGTCACGACCGCCAGTTCGCTGGGCATGTGATCCGACTAATTAATTGGTATTCGCTGCCACCACTTTAAGTTACGGCCTTAAAGACTCCCCAAAAACCCACTCTTGACTCTCACTGACTATGCACACCCCTGTCCTGGCAGCTAAATGGTTAACACTACACCATTCACTCCAGCAACTAACTGGTTAATTAGCATTAGTCCTTCACAAGCAGTCACAGAGTTAATTAGCATTTACACTGCACACTCCATTCAAACACATATAAATTTATCAGAGGCTAACGGAGTTCTTTTAGAGCATCAAAGACAAAACTTATTAAATTTTAGATTTAATATTCCAAAAGGTGGACAGTGCATATAATACAAAAATAAAATAAAATGGTGTTACAATAAAATGACATACAATAAGTACAACAGTTATATAAAATAAAAAGGATAAAAATATTCAGACCCTACTCACTAGAAGAAGTCCTGTATCCTGGGGCAGGAAGAAACATTGGGTCCATACACACGTTTTAGCATGTCCCCTAAGTATGAACAACATTATTTTGGACTACATGGACTTTTAAACTATTTGTTGAACTACGCCCTCCTCATGAGGTGGGAGTGTCCAGGAATGCCCAGATTTACGACTAGCCAAAAGCATTCATTCCCCCTCATTTAGGCAGACTCCATATAAATGTAGATATGTACATTGTATTGGGATATTGATCACATATTCCTCTCCTTTATTAATTATCAATTCCTCCAATACCAAACATGACCTGTGTGTTATCCATATTTCCCCAGATATTAATATCTCACCTTGGCAAGGGAATAAGGGCTCCATGTTGGGTATCCTATTAATGGGCATATTATTATATTTACAAATATAACATTGGTTTCTGTCTTACACATTCCAATACTGAAATACAATTATTTTACATGTCTGACTGTCCTTAAAATGACCTCTTAGTACCCACCAGACCCCTAGCTGAAGAGAATTCCAGATGCACGGTTCGGCTCCACATTGTCTAGAAAAGGAGACCTGGTTCCATGCTTCACTAATCGTAATATAAACAATAGGACTGTTCCAGGGTGGAATGGAATTGGTCCTAAGAACTAATACCAATAGTTAACCCATTCTTGCAAAGTCACTATACACTTTCCTGACATGCCCCATTTATCCATCAACAATATTTAGCATTTTATCAGGGAAAAAACTTAGTTTGGGCCAGATGGAAATTGTTCTGTCTACCACATCTTCAAGTTCCCATCTTCCACAGATTCAACCCCACCTGCCCCTGTATGGGTACCTTAAGAGATCAGAACAATCCATTCAGGTCCACTATCTTAAACAATTTATCGTCCAACGACACCTTACATCCATCACATAATGTAAACCTGTCATTATAAACTATTTTCTTTTAATGGTAGAAAAGGCATATAAAAAGGTATATTGTATTTTCACTTACAAATCTGGAATTTAACATTATTTCTGATTAAGCTGTTTCAATTAAAAAAAAATTTATTAAAAGGAAAACGCAGAAACAATAAAACACATTTTTGTTATTTAACGGAAGTTATTAGAATGGATTTAGTCTACATTTGCTTTCATTAGTATGCATTATTACACAGTGATTTACAAAAAGTACCCGGAAACTCATACAGGAAAGGGAGAACTCAGGACGCCGACTTTAAGACAACAGTGCTAACTTATAAGCAACACGTTTCTAAAGGTTTGTAGACACGTATGATATTCAGCAGACCTCCGACCCCCGATCAAGACTCGCACCCATGACGAAAAATTAGAAAATCTATTTTAAAACTTTTTTCAAGGAATTTAGCCTAAATCAAAGGATAGTCACCATCTTATAAGCTACAATGTGGTTATAAAAGGGGAGACTATCTGTAAGATTTATGCTTGTGAAGGTTCTCATTCATCCAGGACATGGTATATCTGTTGTATTCAATTAGATCAACTGGACTTGAAATGTAGTTCTACTGACCACTATTGCTTTCTGATTCTGTATGTTTTGAGGCTTTAGTTTGCCCTTTAAATGTGACAGCAGAATTCCCATACAGTAGTCCCTACAGTAATAGCCCATACTGGATTTGGTTTATTCTGTATGGAATTTTAAATTGTCCATTTAAAGGGCAACTTAAGTCTCAGAACATACAGAATCAGAAGGCAATAATAGATACCATCCTCCTTCTGATTCTGTATTGAAAACACTATAGAGACAGCCAGACCAGCAGCTTGTACTGTACTGGGATACCCCTGACCCACCCACCAATTCCACAACAGGCAATTACATTTTTAATTAATTTCATTTGTTGATGATCAAATACATTGGTACTGGTACATTTACCAGAATCACATGGCTGCTCCTCAAACCCCCACCCCCAGTCTAGCATTTTTATTCTAAAGTAAAGTAAATGAAAATAATGTATTTTTAGCAGTATACTTGGTAGACAGATCCAGGCACAGTCCACTAAATTGCAATCTGTGACTGCAGGTTTAGATCATGCAGGCAGAAGTTCTGTTCATGCTTTATAGATAGTCCACTCCTCCACTAAGCGTGGGCCATATCTCAGCTAGCTGTAGGGCGGTGGGAAGAAGGAACCACAAGAAGGCAGATGAGCAGTATAGATGCACGCATGTTGGCAATGTCATTGACGGTGATGTCACGTGCGTGCGAGCTCAGGTGCCGCGGCGTAATGTGAGTTACTTTAACCCGAGTATAAACCAAGGTCAGGTTTACAGGCTAATTTTAAAGCTTAAAAACCTTGGTTTATACAGACAGCGCACCGGAATTGCGTGCACATTTCGTGCGTTGAAGTGTGGCCTCAGCTTAAGGTCGAAAAATGGCTTAAAAACCGTGATACTTGTCTTGTGGTGGTGGCAGATGGAGCTGCGGCGAGGTGAGCGGTGAAGTGAAGAGGATGGGGTAGTCCTAGGTCCCTGTATCTTCCTCTTTCTGTAAGATTATATATAAAAAATAAATCAATTAATATGACGTTCGCACAGCTTTGTTGAGCTTTTTAACGCTCCCACCAGTATTTTTACTAACATTAATAAGGTCCTGCAAATGTTAGTGGCGGTTTTGTAATGCGGCTATTGGTAATTAGAAGTGCTTTACACAAATATAAACTTGTAAAAAAAACAAAAGCTTTTCTGACAATTATTTATGTGGATTAACAAAAAGTACAAATAAATTAGATAATATTTCATATAAACATTTTATATAACAATCAAAGCAGAAATAATGGCTAAACAGTGATACTTGCCTTGCGCTCTGTTTGCTATGTGAACAATACAACATGGCCTCTGCCTCTTCAGGTCTGACCACCTGCGCTGCAGCTGGAAGATGGTCTGGCTAATATTAAAGGGTATGTCCACACCTTGATTTACTTTTTAGTATATAATAGTAAATGTGCCCCCAGCCCCAACCGCTATAAATATTCTTCTTAGAAAGTCCCCAGATAGTTACTTTACCATGCCTTGCTCCTTCGCCACGCACTGCCCTGGCCCTGCCTTGTCACGAATGCCCCGGAAGTCCCCAGATAGTTACTTACCATGCCTGCTCTTCGCAATGCCGCCCGCACCACATCGCCCCGGCACACTGCGCCTCTATCGTGGCAGCCAATCAGGGACGCGGCTGCTGGCTTCTCAATGGAGGAGAAGGAGCGAGGCATGTAGTAACTATCTGGGACTTACTAAAAATGATTTTCTTAGGAGTTAGAGGGAGGAAGGGAGGGGGAGAAGGGCTGAACTGCACATGGCAAATTCTCTCCCGGAGAGAGAGACAGGAGGCAGTCTATATGGACTCTGCTCTCCTCCTGGTGGCCACTTTTTGGACTTTGGGGGACATTACAGGAGGACCACTTGAGCTGGGATGTAAGGTAAGGATTTTATTGCACTACACATTGACACACTGAGGCCAGTATTGGGGGGATTATAGTTTTGGGGGTGGAATGCCCTTTAAACTTTGTTTGCAGCTTACATTGCAAACGGTGCAGAATGCGCACCTTGCGCCTTTTAATATGTGGGGTGCCAGCAGGTATCCCATCGTAGTTGCTTCTCTGGACAGGAAGGCCACCGTGAAGTTCTGTCACTCCATGCTAGGCATGCTGAGGCTCTAATCCAGATGTGGGACAGAACAGGAACAAGCTGGCGAAAACCTGAAGCAGAACTGCCGATTTCGGTAACCCTCAAAATACAAGCCAATATCGGTAACCCTTAAAAGAAGGGCCTGATTTCGATAACCCTCGAAAGTAGCGATTGATTTCAGTAACCCTCGTAAGGAAGTTCGATTTTTGGTAACCCTCGAAAGCAAAAATGATTTGTAATGAACGACTAACACCGGTGTAACTATGTACCCAATGAAAAAATACGTATATACTCGAGTAAAACTGACCCGAGTATAACCGAGGTACCCAATTTCATCTAAAATCTAATAAAAGTTGTTGACCGGTAATAAACCGAGGTGTGTCACTGGCATCAAGATGTTTGGAAACATCCAACTCCCAGCTAATAAGTATGCTGGGAGTTGTAGTTTCCAAACATCTTGAATGCCATCCTCACTTGGCATTCAAGATGTATGGAAACCTACAACTCCAGCATGCTTTATTAGCTGGGAGTTGTAGTTTCCAAACATCTTGAATGCCACCCTCACCCCTCCCACCCAGTTCAGGTTGTACCTGTGGTCTCCTTCATCCAGGGCTGTGGGCTCTCCTCCTTCCAAGGTTTGCTGTTGCTGGCATTGAAGTAAGTTTCTTCTCCTCCATTCCGGCAGCAGTCCCTCTCCATTCCATCCGCGCGCTCATTCCCTGTACTGGCGTGCCGCTGACGTCACTAATTGCGCCGGTCAGTGACGTCGCCGGCGCGCCAGTACATGGATGATCGTGCGGCTGACGGAATGGAGAGACGCTGCTGCCGGAATGGAGAGGAAGCTTACGGTACCTTTACCTTAGTGACTCGAGTATAACCTGGTTTTACAGCCTGAAAAACTCGGTTTATACTCGATATACGGTAATGTTTGATTTCGGTAACCCTCGAAAATAGAATGCGGAAGCTCGAAAACGACCCGATCATGGAAAAATACTTTTTAAATGAGTTTTGGTTATATTTTCGGGTTCAAATTTTTTACTCTATGGGTTTCATTTTTCGAATCTTCGACAAACTCATCAGTTTCGAACATAGTTATCCAGTACTGCTAATTGGAACCATGGAGCTAGTTTATGTATAACTTGTGTTTGTATCACTGAAATTGTATCTTGTTATAGTTCAAAAAACACCAAATATTATTTGCTCTTCTGTAATATATGGACATTATATGACATTATTACCAACAGAGACAGTACCAATTAAAAATAGAAGTCCCAGCTCTATAAGTTTTTTTTTGTAACTTAATATATTTTGTATAGACCTGTATAAATTAGTACTATACTTTATATAATGTATTTAGGGTAATTTAGAAGGTATAGAATTACACACATTTACATACACCTTTCCTATATCTGATATTTATAACCCCCCACCTCATTAGTCGCTCCTAAAAAACTCCTATAAAGTTAGACATTTTTCTTATGCTATTCGAAGTATTATCCTAATGTTTATTCTTTAAACTTTAGTAGGACAAAGTCCAAGGGGTCTTTTTAAAAGGTTAATGTTGACAGATGGTATCCCTGAAGGCTCTGAGAGGTTTTTTGTTATATACTTACATACCCAAGAGGTCTGGATTCCCTTAAAAAAGCAACCGGAAATATTCATACAACGGACCTGTCATGGCCATAATAAAGAATAGGCGAGCAGCCTAGGGATAAATAGAAAATCATGCTTAATCTAAAGGGCAAGCATTTGGGCCACAGAATATAAGTCTGAAATTCTGCATGGTTCTGCAGATTAAAGAACAAATCGTCTCTAGTAATAAGTGTACCGGTGTATTGAGGACCCGAACTACTTTTATTTTCACCGTCAAACACAATCTGATTTTTCTCTTTAATTTGCGTGTTTTATGGTGACCTGGCAGGGCTTTGCGTGTGTAGGATACTTTTATGGATTGTGCAAACTACATACAGCGGAGATATTGTATATTTTTTACACACTGTTAGAGAATAATGTGATTTTATACAGGTTGCTGAGTTTGGTGGCGCTTTATTTAGACCACCAATCGACCGTTCTAAATCTGACACAAAGATACAAAGGAATATGGGGAGCTAGCGCTATATTGCAATGCTAGTTTCCTTAGGCAATAGTGAACAATTGTTGCTCTCATTCCACCACCCTAATACAGGCCCTAATTGCACTTTATTATTAGACATTCAAGTGGAGGTTCAGTGTAAAATCATTATAATTTACACAATTTATTTATATTACACATACTTTTAAATTTGCATTTATTTTTGGAAAAACAGTTATTTCGTCATACCCTTGCTATACTTGCAACAGTGCTTGTTATTCCCAGGTTGCACACACACTTTCCTTGAATGTTACTAACAATAATCTCTGCTTATTGGCTGTTGGATGGGACCAGGGTTGCCAGATATTCCCCGTGGTGGGGGCACTTAGGTGGAGCAGTGGTGTGGCAGGTTACTGGGCAGAGCGGAGGTAGAGCAGGGTTAGGGGTGTTCCAGGTAGGGGAGTGGGCGTTCCAGGGGCAGGCTAACAGGGCCGATGTTTGGACAGGATTTCAGCCCTGAGTGAGGGACTCGGGATTATTGCCCAATCTACTGGGTGGATCATCAATGAACCCTGACCAAATGGCCATTTCAGGGACAAAGTGCCCATACACGGCACGTTATCGGCCATGCATAAGCATTGTGCAGCATGGGTCGGCCTCTGCGATCACACGTGGGTATGAGCTTAAGGCTATTAGGGATAAGTAAGATTGCATTCGTGCTTTAAAAGAGCTGACTGTAAGACGAAGACACAAACAGACCCTTTCTACTAAAGCATTATAACCAAGGCAAACAGCTGGAACAGCTGCAGATATGCCACCCATGATGGAACCATGGTCATAACTGAATATTTCATTTTATTTTTAAAGGGCAGCCTCCCTTTTCCCCAGTTTTTTTTTCTATTTTTTTGGTTGCATACATTTTTGAATCAGAAGAAGAAGCCTCGGGTTTGCCAGTCAAGACAATACACGGTGATTAGGTTACGATAGGATGACAAGTAACTTTTTTTGTTATTGTCAAAGGCGAATTTTGCTTTGACATGGTAAAAAAAATGCTTTTTACTGGTAAAAAAATGATGTGGAATGGGTTTACCAACGGACTATTACCCAGCGAGAATATATAGTTACAAGGACAGAAGTGAAAATGTAACTGTAAAAGTCATTTGCCCAGCTGTCACTTTCTTGCATAGGAAGGCAGTGTTTAGCTTAATCATTAGGCTTTTAGCGTTAACCGTTTCATGATTACAGATAAGAAAGTGGTTTATATTAAGTAAGATGGTTTAATGTAGTGTTATGGACAAATTAAAGGGCAAGTCCAGCCCTTAAATGAAAAAATGTTTACAGATAATTCACCCCCCAATCCTCCAAAGCACTAAGTGGTCATGTCTGCTGCACTTCGATCCGATCATAACAACGTGATTGGGCAAGTTGTAGTGTTGTATCTGCCTAACCATAAAATCTCTCACATGTCCTGTTTTTTCCTGTTTCTGCTTCCTGGTCCTTCCAGTTAGCAACTACCAGTCATGGATATGCAGTTTGACATCACAGCCATTGACTGAATGCTAATCCTCTAGCTGCCTTCTCTGAGCATGTTCAAGCTCATAACCAGCTCACTAAATTGCTGAAGGGCGTGAACAAATATAGCCAGTAGCACACACTGCCCTTTATTTTTCATGAGGCAAATAAGGAGCATACCAGGCATAAGCTAAATGATGATAATATTTTTAAAGGGGCTTTTTTTTTTTAAGTAAAAAAAAAAAAAGATGTCATTAAGGGTGAAGTTGATATTTAAGTAAGAAAACAAAGATATTCCTAGTTCTAAAACCAATTCGATATCCTTCTCCTATTCAATCTAAACATTCACCGTTAAAATAGGTAACCCTGGGCTACTTCACCCTTTTGGCCTAGTTTATTAAAGGGCATCTCCAGTGGTTTAAACCACTTTTTTTCTATTCACTTTTATTGAAGAAAGGAGGTAAAAGAGCTGTGTCTTACCTCCCATTCCTCAATAAAACATTTAGGAGCCGGGAACGAAGTTACAGAATTTACCTGGTCCCGACCTTGTCAGAAGAGACGGCGGAAGAGCAAGAGACCTGGCAAGTTCTGTACCTTCGTTCCTGGCTCCTGTTTTATTTTTTGATAGGCCTATTTTGTATATATATGTGCACAGATCAGTGTGGGCCAGTTTATACTTCTTTTTCTCTCCCCTAGGCCATCTAACTTGTACTTGCCCCCCACCCCCTACTTCCTGTGTGTATTAATCTAATGAATTAACCTATGTATGACTCAGAAATGAATTATTAAAAAGGTAAATGTATTTCATAAATGAAACTGTAAGTTCATGAATAATCATCACCAATGAATATTTCAATTAATATGAATGGACATAAATAAGTGATTAAAGGGAAGTTTTAAAGATATCCACATTTTATCCCTAGGCTTTACACACACACAACACCATTGGCACAATACTTACATTTTTCCAGGGCACTCCTTACGTAGACTGAAGTCTGATCATCAGAAAGTCAGTATGTTTTTCTTTCTGAAGTCTGATGGCCCTTCCACACATTCCGTCTCTTTTGGATGCTTTACAGCTGTGCAAGCTGACATGGGCTAACTAAATCATAAAGGAAATTACGTGCTTAAGGTAAAATATCAAATGTTAGAAGCAAATGTTAGAGAAAGGTAAATTTTAAAAATTACACACACTTTTTTCTTCAATGAAAACACAATCTGTGCCATAAATGGGGATCTCCAGCTAATAAATATCCACAAGGGAACAATCCAAGGCCCGATTTATACTTTTTTCTCCCTAGGCCAGCTAACTTGTACTGCCTGTGCACCCTGTACGGCGTCACTTTATTAGCTGAAGCAGAGCTTTGTAAGTGGGGAGGGACCTGCTCCCCTAGCAAATCGGCAAATCGCTGCCCATTTCTGATTTAACAAAGCTCTGATGTGCGCCAACTAACGTGCATTGTGTAAATTTAAAATGGGGGTGCAATGCTGCTTTACCCTTTTCTTTCTTTCTTTCTTTTTGCCGCCCCTAGTGGCTGTGCCGCCCTAGGCCACGGCCTAGGTGGCCTAGTGGGAAATCCGGCCCTTGGAACATCAGAGAAACAAAATTTCATAGCACACTAAGGGCCATATTTTATTGCATTTTAGCGATACTGCCTTTAACCATTTACAATAGTTTTCTTTAATTAATTATAATGACTGTAAATTACCAATACCGATCATATTCAAGATTTACGATCCCCATAGATTACCATTGCTGTATTTTACTACCACATGGTATTTTATGACTGAACGTTCTTTAATTAATGAATGTTCGGCGTAAATGTACTATCGCGGCCGTACATTAACTGCTGTTGTTGTACGTTACTGATATTGCCTGTATATAGCTAAATTGTAATAACCGAACGTTTATAAATATGGCCCTAGCCTCATATACAAATGCCAGCATTACAATACAAAAAAATACAGAATTTTTTTTTTTGGGATCTGTAAGGCTGATCACAGAGCAGTACCAGCATTCAACCCCAGGGCTCCTGCTCTAATTGTGTATGGAAACGATCTATTCGCAAATACTATAGTAAGCTGTCTGTGTGACAGTTTTTATTATACAGAATACTGGAACTGTGATCAAACATCACAGTGCAGTACCTCCACTCTATTTGTGATTGGATCTCTTTGATCCATTACAAAATACTGTAGTAAGCTGCTGTTGTACTCTGAACAGCGATCTGAATGGAGTACACTGTGTTCAGTACCTTACACTGGACACCAGGGAAGTTCTATTTGCCATTGGCCAAAGATCAAAACTTAGCTGATCATAAATTTATTTGTGCCTTTAACTTTTTTCTATATTTTTAACATTCTCAATCCAGGTGCTGTATTCTCTGTGCAGACTGCATAAAGCTTTGATTGAAACAGAATCAGGATACATGTTTTTTTGCCTGTTCTTGGATATTCTAGTTATTTGTGTGATGGGGAAAAAAGCAAACGCACATCAAATCCAATGCACGGAAATCTGACATACATTGGAATATCTTGGTACTACCTAATGCCCCGCTATCTTCCAACTTGCCAGTCAGGATCTTCCTAGCCAAAGGACACAAATTACTGACCAGTCTAGCATTTTTTTGTCCATTTAAAGGGGAAGTTCAGAACAAATATATATGCTTTCAAGAAAAAGGGAGTATCCTCTCATTTCAATACCATAATCTGCCCATCCAGCGATGTCTCTCTGTATAAATAATATCTTCCAAAGTGCTGACTTCCTGTTTGCAGGACTCCTAATAGTCTCCGCTAGAGATCTGAGCATGTTTAAAAGGGACACCATACTGAAAAAACGACTTTGCCTCATCTTAATCTATAATTGAATACATGTAAGTAGCACTTACTCTGATTTGCGTGTGTGCTGCATGCCTTCAATCCAGCACACATTTTGTTTAGTAGCAGTATCCCCCTCCCTCTTTTAAACCACTTCCCACTCCTCGGACCTGACTTTCTCCCCCCACAAACCAACTGTCAAGCCTGCACACAGCATACCATTCCAACTGTTAAAACTCTGTCACCATTCCAGCTACAGTAAAACTACTCACAGAAGAATAGTTTTTTAAGAGGAAGGAACTTGATTGACAGCTGAAATATAAGACATTTTAGATTGGATATCTATAGAAATAGGGGGCAGATCAACAAAAAAAATGATACAGTGGTGGTTGGGAAGAATTATTCCAGTTATGGTCAATTTAAAATAACCTATTTTTCAGTATAGATGCCCTTTAATCCAGCCACCAGCCAATCAGGAAGTGGTCCATCCTGGGAATAAGAAGGACCATTACAGACCCTGAATTTGCAACTCACTACTGACCACAGTAAAGCATAGAAAAGGGAATGAATCTTATTTCTTTGTGAGAATGAAACACATGTATGTGTAGCATAGAAAAACAATATAAATTATGTTTTTTCCCATTGAATTTCCCCTTTATCCCTTGCCCTGTGAATGAGGAATATAATATTGTGGTACATTGTGTATATATACTGTACCCGTTGCCATTTCTGGATGTCTGGTACATAACAGTTCCCATACATTTATGGGTTTAGCTGAGTGTATGTTGATGATGAAGTCATCTGAGGGATACAATTAGATGACAGAATAGAAGGATTGTTCCACTATCCCAGTGCGTCTGGAATTCATTTCATTTTTCTTCTTACTTATGGTTACTAAGAATTCATTCAGAGAATTGCAACCAAGGAGTATTGAGAATGATTAGTGCCCTATGTGGTTATTGTGCAAACGTCCTTACATAAACTTAGCACTGTCCATTGAGCATTTCCAGAGCTAAAATATAACTAGTGTTAGGATAAGGAAAAATAGATATAGTGCTAAAGATCAGTGCAAATCAATGGAAAAGGGCGCCGAACATCACCTGTAGAGATGGCCGACCTATCTAAAGTTCGTTTCATTTCTGAACTATAGAAGTTCAATAAAAGTTCTAAAGTTCTATAGTTCGAAAGCAAACCCATTAAAGTGTATGGGGGAAAGTTTGTAAAGTTCTAATAAATACAGGTAACTTACAGTAAATAGCTCTGGGACCTGGGAAATGGTACATGTACATATGACCAAATCCTGTGTAAATAACTAACTTTCCCCACGATCGCATAATTGTCGGGCTTCAGGATTAATTTTTCGGTAAATTCTAGGTTTTTCACAAATTTGAGGGTTACTGAATGCTACTATGAGGGTTTTGCAAATCCTTTAACCTGCGAATGCAGCGTTTGTTAACCCTTGAATTTGGTAACTCTCAGATTTGCAATAATCCTCGATGGTGGTATTCGGTAGCCTTTGCATTCGGTGAGAACCCTCGAATGTACCAAATGCCATTTTAGGGTTATGGAGTGCTAAATTCGAGGGTTATCGGTTCGAAAAACAAGAACGTTTGTAGTTCGGAGAGTTCTAAATAAAGTTTGACTCAAACTCGGGTTCGAGTTCTAGTCCATCCTGTTAAATCTGATATGATAATAAAGATGGTACAATATCATTTTCCTTTTACAACTCCTAAAAATAAGTGCATTCTTCTGATTTGTATTTAATATTAAATGTAAAGCTCAAACTAATGCATATTTTGCCTGATTTAGGGTGAGGCCACACTGCAATGCACAGGAATCGCGCACAAAATCCGAGCGTTATCGCACGCGATTGTGGTGCGCGTCTTGCGCTTTTCGCGCTCCGCGTTTGCGTTTTGTGCTGCGTTTTCGCCTTTTCGCGTTATGGACACGCATGCGTTAACGCACCAAAAATGGTGAACGCTGCGTTACCAGAACGCGAACGGACGCGCAATCGCATGCGCATCGGATTTCCATTTTAGCGAAATTTCCATTTTAGCGAAAATTGCGGGCGTAAATGCGAGTGCGAAACGCATGCGCAAACGTAGTGTGACCTAGCCCTTAAGCATGCTGCTGATTAAAGGTCATGTTCACCCCAGGTCCCCCACTCTCTGATGCTTTTCCGGGACGCAGCTGTAAGTCTAGGATGGGTGCCCAACCCAGCCGATGCTGGGGCCTCACTAGTGGAGTAGCTCCACCCCAGCTGCCCGTGTTACACCCCCATTCCACGCCCCTTTCCACGCCCACCCGTAACTCTGTGGGTCCGCAAGAAATGCAGCCGGGCCACAGGTTGGGCATCACTGGTCTAGAATGTGACAGTGATGTCATAGCCAATCACTTTCAATGGCTGCACTGATTGCTTTTTTTATAAGCTGCACAAGCTCATATAGAGCTCCTAAAAACCGTAAAGCTGCGAGGGACTGGCTAACTTCATTGCCAATATCTCAGCCACTCACAGGCGCCACTGACGGTCCTGCCCCTTCTGTAGCTTCTGTGTATGGAAAGTACGGAAGCAGAAACAGCCTGAGGGAACAAGGGCTGGTAAGTAGTTTTAGCAGCACCTAAGGCCCTATTTGTAAATGCACGGTATGCAATGTAGTGATACATTAATAATTTATGACTGTGGCGTAAATGTGCGGTCGTACATTTAGGCGAACGTTCAGTAGTAGTATACCATCGGTAGTAACCTAGCTCAATGGTATTCAATAGGGATTGTAAATCTGCAATCCCGTTATCAGTAATATACGATTGTTATTGTTAATTTTTGATAACATCGCAATTTAACAATCTCTCTCTAGAAAGCAATACCGCACCTTTACAAATGGGCCTGAGGTTTTTAGGGGGCATTAGCCTTATCCTAAAGTTTTTTAGGGGTGGACATACCCTTTAAATAGTAGAAGTCTGAACTGAAAACTGAACTTGCTTTTTGTGTTTTGCATTAGCATGTGGTTATATTTATCATTTGTACATGCTCTCTTCTGCTTTTAGCCTGCTTTAACTTTTTACTGGTCTGCTGCAGTTAGAGAAAACCTGGTTCAGTTAGACAAGAGGTTTGAATGCTGTATCCCAGGTATCTTTCAAGGTATCACTGCTCGGTACCCTGCAGTGTACAAATATCTTCAACAAAAAAACAAGGAAGGGACGCTCACGCTATGCAGTGCTTTACTGCAGAAAACTGCTGTTTTATTGCAACTTGTTTCGGACTTATCAATTGGACTTGAATAAGGACTGTTGAAGTCTGAAACCTGTCGCAAGAAACAACACTTTTCTGCAGCAAAGCACTTGTTTTTTTATTTTATTTTAAAACCCCTCGTATTATACATAAGCCCCATGTATTTTATTCCTTTAAAAATGTAAAATAAAACACAGAACACTGTCAGAATGACCTGGTATTATGGTTTATATTGGTGATCAATAAAAGGGTGATAAAATATGTTATATTAAGGGAATCTCAACCCATTAATTAAACCTCTTAGTCCTCCACATCCCACCCCCCAACCGCCGAGTTATTTTTGCTCTAAAATCCCCAGAAAATTACTTGCATACCTCCGATCCCCTCTGCGCTCTGTTCCCGGCTCTCTGCAAGCCGAACAAGCAGAGAGGGCAGGACCGGCTGATAATAGTCCATTGGGTTTGCAGTAGCAATAGAGATTGTTTACAAAGGGGACAAACCCCTTGCAGCGCTGCAGTGCAGGAAATAGTCAGAACACAATGATTTCATATAACTATATGGATATATTTATATTAGAGATAGACCCGAACCTGGTTCCAAAGCAGATAATACGGATCTCGGAATTTGCAGATTTCAGACTTTTTTGATTCTTCCAAACCGCAAAACTTTTTTGAAAATCTAAACTAGATTGCAGAATTGTAAATTTTGGAATTTCTAGAAAATACGATACGGAATGCCATGAAGTGCATGACGTTTCTGGTACTAAAGAATGTTTTTTTAAAGGGACACTAACACATTTTGTGTACTTCGTTAAGTTAAGTTCCAGTGTTTCTATTAGTCACAAGGAGGAGGTGGGCTAAGGGCTAGACCACACTTCTGCGTTTTTTCTTCGTTTGTGCTTGCGTTTTTTAAAAATCGTTGAAAATGTGGCAACGCACAGAAAACTTGCGTTTTCGGGTGTGTTGCGATTGCGATTTGCGTTCCGCATTTTTAATCGCAATTGCATTGTTTTCCTATACCTAATGAAGAAAACGCATGCGCAAACACAACGAAATTGCACATAAATCCATGTGATTCAATGTCGATTGCTTTGTTTGCGCTGGCTTCCGTCCCTTAGTGTTCTCACCTCCCTAATAATAGAAACAGATGCAATTTACTTAAAACACAGTTTAGTGTTCCTTAAAGATTTAGGGCACTGATACATGACCATTTCCCTGGTCCCTGAAACAGTATGGGATAGGCACAATCATGCTCCTGCTAGTTATCTCCGTGCTGCTCCTTTCAAACCCCATTCCAAAGGGCCAATAGTCACTGCAAACAAAAAGGGGAACCAGAACACTACTCGGATGAACGGTGATGAATGGGGGCGAACCCCTATAGTTTATTCAGACACAAAGCAATCCAACATTTCAGGTAAGGGTGGATACGTCCCCCCAAAACGTTGGATTGCTTTGTGTCGCGTTCTGGTTCCTCTTTTTGTTCTCCATTTACAGTAAGTTACCATTGCTATTTATACCTGTACTTTAGGTAGAACTATCAGATTATTTTTTAACTTCCATTGACTTTAATGGGTCCACTTGCCTCGTATTATCATTTTATAAATAGAGGCCTACATATATATGGCTTCTCTATTAACTATTTCGCATCTTAAAGGACGACTCCACCCTCATAATAAAGAAAGAATGGCCTCTTTAAAATATGTTGATATATCATACTTTGTCCTATGAATTCATTACTGTATGCCTGTTATGCTTCTGGATGCCTCATGGAAACTGAACAATTTAACCTGTACTGAGCCTGTTCTGAGCCTGGGCATGCTCAGAAGAGGCAGCTAGGGGATAACATTCAGTCATTGGCTGTGATGTCAACTGTCAAATCCATAACTGACAGTTACTACACTGGAAGAACCAGGAAGCAGAAACAGGGAACACAGGACATTGTCCAGGATTTCAGGTTAGACTTATATAGTTCACATGTTAAACTGTTACAGTTTAAGGTTTTTGGGGTGATTTACCTGTAAATAGGTATGTAAAAGTTTTATTGAGGGCTGGACTTGCCCTTTATAATTTTATAAATTTTTAGTTAAATATACATGAATTAGTGTAACGGAAATGGATTTGTCATGTATAATGGTGGCCATAGACATCCTGGTCGTATGATATCGGAATATCCCGATATTGTACGACCGTGGCATCATGTATGGAAGATCTTTCAACGATCTTCCAATAATTTTCACATCGGACCAGTTAAAAAAATTTTGGCTGACCAGCAATCCAATCGTACAACCTGCGGATTGCACAATCGGATTGTAGCATCTATGGCCACCATTAATGTGGGGGAGATTCCTTCCTATTCAACACCCCTAAGAACTGAGCTTTTTTTTTTTTGGTAAAAAAAAAGTAAACTAAACTTTATATCGAATTTCTACTGTTTATTCATTTTTATTAGGTTTGATCGTAATTCATTGTCACATACAAGACCCTTTATTAAGGATATTCAGTTGTTGAAAGATGAAAGACAAGCGATTGCAAAGATGATGTCACAGAGGAAAGCTGTACCAAGAGCAAAACAAGCCAGTTTGCTTAACGTATCCACTAATCTTTATAACATTTTCCTTGTTTTTCGGTTTGTAGAAGGAAAATTTCTGTTTTCGGACGAGCAGTTGAACGTAAGCACATTTAAATAATTGGATTGTGTTAAAACTAGAAAGGGAAAGTTTAAGTATAAACTTTGAATGTGGCTTAAAAGCTGCATTTGGAAGTAAATGTGTGTGTTTGTGCTGTAGATTTTAAAGGGTATGTCCACCCTCAAAAATATTTTTTTATGTTACTCCCCCTGTCCCCCCAGCCCCAACCGCTCTATTTATTTAATCAGAAAATGCCCCAAACTTTACTTACCTCCCCTCTTTCCCCTGCCTGCTGCCGACGCTCTGCTTGCGAGAAAATGCAAGCAGAGGGCGGGACTGGCAGTCGTGTCTGTGATTGGCTGAGCGGCAGCCAATCACAGACGCGGCTGCCGGGAGTTCTTTTCGGCAGAGGAAGAGGGAGGTAAGTAAAGTTTGGGGCATTTTCTGATTAAATAAATAGAGCGGTTGGGGCTGGGGGACAGGGGCAATATACTATAATGGATTTACACTAGGGGGAGGGAATGCTAATCGGGAGGGAGAGGGAGGGAGTGGGGAGGGGGGGGGAGGGGGAGAAGGGTCTGCATTACACATGCCAAACTTCTCCCGGAGGCCAGGTAGAGGCAGAGTCCTATACTCTGCTATCCTCCTGGTGGGCAGTTTTTGGGCTTTAGGGGGGACTACAGGAGAACCCTATGAGCTGGGATGTGAGGTAAGTATTAAACTACACTACACAGTGGGGCCATTAGTGGGGGGGATTATTTTTTGGGGGTGGACATGCCCTTTAAAAACTCAATAATGCAATTGGACATTGTTTTTACTTGGCTGAAGTAGAGGGATGAGCCTGATCAACCCCCATACCCTTTGTTTCTTCAGCACCCACTTACCTGTGTATTTTGTACTTTTTACTCCCTCTCCTTCCTCTTTCCTTTCCTTTTAACGACACAGGAGACTTAGCTTTAAATTAAACGTTAGATTAACAAATACAACCGATATATATATATATATAATATATATAATTACACAAAAGTCTCCAGCACTCAACTACACATAAAATATATAAAGATGGGGTAAAAGTTGACATGGATGCAAGCAATGAAGGCAAATCACCTGCACGTAAGTTCGAATGGATACCTTAGTTACATTTGTTTGTACAAACATGCTTAGCTTACACGCCACTTCATGGCAGTATCCAGTGTCAGTATCATGGCAGTCATGTGAAAAATATATTTTTTCCCTGGGGCTACCGGAACATATATTTATTTTTTTAATGTAACCTTTTTAACAAATGTGTTCCTAACAACATAAACTTTTGCTACAGTGGAACTTCTGCTCATCAATTGTAAGAGCACCAACTCGATAAGCGCCTATTGTCTTCGCCGCCCCATGTTGGCCCACTGTTACGAACCGAACCTGGAGCTGCCACCCGTGGGCTACCTCCACCACCTGTACACCACCAGCTTCCAGTGACCCACCGCTCCTTGCTGTGTCATTGTTTTCAAGACCTGAAATAACAAGTATCACAAACCCACAGGGGGGGCGGACATGGAACCTTTTCTCCTCCTCCCCTTGCCTCATTCTCCTACATCTGTCCTCCCTCTTCTCCCTCACTTTTTATACATTCTTTGCAACATTGTTTCCTCTCTCCCTCCAGTCCTGGCTGCTATTTCTCCCTTCAATCCCTAACTTTGCCTTTTTCAAATCTGCCTGCCAACATCTTGCTTTTTCTCTCTCTTCCTTTCTTATGCCTAGCTCTGCCTTTTTTAACTTCTTGCCTATAAATCCCTATTCTTAACCACCTCTCCCCCTCCCCCTCTCCATGTGTCCTTGCTTTAAGGCTATGGACTTCTTAACCCTTTAAATGTGGCTATCACATGAATGAATGGGTAGGTAAGTTGGTGTGTGTACTCGTGTTTGGGTAATAAAAAACAAACTTTTTTGATGATTGGTCAAATTTGTTTTTGTTACCCTTTAAGTATGGCTGCAACAGAAATGGAGGTTAATCGTAGGTGTGTGTACCTGTGTCAGTTGGAGGTTAAAAAAAACACAACTTTTTTGATATTGGTCAAATTATTGTTTTTTTACTTTAGTTCCCCTAAATATGGCTGCAATAGTAATGGAGGGGTTGGTCGGTAGGTGTGTGCGTTTTGCGGGTATGGTTTTTTGCATGTATGACCATATAACTAACTTTTATTGATGATAATCAAAATTTTTTTTTTAAACTTTATTTTACCCTTTATGTATGGCTGCCACAGGAATGGAAGGGTAGGTCAGTAGGTGTGTGTACCCTTTGGGTTGAGGGTATGTGTTTTTGCATGTAGACCATATACCATGGGAATGGAAGAGGATGGTGTACCTGTGTGTGTGTGTGTGTGTGTGTGTGTGTGTGTGTGTGGTGTGTGTGTGTGTGTGTGTGTGTGTGTGTGGGTGTGTGTGTGTGTGTTGTGTGTGTGTGTGGTGTGTGTGTGTGTGTGTGTGTGTGTGTGTGTTGTGTGTGTGTGTGTGTGTGTGTGGTTGTGCGGGGGGGGTTTCAGCATTTGTGTTTATACCATGAAACAAACTGTTTTGATCTCATACTCTTAAACTCACAATATCACATTTGAAGATTGTTCAATTATAGTCTATGGGGAAAAATGTCCCATATTCACAGATAACACAGATATGCTTCTGTGGATTCCTTAGCTAGGTAAGAGCACTCTCCTATATGCCCCCCACGTCTGTACCAAATTTCTTGTCTCTAGCTCAAAAACTTGTGGAGGAGATACAGTCCAAAAAAGCAGAAAAATAAACCGAAGAAGAAAAGAATTAAAAAGAAAAGTAATTGGCTCTTCAAGCCAAATAATGACAGTTAACAATTAGTTATAATGTTCCAGAATCCAATATATTGTAATACGGTATTTTATACCACAATATGTGATTGATATTGAATGTGAATCAAGTTTCTTAGTTTAAAAAGCTTTTTTAAAGGGCATGTCCACCCCCAAAATTATAATTTAACCCACTACGGCCCCTCTGTAGTGTAATAAAATCCTTACCTCACATCCCTGCTCCAATGGCTGCCCTGCAATGCCCCTCCAAATTCCAGAAAACTGGCCACCAGGAGCCTACGCAGAGTCCATATAGGACCTGCCTCCTGTCTCTCCTCTGGGAGAATTTTGTCATGCCCAGTTCAGCCCTCCTCCCCTCCCTCTCCCACCCATTTTCCTACCTCCCCCTAGCTACAATCCCCTTGGCCATATAGTAGGGCTTCCTCCGCCAGCCCCAACCGCCATAATAGATTTATCAGAAAGTCCCCCCAACTCTACTTACCTAACCTCTCTGCCCCGGTGTTCTAAACAGCCGGCAACCGTGTCCGTGATTGGCTGCTTCTCAGCCAATCAGGAGCACGGCTGCTGTTCCACCCCCTGCTTGCAGTTTCATGCAAGCAGAAGGCCGGGCAAAGGATAGAGGAAGGTAAGTAAAAATCGAGACAGTTTCTGATAATTTTATTATGGTGGTTGAAGCACTACAATATGCAAAAAAATTTAAAGGGTGGACATGCCCTTTAAACATAAGACTCTATGTATATAAGTAATATATGTGTAATCCGTTGTATGATCCCCAATAGGTTATTCTACCAGCTCATTTAAAACCACCTCAATCAGCTTGGTTCTCTCGCTCACTGATTGCTCTGTGTGGGTTTGGTATATTAATCTCTCTTTATTACTGGTGAGTATTTTTTTTACATGAATAAACGAAAAGATGAACACATCCATGTTGAAGTTACATGAGTTTTTTTTGCTTGTGAAGTTCTCATTCATCCGTCATGGTAATCTGTTGTATTCAATTAGATCAACTGGACTTGAAATGTAGTTCTTGAAGACTTTTCACTAGTCATCCGAATGGACTGGCTTTCTCAATTCAGAATGACTTGTACAAGAATCTGTGGCAATTATGTATTAACACCTTACTCTGGGCATTCCTATAACACCTCTTAGCCACTATCTAATCACACCCTTAACACCTGGCTGTGATATGCTAATTGGGATTTTCCAGGGTACATAATTGCCACAGATTCTTGTACAAGTCATTCTGAATTGAGAAAGCCAGTCAGATGACTAGCGAAACGTCTTCAAGAACTACATTTCAAGTCCAGTTGAACACTGCCCCTGGCCCTCTGCTTGCACGGAATGCCCCGGAAGTCCCCAGATAGTTACTTACCATGCTTGCTCCTGCGCCACACTGCCCCGCCCTCTGCGTGGCAGCCAATCACGGACGCGGCTTGCTGGCTTCTCAATGGAGGAGAAGAGCATGCATAGTAGTAACTATCTGGGACTACTAAGAAATGATTTCTTAGGGAGGGGAAGAGGGAGGAGAGGGGAGGGGGAGAAGGGCTGAACTGCACATGGCAAATTCTCCCGAGGAGAGACAGGAGGCAGATTCCTATATGGACTCTGCTCTCCTCCTGGTGGCCACTTTTTGGACTTTGGGGGGACATTACAGGAGGACCACTTGGACTGGGATGTAAGTAAGGATTTTATTGCACTACACATTGACACACTGAGGCCAGTATTGGGGGGGATTAAGTTTTGGGGTGGACATGCCTTTAAACTTGTTTTGCAGCTTACATTGCAAACGGTGCAGAATGCGCACTTGCGCCTTTTAATATGTGGGGTGCCAGCAGGTATCCCATCGTAGTTGCCTTCTGGACAGGAAGGCCACCGTGAAGTTCTGTCACTCCATGCTAGGCATGCTGAGGCTCTATTCAGATGTGGGACAGAACAGGAACAAGCTGGCGAAAACCTGAAGCAGAACTGCCGATTTCGGTAACCCTCAAAATACAAGCCAATATCGGTAACCCTTGAAAGAAGGGCCGATTTCGATAACCCACTCGAAGTAGCGATTGATTTCAGTAACCCTCGTAAGGAAAGTTCGATTTTGGTAACCCTCGAAGCAAGAAATGATTTTGGTAACCCTCAATTTAAATATCGTAACCTCGAAAGTACCGTATATACTCGAGTATAAACTGACCCGAGTATTAACCGAGGTACCCAATTTCATCTAAACAATCTATAAAAGTTGTTGACTCGAGTATAAACCGAGGTAGTAACTGGGCATTCAAGATGTTTGGAAACTACAACTCCCAGCTAATAAAGTATGCTGGGAGTTGTAGTTTCCAAACATCTTGAATGCCATCCTCACTTGGCATTCAAGATGTATGGAAACTACAACTCCCAGCATGCTTTATTAGCTGGGAGTTGTAGTTTCCAAACATCTTGAATGCCCACCTCACCCTCCCACCCAGTTTCAGGTTGTACCTGTGGGCTCCCTTCATTCCAGGACTGTGGGCTCTCCTCCTTCCAAGGTTTTGCTGTTGCTGGCATTGAAGGTAAGTGTCTTTCTCCATTCCGGCAGCAGCGTCCTCTCCATCCATCCGCGCGCTCATTCCCTGTACTGGCGTGCCGGCTGACGTCACTAATTGCGCCGGTCAGTGACGTCGCCGGCGCGCCAGTACATGAATGATCGTGCGGCTGACGGAATGGAGAGGACGCTGCTGCCGGAATGAGATGAAGCTTACAGGTACCTTTAACTTAGTGACTCGAGTATAAACCCTGGTTTTACAGCCTGAAAAAACTCGGTTTTATACTCGAGTATATCGGTAATGTTTTGATTTCGGTAACCCTCGAAAATAGAATGCGGAAGCTCGAAAACAGCCCGATCATGAGAAAAAATACTTTTTAAATGAGTTTTGGTTTATATTCGGGTTCAAATTTTTTACTCTATGGGTTCACTTTGTCGAATCTTCCGACGAAACTCATCAGTTTCGACATAGTTATCGTCCTGCTAATTGGAACCATGGATAGTTATGTATACTTGTGTTTGTATCACTGAAATTGTATCTTGTTATAGTTACAAAACACCAAATATTATTTGCTCTTCTGTAATATATGGGACATTATATGACATTATTACCAACAGAGACAGTACCAATTTAAAAAGTCCCAGCTCTATAAGTTTTTTTTGTAACTTAATATTTTTGTATAGTACCTGAATAAATTAGTACTATACTTTATATAATGTATTTAGGGTAATTTAGAAGGTAATAGAATTACCACCATTTACATACACCTGTTCCTATATCTGATATTTTTATACCCCCCACCTCATTAGTCGCTCCTAAAAACTCCTATAAAGTTAGACATTTTCTTATGCTATTCGAAGTATTATCCAATGTTTATTCATTTAACTTAAATAGGACAAAGTCCAAGGGGTCTTTTTAAAAGGTTAATGTTGACAGATGGTATCCCTGAAGGCTCTGAGAGGTTTTTTGTTATATCTGACATACCCAAGAGGTCTGGATCCCTTAAAAAAGCAACCGGAAATATTCATACAACAGGACCTGTCATGGCCATAATGAAAGAATAGGCGAGCAGCCTAGGATAAATAGAAAAGTCATGCTTAATCTAAAGGGCAAGCATTTGGGCCACGAATATAGTCTGAAATTCTGCATGGTTCTGCAGATTAAAGAACAAATCGTCTCTAGTAATAAGTGTACCGGTGTATTGAGGACCCGAACTACTTATTTTCACCGTCAAACACAATCTGATTTTTCTCTTTAATTTGCGTGTTTTATGGTGACCTGGCAGGGCTTTGCGTGTGTAGGATACTTTTATGGATTGTGCAAACTACATCCAGCGGAGATATTGTATATGTTTACACACTGTTAGAGAATAATGTGATTTTATACAGGTTGCTGGATTTGTGGGGCGCTTTATTTAGACCACCAATCGCCGGTTCTAAATCTGACACAAAGATACAAAAGGAATATGGGGAGCTAGCGCTATATTGCAATGCTAGTTTTCTTAGGCAATAGTGAACAATTGTTGCTCTCAGTCCACCACCCAATACAGGCCCTAATTGCACTTTATTATTAGACATCCAAGTGGAGGTTCAGTGTAAAATCATTATAATTTACACAATTTTTTATATACACATACTTTTAAATATTGCATTTATTTTTGAAAAAACAGTTGATTTCATACCCTTTGCTATACTTGCAACAGTGCTTGTTTATTCCCAGGTTGCACCACTTCCTTGGAATGTTACTAACAAAATCTCTGCTTATTGGCTGTTGATGGGACCAGGGTTTGCCAGATATTCCCCGTGTGTGGGGGCACATAGGGTGGAGCAGGTGGTGTGGCAGGTTACTGGGCAGAGCGGAGGTAGGATGCAGGGTTAGGGGTGTTCCAGGTAGGGGAGTGGGCGTTCCAGGGGCGGCTAACAGGGCCGATGTTTGGACAGGATTTCAGCCCTGAGTGAGGGACTCGGGATTATTGCCCAATCTACTGGGTGGATCATCAATGAACCCTGACCAAATGGCCATTTCAGGGACAAAGTGCCCATACCCGGCACTATATCGGCCATGCATAAGCATTGTGCACATGGGTCGGCCTCTGCGATCACACGGGGTATGAGCTTAAGGCTATTAAGGGATATAAGATTGCATTCGTGCTTTAAAGAGCTGACTGTAAAGACAGAAACACAGACCCTTTCTACTAAAGCATTATAACCAAGGCAAACAGCTGGAACGCTGCAGATATGCCACCCATGATGGAACCATGGTCATATAACTGAATATTTCAATTTTATTTTAAAGGGCAGCCTCCCTTTTCCCAGTTTTTTTTTCTATTTTTTTGGTTGCATACATTTTGAATCAGAAGAAGAAGCCTCGGGTTTGCCAGTCAAGACCATACACGGTGATTAGGTTACGAGATTAGGATGACAATAACATTTTTTGTTATTGTCAAAGGCGAATTTGCTTTGACATGGTAAAAAAAATGCTTTTTACTGGTAAAAAATGATGTGGAATGGTTTACACAACGGACTATTACCCCGAGAATATATGTTACAAGGACAGAAGTGAAAATGTAACTGTAAAGGTCATTTGCCCAGCTGTCACTTTCTTGCATAAGGAAGGCAGTGTTTAGCTTAATCATTAGGCTTTTAGCGTTTACCCGTTTCATGATTACAGATAAGAAAGTGGGTTATATTAAGTAAGATGGTTTAATGTAGTGTTATGGACAAATTAAAGGGCAAGTCCAGCCCTTAAATGAAAAAATGTTTCAGATAATTCACCCCCAATCCTCCAAATGCACTAAGTGTGTCATGTCTGCTGCACTTCGATCCGATCATAACAACGTGATTGGGCAAGTTGTAGTGTTGTATCTGCCTAACCATAAAATCTTCACATGTCCTGTTTTTTCCTGTTTCTGCTTCCTGGTCCTTCCAGTTAGCAACTACCAGTCATGGATTATGACAGTTGACATCACAGACATGAACTGAATGCTAATCCTCTAGCTGCCTTCTCTGAGCATGTTCAAGCTCATAACCAGCTCACTAAATTGCTGAAGGGGCGTGAACAAATATAGCCAGTAGCACACACTGCCCTTTAGTTTTCATGAGGCAAAAGGAGCATACCAGGCATAACTAATGATGATGATATATTTTAAAGGGGCTTTTTTTTTTTTTAAGTAAAAAAAAAAAAAGATGTCATTATGAGGGTGAAGTTGATATTTAAAGTAAGAAACAAAGATATTCCTAGTTCTGAAACCAATTCGATATCCTTCTCCTATTCAATCTAAACATTCACCGTTAAAATAGGTAACCCTGGGCTACTTCACCTTTTGGCCTAGTTGTATTAAAGGGCATCTCCAGTGGTTTAAACCACTTTTTTTCTATTCACTTTTATTGAAGAAAGGGAGGTAAAAGAGCTGTGTCTTACCTCCCATTCCTCAAAAACATTTAGGAGCCGGGAACGAAGTTACAGAATTTACCTGGTCCCGACCTGTCAGAAGAGACGGCGGAAGAGCAAGAGACCTGGCAAGTTCTGTAACTTCTGTTCCTGGCTCCTGTTTTATTTTTTGATAGGCCTATTTTGTATATATATGTGCACAGATCAGTGTGGGCCAATTTATACTTTCTTTTTTCTCCCCGGCCATCTAACTTGTACTGCCCCCCACCCCCTACTTCCTGTGTGTATTAATCTAATGAATTAACCTATGTATGACTCAGAAATGAATTATTAAAAGGTAAATGTATTTCATAAATGAACTGTAAGTTCATGAATAATCATCACCAATGAATATTTCAATTAATATGAATGGACATTAAATAAGTGATAAAAGGGAAGTTTATAAGATATCCACATTTTATTCCCTAGGCTTTACACACACCAACACCATTGGCACAATACTTACATTTTTCCAGGGCACTCCTTACGTAGACTGAAGTCTGATCATCAGAAAGTCAGTATTTTCTTCTGAAGTCTGATGGGCCTTCCACACATTCCGTCTCTTTTGGATGCTTTACGCTGTGCAAGCTGACATTGGGCTACTAAATCATAAAGGAAATTACGTGCTTCAAGGTAAAATATCAAATGTTAGAAGCAAATGTTAGAGAAAGGTAAATTTTAAAAATTACACACTTTTTTTTTCTTCAATGAAAACACATCTGTGCCATAAATGGGGATCTCCAAGCTAATAAATATCCACAAGGGAACATCCAAGGCCCATTTATACTTTTTTCTCCCCTAGGCCAGCTAACTTGTACTGCCTGTGCACCCTGTACGGCGTCTTAATTAGCTGAGCAGAGCTTTGTAAGTGGGGGAGGGACCTGCTCCCCTAGCAAATCGGCAAATCGCTGCCCATTTCTGATTTAACAAAGCTCTGATGTGCGCCAACTAACGTGCATTGTGTAAATTTAAAATGGGGGTGCAATGCTGCTTTACCCTTTTCTTTCTTTCTTTCTTTTTGCCGCCCCTAGTGGGCTGTGCCGCCCTAGGCCACGGCCTAGTGGCCTAGTGGGAAATCCGGCCCTTGGAACATCAGAAAACAAAATTTCATAGCACACTAAGGGCCATATTTTATTGCATTTTAGCGATACGGTGCCTTTAACCATTTACAATAGTTTTCTTTAATTAATTATAATGACTGTAAATTACCAATACCGATCATATTCATAGATTTCGATCCCCATAGATTACCATTGCGGTATTTTACTACCACATGGTATTTTATGACTGAACGTTCTTTAATTAATGAATGTTCGGCGTAAATGTACTATCGCGGCCGTACATTAACTGCTGTTGTTGTACGTTACTGATATTGCTGTATATAGCTAAATTGTAATACCGAACGTTTATAAATATGGCCCTAAGCCTCATATACAAATGCCAGCATTACAATACAAAAAAATACAGAATTTTTTTTTTTGGGATCTGTAAGGCTGATCACAGAGCAGTCCAGCATTCAACCACCAGGGTGCTCCTGCTCTATTGTGTATGGAAACGATCTATTCGCAAATACTATAGTAAGCTGTCTGTGTGACAGTTTATTATATAGCAGATACTGGAACTGTGATCAAACATCACAGTGCAGTACCTCCACTCTATTTGTGAATGGATCTCTTTGATCCATTAACAAATACTGTAGTAAGCTGTCATGTACTGAACAGCGATCTGAATGGAGTACACTGTGTTTCAGTACCTTACACTGGACCACCAGGAATTTCTATTTGCCATTGGCAAAGATCAAAACTTAGCTGATCATAAATTTTTTGTGCCTTTAACTTTTTTCTATATTTTTAACATTCTCAATCCAGGTGCTGTATTCTCTGTGCAGACTGCATAAGCTTTGATTGAAACAGAATCAGGATACATGTTTTTTTGCCTGTCTTGGTATTCTAGTTAATTTGTGGATGGGGAAAAAAGCAAACGCACATCAAATCCAATGCAGCGGAATCTGACATACATTGGAATATCTTGGTACTACCTAATGCCCGCTATCTTCCAACTTGCCCAGTCAGGATCTTCCTAGCCAAAGGACACAAATTACTGACCAGTCTGAGCATTTTTTTGTCCATTTAAAGGGGAAGTTCAGAACAAATATATATGCTTTCAAGAAAAAGGAGTATCCTCTCATTTCAATAACCATAATCTGCCCATCCAGCGATGTCTCTCTGTATAATAATATCTTCCAAAGTGCTGACTTCCTGTTTGCAGGACTCCTAGTCTCCGCTAGAGATCTGAGCATGTTTAAAGGGACACCATACTGAAAAAAAAACGACTTTGCCTCATCTTAATCTATAATTGAATACATGTAAGTAGCACTTACTCTGATTTGCGTGTGTTTGCTGCATGCCTTCAATCCAGCACACATTTTGTTTAGTAGCAGTATCCCCCTCCCTCTTTTAACCACTCCCACTTCCATCTGACCTGACTTTCTCCCCACAAACCAACTGTCAAGCCTGCACACAGCATACAGCATTCCAACTGTTAAAACTCTGTCACCATTCCAGCTACAGTAAAACTACTCACAGAAGAATAGTTTTTTAAGAGGAAGGAACTTGATTGACAGCTGAAATATAAGACATTTTAGATTGGATATCTATAGAAATAGGGGCAGATCAACAAAAAAAATGATACAGTGGTGGTTGGGAAGAATTATTCCAGTTATGGTCAATTTAAAATAACCTATTTTTCAGTATAGATCCCTTTAATCCAGCCAACAGCCAATCAGGAAGTGGTGCTCCTGGGAATAGAAGGACCATTACAGAACCTGAAATTGCAAACTCACTACCACAGTAAAGCATAGAAAAGGGAATGAATCTTATTTCTTTTGTGAGAATGAAACATGTATGTGTAGCATAGAAAACAACATATAAATTATGTTTTTTCCCATTGAATTTCCCCTTTATTTCCCTTGCCCTGTGAATGAGGAATATAATATTGTGGTACATTGTGTATATATACTGTACCCAGTTGCCATTTCTGGATGTCTGGTTACATAACAGTTCCCATACATTTATGGGTTTAGCTGAGTGTATGTTGATGATGAAGTCATCTGAGGGATACAATTAGATGACAGAATAGAAGGATTGTTCCACTTATCCCATGCGTCTGGAATTCATTTCAGTTTTCTTCTTACTTATGGTTACTAAGAATTCATTCAGAGAATTGCAACCAAGGAGTTTTGAGAATGATTAGTGCCCTATGTGGTTATTGTGCAAACGTCCTTACATAAACTTAGCACTGTCCATTGAGCATTTCCAGAGCTAAAATATAACTAGTGTTGGATAAGGAAAATAGATATAGTGCTAAAGATCATTGCAAATCAATGGAAAAGGGCGCCGAACATCACCTGTAGAGATGGCCGACCTATCTAAAGTTCGTTTCATTTCTGAACTATAGAAGTTCAATAAAATTCTAAAGTTCTATAGTTCGAAAGCAAACCCATTAAAGTGTATGGGGAAAGTTTGTAAAGTTCTAATAAAATACAGGTAAACTTACGTAAATAGCTCTGGGACCTGGGAAATGGTACATGTACATATGACCAAATCCTGTGTAAATACTAATTTCCCCACGATCGCATAATTGTCGGGCTTCAGGATTAAGTTTTGGTAAATTCTAGGGTTTTCACAAATTTGAGGGTTACTGAATGCTACATATGAGGGTTATTGCAAATCCTTTAACCTGCGAATGCAGCGTTTGTTAACCCTTGAATTTGTAACTCTCAGATTTGCAATAATCCTCGAATGTGGTATTCGGTAGCCTTTGCATTCGGTGAGAACCCTCGAATGTACCAAATGCGCATTTTAGGGTTATGGAGTGCTAAATTCGAGGGTTATCGGTTCGAAAACAAGAACGTTTGTAGTTCGGAGAGTTCTAAATAAAGTTTGACTCAAACTCGGGTTCGAGTTCTAGTCCATCCGTTAAATCTGATATGATAATAAAGATGGTACAATATCATTTTCCTTTTACAACTCCTAAAATAAGTGCATTCTTCTGATTTGTATTTAATATTAAATGTAAAGCTCAAACTAATGCATATTTTGCCTGATTTAGGGTGAGGCCACACTGCAATGCACAGGAATCGCGCACAAAATCGCGAGCGTTATCGCACGCGATTGGTGCGCGATTCTTGCGCGTTTCGCGCTCGCGTTTGCGTTTGTGCTTGCGTTTTCGCCTTTCGCGTTATGGCACAGCATGCGTTAACGCACCAAAAATGGTGAACGCATGCGTTACCAGAACGCGAACGGACGCGCAATCGCATGCGCATCGGATTTCCATTTTAGCGAATTTTCCATTTTAGCGAAATTGCGGGCGTAAATGCGAGTGCGAACCGCATGCGCAAACGTAGTGTGACCTAGCCCTTAAAGCATGCTGCTGATTAAAGGTCATGTTCACCCAGGTCCCCCACTCTCTGATGCTTTCCCGGGACGCAGCTGTAAGTCTAGGATGGGTGCCCAACCCAGCCGATGCTGGGGGCCTCACTAGTGGAGTAGCTCCACCCCAGGCGGCCCGGTTACACCCCTTTCCACGCCCTTTCCACGCCCACCCGTAACCTCTGTGGCGTCCGCAAGAAATGCAGCCGGCCACAGGTTGGGCATCACTGGTCTAGAATGTGACAGTGATGTCATAGCCAATCACTTTCAATGGCTGCCCTGATTGCTTTTTTTTTATAAGCTGCACAAGCTCATATAGAGCTCCTAAAAACCGTAAAGCTGCGAGGGACTGGCTAACTTCATTGCCAATATCTCAGCCACTCACAGGCGCCACTGACGGTCCTGCCCCTTCTGTAGCTTCTTTGGGATGGAAAGGTACGGAAGCAGAAACAGCCTGAGGGAACAAGGGCTGGTAAGTAGGTTAAGCAGCACCTAAGGGCCCTATTTGTAAATGCACGGTATTGCAATGTAGTGATACATTAATAATTTATGACTGTGGCGTAAATGTGCGGTCGTACATTTATGCGAACGTTCAGTAGTAGTATACCATGCGGTGTAACCTAGCTCAATGGTATTCAATAGGGATTGTAAATCTGCAATCCCGTTATCAGTAATTTACGATTGTTATTGTTATTTTTGATAACAATCGCATTTAACAATCTCTCTCTAGAAGCAATACCGCACCTTTACAAATAGGGCCTGAGGTTTTTAGGGGGCATTAGCCTTATCCTAAAGTTTTTTAGGGTGGACATACCCTTTAAATAGTAGAAGTCTGAACTGAAAACTGAACTTGCTTTTGTGTTTTGCATTAGCATGTGGTTATATTTATCATTTGTACTGCTCTCTTCTGCTTTTAGCCTGCTTTAACTTTTTACTGGTCTGCTGCAGTTAAGAAAACCTGGTTCAGTTAGACAAGAGGTTTGAATGCTGTATCCCAGGTATCTTTCAAGGTATCACTGCTCGGTACCCTGCAGTGTACAAATATCTTCAAACAAAAAACAAGGAAGGGGACGCTCACGCTATGCATGCTTTACTGCAGAAAACTGCTGTTTATTGCAACTTGTTTCGGACTTTATCAATTGACTTGAATAAAGGACTGGTTGAAGTCTGAAACCTGTCGCAAGAAACAACACTTTTCTGCAGCAAAGCACTTGTTTTTTTATTATTTTAAAAACCCTCGATTATTACATAGCCCCAATGTATTTTATTCCTTTAAAAATGTAAAATAAAACCAAGAGACACTGTCAGAATGACCTGGTATTATGGTTTATATTGGTGATCATAAAATGGGTGATAAAATATGTTATATTAAAGGGAATCTCAACCCATTAATTAAACCTCTTAGTCCTCCACATCCCACCCCCAACCGCCGGGTTATTTTTGCTCTAAAATCCCCAGAAAATTACTTGCATACCTCCGATCCCCCTGGCCTCTGTTCCCGGCTCTCTGCAAGCCGGAACAAGCAGAGAGGGGCAGGACCGGCTGATAATAGTCCATTGGGTTTGCAGTAGCAATAGAGATTGTTTACAAAGGGGACAAACCCCTTGCAGCGCTGCAGTGCAGGAAATAGTCAGAACACAATGATTTCATATAACTATATGGATATATTTATATTAGAGATAGACCCGAACCTGGTTCCAAAGCAGATAATACGGATCTCGGAATTTGCAGATTTCAGACTTTTTTGATTCTTCCAAACCGCAAAACTTTTTTTGAAAATCTAAACTAGATTGCAGAATTGTAAATTTTGGAAATTTCTAGAAAATACGATACGGAATGCCATGAAGTGCATGACGTTTCTGGTACTAAAGAATGTTTTTTTAAAGGGACACTAAACACATTTTGTGTACTTCGTTAAGTTAAGTTCCAGTGTTTCTATTAGTCACAAGGAGGAGGTGGGCTAAGGGCTAGACCACACTTCTGCGTTTTTTCTTCGTTTGTGCTTGCGTTTTTTAAAATCGTTGAAAATGTGGCAACGCACAGAAAACTTGCGTTTTCGGGTGGTTGCGATTGCGATTGTGCGTTCCGCATTTTTAATCGCAATTGCATGTGTTTTCCTATACCTAATGAAAAACGCATGCGCAAACACAACGAAATTGCACATGAAATCGCATGTGATTCAATGTGCGATTGCGTTTGCGCTGCAGTGTGGCCGTGCCCTTAGTGTTCTCACCTCCCTGAATAATAGAAACAGATCGCAATGTACTTAAAACACAGGTTTAGTGTTCCTTGAAGATTTAGGGCACTGATACATGACCATTTCCCTGGTCCCTGAAACAGTATGGGATAGGCACAATCATGCTCCTGCTAGTTATCTCCGTGCTGCTCCTTTCAAACCCCATTCCAAAGGGCCAATATGTCACTGCAAACAAAAAGGGGAACCAGAACACTACTCGGATGAACAGGTGATGAATGGGGGCGAACCCCTATAGTTTATCAGACACAAAGCAATCCAACATTTCAGGTAAGGGTGGATACGTCCCCCCAAAACGTTGGATTGCTTTGTGTCGCGTTCTGGTTCCTCTTTTGTGTTCTCCATTTACAGTAAGTTACCATTGCTATTTATACCTGTACTTTAGGTAGAACTATATCAGATTATTTTTAACTTCCATTGACTTTAATGGGTCCACTTGCCTCGTATTATCTATTTATAAATAGAGGCCTACATTATATGGCTTCTCTATTAACTATTTGCATCTTAAAGGACGACTCCACCCTCATAATTAAAGAAAGAATGGCCTCTTTAAAATATGTTGATATATCATACTTTGTCCTATGAATTCTTACTGTATGCCTGTTATGCTTCTGGAGCCTCATGGAAACTGAACAATTTAACCTGTACTGAGCCTGTTCTGAGCCTGGGCATGCTCAGAAGAGGCAGCTAGGGATTAACATTCAGTCATTGGCTGTGATGTCAACTGTCAAATCCATAACTGACAGTTACTAACTGGAAGAACCAGGAAGCAGAAACAGGGAAACAGGACATTGTGCAGGATTTCAGGTTAGACTTATATAGTTCACATGTTAAACTGTTACAGTTTAAGGTTTTTGGGGTGATTATACCTGTAAATAGTATGTAAAAGTTTATATTGAGGGCTGGACTTGCCCTTTATAATTTTATAAAATTTAGTTAAATATACATGAATTAGTGTAACGGAATTGATGTCATGTATAATGGTGGCCATAGACATCCTGGTCGTATGATATCGGAATATCCCGATATTGTACGACCGTCGCATCATGTATGGAAGATCTTTCAACGATCTTCCAATAATTTTCACATCGGACCAGTTAAAAAAATTTTGGCTGACCAGCAATCCAATCGTACAACCTGCGGATTGCACAATCGGATTGTAGCATCTATGGCCACCATTAATGTGGGGAGATTCCTTCCTATTCACAACCCCTAAGAACTGAGCTTTTTTTTTTTTGGTAAAAAAAAAGTAAACTAAACTTTATACCGAATTTCTACTGTTTATGTCATTTTTATTAGTGTTTGATCGTAATTCATGTCACATACAAGACCCTTTATTAAGGTATTCAGTTGTTGAAAATGAAAGACAACGATTGCAAAGATGATGTCACAGAGGAAAGCTGTACCAAGAGCAAAACAAGCCAGTTTGCTTAACGTATCCACTAATCTTTATAACATGTTCCTGCTTTTTCGGTTTGTAGAAGGAAAATTTCTGTTTTCGGACGAGCAGTTGAAACGTAAGCACATTTAAATAATTGGATTGTGTTAAAACTAGAAAGGGAAAGTTTAAGTATAAACTTTGAATGTGGCTTGAAAAGCTGCATTTGGAAGTAAATGTGTGTGTTTGTGCTGTAGATTTTAAAGGGTATGTCCACCCTCAAAATAATTTTTTATATGTTACTCCCCCTGTCCCCCAGCCCCAACCGCTATTTATTTAATCAGAATGCCCCAACTTTACTTACCTCCCCTCTTTCCCCTGCCGTGCTGCCGACGCTCTGCTTGCGAGAAAATGCAAGCAGAGGGGCGGGACTGGCAGTCGTGTCTGTGATTGGCTGAGCGGCAGCCAATCACAGACCGGCTGCCGGGAGTTCTTTTTCGGCAGAGGAAAGAGGGGAGGTAAGTAAAGTTTGGGGCATTTTCTGATTAAATAAATAGAGCGGTTGGGGCTGGGGGGACAGGGGCAATATACATATAAATGGATTTACCTAGGGGGAGGGAAATGCTAATCGGGAGGGAGAGGGAGGGAGTGGGTGGAGGGGGGGAGGGGGGGGAGAAGGGCTGCAGTACACATGCCAAACTTCTCCCGGAGGCCAGGTAGGAGGCAGAGTCCTATACTCTGCTATCCTCCTGGTGGGCAGTTTTTGGGGCTTTAGGGGGGACTACAGGAGAACCCTATGGACGCTGGATGTGAGGTAAGTATTAAACTACACTACACAGTGGGCCAGTAGTGGGGGGGATTATAGTTTTTGGGGGTGGACATGCCTTTTAAAAACTCAATAATGGCAATTGGACATTGTTTTTACTTGGCTGAAGTAGGAGGGATGAGCCTGATCAACCCCCATACCCTTTGTTTCTTTAGCACCCATACCTGTGTACTTTTGTACTTTTTACTCCCTTCCCTCTTCCTTTCCTTTTAACGACACAGGAGACTTAGCTTTAAAATTAAACGTTAGATTAACAAATACAACCGATATATATATATATATATAATAATATATTACACAAAAGTCTCCAGCACTCAACTCACACATAAATTATAATGAATGGGGTAAAAGTTAGACATGGATGCAAGCAATGAAGGCAATCACCTGCACGTAAGTTCGAATGGATACCTTTAGTTACTTGTTGTACAAACATGCTTAGCTTACACGCCACTTCATGGCAGTATCCAGTGTCAGTATCATGGCGTCCATGTGAAAAAAATATATGTTCCCTGGGGCTACCAGGGAACATATATTTATTTTTTTAATGTAACCTTTTTAACAAATGTGTTCCTAACAACATAAACTTTTGCTACAGTGGAACTTCTGCTCATCAATTGTAAGAGCACCAACTCGATAAGCGCCTATTGTCTTCGCCGCCCCATGTTGGCCCACTGTTGACACCGAACCTGGACTGCCACCCGTGGGCTACTCCACCACCTGTGACACCAGCCAGCTTCCAGTGACCCACCGCTCCTTGCTGTGTCATTGTTTTCAAGACCTGAAATAACAAGTAATCACAAACCCACAGGGGGGGCGGACATGGAACCTGTTCTCTCCTCACTTGCCTCATTCTTCCTACATCTGTCCTCCCTTCTCCCTCACTTTTTATACATTCTTTGCAACATTGTTTCCGTCTCTCCCTCCAGTCCTGGCTGCTATTTCTCCCTTCAATCCCTAACTTTGCCTTTTTCAAATCTGCCTGCCAACATCTTGCTTTTTCTCTCTCTTTCCTTTCTTATGCCTAGCTCTGCCTTTTTTAACTTCTTGCCTATAAATCCCTATTCTTAACCACGTTCCCTCTCCCCCTCTTCCATGTGTCCTTTGCTTTAAGGCTATGACTTCTACCCTTTAAATGTGGCTATCACATGAATGAATGGGTAGGTAAGTTGGTGTGTGTACTCGTGTTTGGGTATAAAAAACAAACTTTTTTGATGATTGGTCAAATTTGTTTTTGTTACCCTTTAAGTATGGCTGCAACAGAAATGGAGGGGTAGATCAGTAGGTGTGTGTACCTGTGTCAGGTTGGAGGTTAAAAAAAACACAACTTTTTTGATAATGGTCAAATTATTGTTTTTTTAACTTTATTTACCCTAATATGGCTGCAATAGTAATGGAGGGGTTGGTCGGTAGGTGTGTGCGGTTGCGGGTATGTGTTTTTGCATGTATGACCATATAACTAACTTTTATTGATGATATATCAAAATTTTTTTTTTAAACTTTATTTACCACTTTATGTATGGCTGCCACAGGAATGGAAGGGTAGGTCAGTAGGTGTGTGTACCCGTGTGAGGTTGAGGGTATGTGTTTTTGCATGTATACCATATAGCCATGGGAATGGAAAGGTAGGATGGTGTACCTGTGTGTGTGTGTGTGGGTGGGTGTGTGTGGTGTGTGTGTGTGTGTGTGTGTGTGTGTGTGTGTGGTGGTGTGTGTGTGTGTGTGTGTGTGTTTGTGTGTTGTGTGTGTGTGTGTGTGTTGTGTGGGTGTGTGTGTGTGGTGTGTGGTGTGTGTGGTGTGTGTGTGTGGGGGGGGTTTCGCTTTGTTTTTTTGACCTGAAACACCTGTTTTGATCTCTACACTCTTAAACTCCACTCTCCCCTTGAAGATTGTTCCAATTATAGTCTATGGGGAAAATATGTCCCATATTCACAGATAACACAGATATCCTTCTGTGATTCCTTAGCTAGGTAATAGCACTTCTCCTATATGCCCCCGCACGTCTGTACCAAATTTCTTGTCTCTAGCTCAAAAACTGTGGGAGATATCAGTCCAAAAAAGCAAAAATAAACCGAAGAAGAAGAAGAATTAAAAAGAAAAGTAATTGGCTCTTCAAGCCAAATAATGACAGTTAACAATTAGTTTATAATGTTCAGAATCCAATATATTGTATATACGGTATATATACCACAATATGTGATTGATATTGAATGTGAATCAAGTTTCTTAGTTTAAAAAAGCTTTTTTAAAGGGCATGTCCACCCCCAAAATTATAATTTAACCCACTACTGGCCCCCATCTGTAGTGTAATAAATCCTTACCTCACATCCCTGCTCCAAATGGCTGCCCTGCAATGCCCCTCCAAAGTCCAGAAAACTGGCCACCAGGAGCCTAGCAGAGTCCATATAGGACTCTGCCTCCTGTCTCTCCTCTGGGAGAATTTTGTCATCCCAGTTCAGCCCTCTCCCCTCCCCTCTCCCACCCATTTTCCTACCTCCCCCTAGCTACAATCCCCTTGGCCATATAGTAGGGCTTCCTCCGCCAGCCCCAACCGCCATAATAGATTTATCAGAAAGTCCCCCCAACTCTACTTACCTAACCTCTCTGCCCGGTGTTTCTAAACAGCCGGCAACCGTGTCCGTGATTGGCTGCTTCTCAGCCAATCAGGAGCACGGCTGCTGGTCCAGCCCCCTGCTTGCAGTTTCATGCAAGCAGAAGGCCGGGCAAAGGATAGAGGGAAGGTAAGTAAAAATCGAGACAGTTTCTGATAATTTTATTATGGTGGTTGAAGCACTACAATATAGCAAAAAAAATTTAAAGGGTGACATGCCCTTTAAAACATAAGACTCTATGTATAATAAGTAATATATGTGTAATCCGTTGTATGATCCCCAATAGGTTATTCTACCAGCTCATTTAAAACCACCTCAATCAGCTTGGTTCTTCGCTCACTGATTGCCTGTGTGGGTTTGGTATATTAATCTCTCTTTATTACTGGTGAGTATTTTTTTTATCATGAATAAACGAAAAGATGAAACAATCCATGTTGAAGTTACATGAGTTTTTTTTGCTTGTGAAGGTTCTCATTCATCCAGGTCATGGTATACTGTTGTATTCAATTAGATCAACTGGACTTGAAATGTAGTTCTTGAAGACGTTTCACTAGTCATCCGACTGGCTTTCTCAATTCAGAATGACTTGTACAAGAATCTGTGGCAATTATGTATTAACACCTTACTCTGGGCATTCCTATAACACCTCTTAGCCACTATCTAATCACACCCTTAACACCTGGCTGTGATATGCTAATTGGGATTTTCCAGGGTACATAATTGCCACAGATTCTTGTACAAGTCATTCTGAATTGAGAAGCCCGTCGATTTCTTGAAGACGTTTCGCTAGTCATCCGACTGGCTTTCTCAATTCAGAATGACTTGTACAAGAATCTGTGGCAATTATGTATTAACACCTTACTCTGGGCATTCCTAAACACCTCTTAGCCACTATCTAATCACACCCTTAACACCTGGCTGTGATACTAATTGGGATTTTCCAGGGTACATAATTGCCACAGATTCTTGTACAATGATATTCTGAATTGAGAAAGCCAGTCGATGACTAGCGAACGTCTTCAAGAACTACATTTCAAGTCCAGTTGATCTAATTGAATACAACAGATATATCTGTAAGATTCTGCCTGTATTTTTTTTTTTTTTTTTTAAGGATTAGGTTACACAGTACAGAGCATTCTCCCTATATTAAAAGAGAAATTTTCCAGAGCATAAAGAGTAATCCCAACATCAGTAAACGTTATTCACCAACACTCATTCGCATCCGACAGAATCGTCCCTTTCTCGTTCATGTGTTTACCCAGCTTTAACACATAACATATAAAAAGACAATTATTGGTGGTATCTACCAGACGCACTGCTCGGTGCCAGGAAGTGAGACAGCCGCCAAGTATGACGTCAGCCAGCAGATGCTCACTAAGTTGAGTGACTAGAGTATAAGCCGAGGTTTGGTTTTCAGGCTATTTTTAAAACATCGGCTTATACTCGAGTATATCGCTTTTTAGATTCATGCACACTGCTCTTTATAATATATCCATTTACACTACATGTAACATTTATTCTTGGTGTCAAACATGTTTTATTAAGTGGATTCACACATAGGAGACGCGTAATAGATAAATGTTTCCATAAATCAGGGGTTACTAGTTATTTTCCCACTAGTTTGAACTAGTCATAGTCTGTTTTACTATATTTTTAAATGCAACTATGAATAAGAGACGAGTTTTAAAGCTAGATGACCGAGTCTTTAATTCGAGGACCAAGAGTGCGGACCAAAAGTTCAGAGTGAATACATTTGAATACTTACCCATAGTCTGAACTAGCTTTTACATGTTGTAGAAGCTTCACTGCACCATTGCAGAAAATATTTTGGACTAGATAACATGCAAATTTAAAGAGGAAGTTCAGTGCAAATACATATGTTTGACTTCCTGTTTGCATGGCCCTAGTAGAGACCGTTATGGTCTTGCCCTTGACCCAGCGCCTGGGTTGATTCAGTTGCTCATAAGATCTGAGCATGTTTGCCTATCCAACAGCCAATCAGCGAGAATGACTGTTAGGAACATTCCAAGGATGTGGTGTATCCTGGGAAGAAAAGGACCGTTACAACCTGAAATGTCACTCACTTTGTCAACAGCAGGGAACAGCAAAGGGAATAAAATCAACCGATTTTTCAAATGGGAGCGAATATGTAGAATAACTAGAAGGCATTACACAAACTAACAATTAACAATATTGATAATTCACTGAACTGTCCCTTTAAGAAACTCTAAAAAAAGGAAAACTTTCATGAAAGATTTCATCAATCCAGTGACATAGTCCAGTTGATTCAACTGAATACCACGATATACTATAACCTGAATAAATGCATATGGCAGAGGAAAATATTTTTTTTTTGTAAAAACAGAAAAAAAATTAATACCAAACAGCAAGCAAAGACTTTCACTTTTTTTTGGACCTAACAAAAGGAAGTTTCCTGTGAGTGTAACGAACTTGTAAGTGTCCCTTTCTCTTAAGGACCTTGATCTCAAGGACATAAAAAAAGACACTTAATCATTTGATGGTTGTATGGTGTGTGTGAAATTTTGAAAATAAGGATTGTTTGACAGTTTGAAAATAAGGATTGTTTGTACTGTTAAAAACTATGTGTGCAGGATTGAGTGTGCAGTAAGCAGACTATATCTTCTCTTCCAGTTAAAGGGTGTCTGTGGACTTCTATATTCTAGTATTGTACCTGTTGTAATCACAAACAGGCTGTGAAAGGGTTAAAAAGTGTTGTTTTTTTTTCCCTCTCTTTCTGGCTCTTGCACTAATTGGTGTGGGGGTTGGGGCCTATTAGTTAAATAGGATTCACAGTTGTTGGGCCTTTTTTTGGACCTACAACAAGGAAGTTTCCTGTGAGTGTAACGAACTTGTGGTGTCCCTTTCTCTTAAGGACCTTGATCTCAAGGACATAAAAAAAGGACTTGAAACAAGAAGGGCAATTAAATAAGGTTTGTGCGTCACTGTGTTGGTGTGGTGTATAGAAGGGACAGTTTTGAAAGTACCATGCAATGTGCATCGTGCCACATGTATAGGAACCTGGAGCAGACGTTCCGGGGAACCTATGTCTGTGTCAGTTGTGAGTGGGTTGCCCGTTTGGAAGCTAGGTGGAGAGTCTAAGGGGGCAGCTGCGAGCAGATTGCGGGGATTGGCAGAACTGGGGGGTCAGCAGGCACTGGCTGGGGCCAGTATAAGGTGGGTGGAAGAGGACAAGAAAGGATGAGGAAGGAGGTAGTTTTGTTAGGGTTACTAGGGGAAGTGGGGGACGGAAGAGTAGGGGGGCTTCTTCCCAGATGGTCCATCCCAACAGATTTGCCGCCTTAGGTAATGAAGTGGAGGAGACACCTCGAATTAGCGTGTATGGAGGGGGCTAGTCCCTTGAGCACCCAGGGGACTGCCATCTCTGATACAAGGGAGGAGGAACGAAGGGTCAGAATGCAAGGCAGGTGGTAGTGGTAGGGGACTCCATTAAGGAAGTAGATAGGGTAATCTGCCGCCAGACCCTACATGCCGAACTGTGTGTTGCCTGCCTGTTGCTAGGGTTCGGCATGTGGTGATCGTGTAGACAGATTATTGGTGGGCCGGGGTGTGACCCGGCGGTCTTGGTTCACATTGGTGCCAATGACAAGGTAGAGGTGGAGGTGAGGTCCTTAAATATGATTTCCGAGAACTAGGGGCCAAGATAAAAGCAAGGACCTCCAGGGTAGTGTTTTCAGAAATACTACCGCAGCCACGTCTAAGCCAGGGAGACAGCGGGAGCTTAGGAGCATTAATGCGTGGCTAAGAGAGTGGTGGTAAGAAAGGGTTTGGGTTTATTGAGAACTGGGCAGACTTTGCGGTCGGCTACAGGCTCTTTAGTAGGGATGGGTTTGCACTCACTGATGTGGTGCAGCGTTTTAGGGGAGAAGATGGCTAAGGGTTGGAGGAGATTTTAAACAGGTTGGGGGGGGGGAGGGTTTACAGTCCACTGGGATAGATTGTCCAGGAGGAAAGCAGGGTGTAGATAGGCCAGTGGTGGGTGGAAGGGGGGTGGGCTAGCATAGGGGATAGGGAGGAATGTGTATCAAAGTGTAGGAATAAATTACAGGATCTAATCTAAAATGTATATTTGCAAATGCGAGAAGCCTGGCTGACAAAATGGGGTGAATTGGAAATGATGGCATTGAATGAAAAGTATGATGTAATAGGTATAGCAGAGCAAAACGTGGTTGAACAGTTCTCACGACTGGGCTGTAAATATAGAAGGATATGCCTTATTTAGGCAGTCAGAAAAAAAAGGAAAGGGGGAGGAGTATGTGTATATGTAAAAAGAATTGAAGCCAAATTGAAAAGAAGAGATAGCTGGTGATATGGATGATAAAGTGGAGGCAATATGGATGAAATTAGGCAACAGGAAGGGGGGTAATGTCTTTGTTGGTGTCTGCTATAAGCCGCCAAATGCTAGCAGAGAGGAGGTGAGTCAACTTCATATGCAGTTGGCAAGGGCTGCAAGTTTGGGGAGTGTGCTCATTATGGGGGACTTCAATTACCCTGACATTGATTGGTGTGGTGGATCTGCCATCACAGAAAAAGGCGAGTTCCTGAATTTGCTGCAGGATAATTTTCTCTCACAGGTGTTTGAGGTTCCTACTAGAAAAGGAGCTCTTTTGGATCTGGTAAATTCTAACATTGTGGAGCGCATTATAGATATAAGTAACTGAGGCTTAGGGAAGTGACCATGAAATAGTGGATTTGGCTTGTTTTCGAAAGGAAAGTGCGCTGGGTTAACAAAGACATTTATTCAGGAAAGCAAATTTCCCAGGTTTAAAAGCAGCTCTTCAAATGTCAACTGGAATGTATTATCAGGTAAAGGTACTCGAACGAAGTGGACTGTGTTCAAGGGGATTTTAAGCCAGTTCACATCTAAATTATACCCTTGGGAAATAAATGTAAAAAAATAAATCCGCGCCCATGTGGCTGAATTCTGATGTAAAGAGGCAAATGGTAAGGAAGAAAAAGGCATTTAAAACCTTTAAGGCCGAGGAACGGAAAGGGCCTTTAGGGATTATAAAAACTAAACAAGGAGTGTAGAAAGCATCAAACTAGCTAAAATTAATAATGAAGTTAGGATAGCTGAAGAAGCATCACTAAGCCTAAACATTTTTTAAGTATTTAATAGTAAGAAGATGAGGACTGAGAATGTGGCACCATTAATTAATGGGGATAAGTTGTTACGGAGGATGGCGATAAAGCAAATGTCTTGAATAATTTTTTTCCTCTGTATACACTATAGAGAAATCCAAGTACAGATATCATAGAGTATAGTAGCAATAAAGGTATACAAGATTCAAGTTCACTTTGGTTAACCGAGGATATGGTACAGAAAGAACTAAATAAGGTTAATATTAGTAAATCTCCTGGACCGGATAAAATACATCCTCGGGTACTTAAGGCTAATTTCAGTTTTATCTAGGCCATTGTTTCTTATTTTTGCTGATTCCCTCATGTCTGGTGGTGTGCCTCTGGATTGGAAAAAGGCTGATGTTATTCCAATATTCAAAAAGGGTAGTCGTTCACAGCCGGGTAATTACAGGCCTGTAAGTTTAACTTCAGTGGTGGGGAAGATCCTGGAAGTTTAAAGGGAACATGTTCTAGAATGTTTCAAGGACTGACATTATAAGTAGTAACCGCATGGATTTAGGAGGAATAGATCTTGTCAAACTAACTTGCTTGGCTTTTATGAGGAAGTAAGTAGAATTTTTAGACTCTGGTATAGCAGTAGATGTAGTTTACTTGGATTTTGCAAGGCTTTTGATACAGTCCCCCATAGGCGACTAATGAATAGCTAAGTCTGTTGGTCTGGGGAGTCCATTGTACATGGATGAAAATGGGTTAAAGAATAGGATGCAGAGATTAGTTGTTAATGGGGCTTCATCATTATGACTAAAGTGCTAAGTGGGGTGCCACAGGGTTCGGTGTTGGGCCGCTTCTATTTAATCTATTTATTATGATTTGGAAGTGGGTATTGTCAGCAAGGTTTCTGTGTTTGCTGACGACACAAAACTTTGTCGACCATTAAAAACTTCAGAGGATGTGCATCGTTGCAAGGGGATCTAGATAGATTATCACATTGGGCTGCTAAGTGGCAGATGAAATTCAATGTTGATAAATGTAGGTGATGCATTTTGGACTTAAAAATACTTGTGCTACTATACTATAAATGGCTCTGTGTTAGTGAATCCCTGTTGGAAAGGGATCTTGGAGTTTTGTGGATAACAAACTTAAAGGTAGCAAGCAGTGCCAGGCGGAAACACCAGCCTTGTCTTGTTTAAAGCGAGGTAGGATTCAAGGGAGGAAAATGTAATTCTCCCTCTTTACAAAACTTGGTAAGGCCTCATTTGGAATAGCAGTGCAATTTGGAATCCTGTGTACAAAAAGGACATCTTTGAAATGGAAAGGGTTTCAGAGAAGGGCAACTAAATAATAAGGGATTGGGGGAGCTTGAATATGAAGAGAGACTGGTAAAGTTACAATTATGTACGCTGGAGAAAAGGCGCTTGCGTGGGAATATATAACTGTGTATAAATACATTAACGGCCATACAATAAACTATCTGGGGCATTGTTCACCAATAAACATGTCAAAGGACACGAGGCATCCCTTAAGACTTGAAAAAAAAGGTTTAGGCTTCAAGCTCGGAAAGGGTTTTTCACTGTGAGAACGGTAAGGCTATGGAACTGTCTTCCAGTGGACGTTGTAATGGCAGGTTCATTGGTCAGTTTCAAAAAAAGCTGGATGAGTTTCTGCAAACAAGGAATGTTGCAAGTTACTGGTATTGATCATAAGAGTAGGTTATTCCAGGGAAATTTCCGATTGCCACTTGGAGTCAGGAAGGAATTTTTTCCCCCTTCATAAATTTGGTGGGTTTTTTTTGCCTCCCTGATCAACATAGCCAGGATGAGGATATTGCTAGATGGGTTGGACTGGATGGACGTATGTCTTTATTCAACCTCAAATACTATACAAGCTTTTAGAGCTCTAGCCTCCTCATTTACGTAAATTTAAAGATGAAAGTTGAAGTCACAGAGTACAAAATCTTCCTATACTCTGTGACTTTAGCTTTCATCTGTAAATAGCCTATGGAGTCTACATTCTGTCTCAAAGATTATAATTATAAAACTTTTAGTTCGCCATTACAAAATATTTAATTTTTTTCCTACAACCTTTTCTTTAGCTAGCACAGTACAAAAGTCTTGTGTTTTTCTTCAGCCATTTAAATCACTGTATAGTCTGACCAAGTTTCTTCTATTAGAAGGAGATCAGAGTAGCCTCTCAGCTACTCCTCTTCCTGCTTGTCGTAAAGGAGCGACGTGACACCAACGCCCAGTGAGACGGCCTGACGTGCAAGCAGCGAATCTCCTGCTCCTGTTTTTGCTCGAAACGAAGCAGGGGGCAGCACCTAGATGGCGAGGGACTGGGTCAGTTCAGGAGCATCTTTGGCTAAGTTAGTAATGAGAAACTAGTAGGTATCTGGTCTGGCTGACTTGCCTTTCAGTATCCAGCATAACTATCGCCCACCCTTATCAGACGTGTTGATTGTTACACTAGAATCCGATGCTAATTTGTCCAATACCATCTCTCCTCCCTTGAGCAATTTCTTATTTTTATTATTTCCAAGGGTATCGACCAGCCCTTGTATGTCCTCTGGACATTTTTAATATTGTCTCAACCGAAAGACAGGTGGTAGGTGGCACACATATTTTTAACCTTAAGACTAAAATCTTCCAGAGTTAAACAACCGGTTTTCGTGTATTCAGTGGTACACAAGGGTCCGATAAGGGTGGGGCGATCGTTATACTGGATACTGAATTCTATGATATATGAATTTTAGCCAATTATCTGATATGGAGGTCTACTGTAAATTGCAGGGGGATCCTCTAAATATCAGTGATAAAATTTGTAATATTGCTGAATGAATATTTGAGATGGGTGTGATTACAACCGATTTGAAAAAAGGTCTTATAGTCAAAGATCCCAGAACCCCTACATTGTACACCTTGCCCAAGGTGCACAAAACCCTACGGCACCTCCGGCCGCCCAATTGTGCGGGATTGAGTCAGTGTTCAATCCTTTGGCTGTCATGTTAGATAGGGTACTGGGACCTCGGCGTGAAAAAACCCTTGTACATTAGGGACAGTTTTGACTTTTTGGAAAAATGTAATAAGTCGATGTTGGGAATTTGGAGGATGTAGTAATGGTGACTTTTGATGTTGCCGTCTATATACCTCTATCCCACATTAGACGTATGATGGCTGTTAAATGGTTGTTACAAATGGAGGCCTTATATGATGAAAAAACTTTGGACTTCTTCTTAGATGTACTGAAGATTATTCTGACAAGGAACTACTTCTCCTTTAAGGATGCATACTATTTGCTGCTCAGGGGAACCGCAATGGGGTCCAACTCGCTCCCTCCTATGCCAATGCTTTTAAGGCCTGGCTTGAGGACGGACGCTCTATCATCGTGATCTCTACCGACACATTGTGTAGCCTGGTGGAGATTTATTGATGATGTGTTCTGGGAGGGTGACGTTGATTCCCTGTCGCGGTTCCACCTGGCGCTCAATGGGATGCATCCAGCAATAAGAATTATACTATGGAATTGTATTAACTGTATTAACTTTTTGGACATAACTGTGTACAAGGACCAGGGACTCCAAACTAAATTGTTTATAAGCCGACAGACAGAATTAGTTGTTGCATTTTGAAAGTCGCATCCTTTACATACAAAAAGAGGGCTATTCTAGTTCACTAGCATACAGGTTAGTTAGTAGAGCAATTTAAATTGATCAGATGCACATAATGGAAAATAAATTTAGAAGGAGGGGTTATCCCATGGATATTATCAAGGAAGCTAGGAATAAAGTACAGAATAAAGTGGATAAACGAGCAAAACAGGAAACAAAACCCAGATTGATGTTTATTACCAACTTTAATGAGATGAGTGGTGGGATTTCTAATATATTAAGGAAAATTGGAGTATTTTGAGAAATGCTTGTCCTGATATAATTGAGTTTCAGGCCCCCCCCCCCATGATGTCATATAAAAGGAATAGGACAATAGGTTCCAGAGTAGTTAGCTCTGGTTCCAACAGGGATGTACATTCTGAGATAAAGAGGGGAACTACTGGTTGACTAAGGCCCGAGATGGATGCGACCATATTACAATTTATCTACTGTCCCCTGACATTAAGGGTAATACATTCACTGTACCCCATTCAGGAGAGATCATTCATGTGAAAGTTAGTCACACATGTGACACCAAATTTGTAATATATGTATTGTATGTCCATGCGGCCTATTACATGTAGAGAAACTACACAAAAGATTAAAATGAGGACCCAACATAGGTCCTCGGTTAATACTAAACAGACACATTTACCCTTGCCTAAACATTATGTAGACGGGACACTTACGCCACTGAAATTAGGTTTATGATACTGGAACCATACCCACAACTATATTGGAATAGGGAACATCGACTGAAATGTAGGGAAGTTTGGTGGATTAAAAGGTTGGGTTCCCTATATCCCATGGATTGAATAGGGATTATAATTTATACTTGTTTTTGTAGACTTCTTAGGTCCCTGGTCCAGGGAAATTTCCACAGAATATATAAGGGGTAATATGGTAAAATGGAACCAAATGGTTGCCTTAATTCATATGTGATGTCATATCCTGTCCATGATTTATATTAGGATGGGCCTTGTTGGCCATTCATTGTCATGTTCTCATGCCTGATGAAGGGTAATATGGACCCAAACGTTGCTATTATGAGAATGTTTGATTATATGGAATACAACTTATATTATTGAAAATTGAGTGCTGCTCCTTCCTGTGTCTTTTTGGATAGAATTGGGGATACAGCTCCCTATCTGGAGATTTGCCACCAACATGCACTAATATCGGAATTGACTTGGTGTGCTGCTACATTTTGTTGGAGTATATATATATATATATTAATATATATATATATATATATATATATATATATATATATATATACACACAACATACATACATACACCCACACCACTGAGCAATAGGTATAAATAAAACTTCTCTAGATCTTATACGGCAAGTCTGTGCATCACCTTTTAATAGATGACAGCACAGTCGTTACAAATATACCCATCACACAGATTCATTAAAGTATAGTTTTCAGAATACCCATTTATACAGCATAAAGGGAAAGTATAAAACCTGCAGTCTCTAAATTGCTGCAGGTATAGTTTACATAGGAAATGTTTAATTATAAAGGAGGTGGTGAAATGTGCAAGAATTCACTGGTTTTACTATGGTGTGCATGGTTTATGAAAGGAGATATCATCTAGAGGAAGGACTCTTCAGGGAGACTAACCTAAAAAGCGATCAGATTTCGCAACAAGCAAAAGGCTCGGTAACCAGTCCGATATTTCAGTCAATTGATTGACAATATTTGGTAAAGGTAGTTTTGCTGTGAATGACCGATTTTGGTCAAACTTTCTATCTAACCGGCGAAAGTTCAATCGGACTGTCGTTACATTTTAGCTGTACATGCGGTCTTCAATGGACCTCACAGCTCTACCTACAGCTGTAGTGCAGGTATCCCACCCCTCCTGGCAGTTCCTGGAGTCTCACGCACACCCGCGAGCCCCACCCAAAATTATTATAAAAGGAAGATTTATCCTGGACCAATGAATGCTGCCCAATGTGAGTCAGATGGATATGGACTTTCCTTGCAAATGAATTGTAGATATTAATCCAACCAGTATAAAAATTTACCTTCTAGATTTATACTAATAAAATAATAGCACAAAAACTTTTACAAATAAAGATACAGACCTGACTGGGATGTAGAAGGATGGCATTGTAATATTTAATTAGAATTATCAATCTGGTGTCTTCAGCATTAACTGCTCCCCTACCCATAACCCTCTGTTATGGTACCTACTCACTGTATCTTTAACGGTCTCCCATAATGCAAGTTTAGAAAGTGGGTGGCTATTCAAATGTATACTCTGCTGGACATAGTTATAAAACAATGATAGCTTAACAATAGATCTCCAGATGTTAAAAAACTACAACTTTTGAATTTTAGGCTGGTACACACAAGCTGATTTTTCAGCCCAACCAACAGATACTTTCTCCACGTATTGGTTTGTTGGGGTGCTAAAAAAATCTCCAAGAACTACATTTCAAGTCCAGTTGATCTAATCACACCCTTAACACCTGGCTGTGATATGCTATTGGGATTTTCCAGGGTACATAATTGCCACAGATTCTTGTACAAGTCATTCTGAATTGAGAAAGCCAGTCGGATGACTAGCGAAACGTCTTCAAGAACTACATTTCAAGTCCAGTTGATCTAATTGAATACAACAGATATATCTGTAAGATTCTGCCTGTATTTTTTTTTTTTTTTTTTTAAGGATTAGGTTACACAGTACAGAGCATTCTCCCTATATTAAAAGAGAAATTTTCCAGAGCATAAAAGAGTAATCCCAACAATCAGTAAACGTTATTCACCAACACTCATTCGCATCCGACAGAATCGTCCCTTTCTCGTTCATGTGTTTACCCAGCTTTAACAACATAACATATAAAAAGACAATTATTGGTGGTATCTACCAGACGTCACTGCTCGGTGCCAGGAAGTGAGACAGACGCCAAGTAGTGACGTCAGCCAGCAGATGCTCACTAAGTTGAGTGACTAGAGTATAAGCCGAGGTTTGGTTTTCAGGCTATTTTTAAAACATCGGCTTATACTCGAGTATATACGCTATTTAGATTCATGCACACTGCTCTTATAAATATATCCATTTACACTACATGTAACATTTATTCTTGGTGTCAAACATGTTTTATTAAGTGGATTCACACATAGGAGACTGCGTAATAGATAAATGTTTCCATAAATCAGGGGTTACTAGTTATTTTCCCACTAGTTTGAACTAGTCATAGTCTGTTTTACTATATTTTTAAATGCAACTATGAATAAAGATCAGAGTTTTAAAGCTAGATGACCGAGTCTTTAATTCGAGGACCAAGGAGTGCGGACCAAAAGTTCAGAGTGAATACATTTGAATACTTACCATAGTCTGAACTAGCTTTTACAGTTTTGTAGAAGCTTCACTGCACCATTGCAGAAAATATTTTGGACTAGATAACATGCAAATTTAAAGAGGAAGTTCAGTGCAAATACATATGTTTGACTTCCTGTTTGCATGGCCCTAGTAGAGACCGTTATGGTCTTGCCCTTGACCCAGCGCCTGGGTTGATTCAGTTGCTCAGTAAAGATCTGAGCATGTTTGACCTATCCAACAGCCAATCAGCAGAAATGACTGTTAGGAACATTCCAAGGATGTGGTGTATCCTGGGAAGAAGAAGGACCGTTACAACCTGAAATGTCAGCTCACTTTGTCAACAGCAGGGAACAGCAAAGGGAATGAAATCAACCGATTTTTCAAAATGGGAGCGAATATGTAGAATAACTAAGAAGGCATTACACAAACTAACAATTTAACAAATATTGATAATTTCCACTGAACTGTCCCTTTAAGAAACTCTAAAAAAAGGAAAACTTTCATGAAAGATTTCATCAATCCAGTGACATAGTCCAGTTGATTCAACTGAATACCACAGATATACTATAACCTGAATAAATGCATATGGCAGAGGAAAATATTTTTTTTTTGTAAAAACAGAAAAAAAAATTAATACCAAACAGCAAGCAAAGACTTTCACTTTTTTTTGGACCTAACAAAAGGAAGTTTCCTGTGAGTGTAACGAACTTGTAAGTGTCCCTTTCTCTTAAGGACCTTGATCTCAAGGACATAAAAAAAGGACACTTAATCATTTGATGGTTGTATGGTGTGTGTGAAAGTTTGAAAATAAGGATTGTTTGACAGTTTGAAAATAAGGATTGTTTGTACTGTTAAAAACTATGTGTGCAGGATTGAGTGTGCAGTAAGCAGACTAATCTTTCTTCTTCCAGTTAAAGGGGTGTGCTGGACTTCTATATTCTAGTATTGTACCTGTTGTAATCACAAACAGGCTGTGAAAGGGTTAAAAAGTGTTTGGTTTTTTTCCCTCTCTTTCTGGCTCTTGCACTAATTGGTGTGGGGGTTGGGGCCTATTAGTTAAATAGGATTCACAGTTGTTGGGCCTGTGGTTTGGACCTAACAAAAGGAAGTTTCCTGTGAGTGTAACGAACTTGTGAGTGTCCCTTTCTCTTAAGGACCTTGATCTCAAGGACATAAAAAAAGGACATTGAAACAAGAAGGGCAATTAAATAAGGTTTGTGCGTCACTGTGTTGGTGTGGTGTATTAGAAGGGACAGTTTTGAAAGTACCATGCAATGTGCATCGTGCCACATGTATAGGAACCTGGAGCAGACGTTCCGGGGAACCTATGTCTGTGTCAGGTGTGAGTGGGTTGCCCGTTTGGAAGCTGAGGTGGAGAGTCTAAGGGGGCAGCTTGCAGCATTGCGGGGATTGGCAGAACTGGGGGGTCAGCAGGCACTGGCTGGGGCCAGTATAGAGGTGGGTGGAAGAGGGACAAGAAAGGATGAGGAAGGAGGTAGTTTTGTTAGGGTTACTAGGGGAAGTGGGGGACGGAAGAGTAGGGGGGCTTCTTCCCAGATTGTCCATCCCAACAGATTTGCCGCCTTAGGTAATGAAGTGGAGGAGGACACCTCGGAATTAGCGTGTATGGAGGGGGCTAGTCCCTTGAGCACCCAGGGGACTGCCATCTCTGATACAAGGGAGGAGGAACGAAGGGTCAGGAATGCAAGGCAGGTGGTAGTGGTAGGGGACTCCATTATAAGGAAGGTAGATAGGGTAATCTGCCGCCAAGACCCTACATGCCGAACTGTGTGTTGCCTGCCTGGTGCTAGGGTTCGGCATGTGGTGGATCGTGTAGACAGATTATTGGGTGGGGCCGGGTGTGACCCGGCGGTCTTGGTTCACATTGGTGCCAATGACAAAGGTAGAGGTGGAGGTGAGGTCCTTAAATATGATTTCCGAGAACTAGGGGCCAAGATAAAAGCAAGGACCTCCAGGGTAGTGTTTTCAGAAATACTACCGCAGCCACGTGCTAAGCCAGGGAGACAGCGGGAGCTTAGGAGCATTAATGCGTGGCTAAGAGAGTGGTGTAAGGAAGAAGGGTTTGGGTTTATTGAGAACTGGGCAGACTTTGCGGTCGGCTACAGGCTCTTTAGTAGGGATGGGTTGCACCTCACTGATGGTGGTGCAGCTGTTTTAGGGGAGAAGATGGCTAGAGGGTTGGAGGAGATTTTAAACTAGGTTTGGGGGGGGAGGGTATTAGCAGTCTCACTGGGATAGATTGTCCAGGAGGAAAGCAGGGTGTAGATAGGCCAGTGGTGGGTGGAAAGGGGGGTGGGGCTAGCATAGGGGATAGGGAGGAATGTGTATCAAAGTGTAGGAATAAATTACAGGATCATAATCTAAAATGTATATTTGCAAATGCGAGAAGCCTGGCTGACAAAATGGGTGAATTGGAAATGATGGCATTGAATGAAAAGTATGATGTAATAGGTATAGCAGAAACGTGGTTGAACAGTTCTCACGACTGGGCTGTAAATATAGAAGGATATGCCTTATTTAGGCAGGTCAGAAAAAAAAAGGAAAGGGGGAGGAGTATGTGTATATGTTAAAAAAGAATTGAAGCCAAATTGAAAAGAAGAGATAGCTGGTGATATGGATGATAAAGTGGAGGCAATATGGATGGAATTAGGCAACAGGAAAGGGGGTAATGTCATTGTTGGTGTCTGCTATAAGCCGCCAAATGCTAGCAGAGAGGAGGTGAGTCAACTTCATATGCAGTTGGCAAGGGCTGCAAGTTTGGGGAGTGTGCTCATTATGGGGGACTTCAATTACCCTGACATTGATTGGTGTGGTGGATCTGCCATCACAGAAAAAGGCGATGAGTTCCTGAATTTGCTGCAGGATAATTTTCTCTCACAGGTGGTTGAGGTTCCTACTAGAAAAGGAGCTCTGTTGGATCTGGTAATATCTAACATTGTGGAGCGCATTATAGATATAAAGGTAACTGGAGGCTTAGGGAATAGTGACCATGAAATAGTGGCATTTGGACTTTGTTTTCGAAAGGAAAAGTGCGCTGGGTTAACAAAGACATTTAATTTCAGGAAAGCAAATTTTCCCAGGTTAAAAGCAGCTCTTCAGAATGTCAACTGGGATAATGTATTATCAGGTAAAGGTACTGAACAGAAGTGGACTGTGTTCAAGGGGATTTTAAGCCAGTTCACATCTAAATTTATACCCTTGGGAAATAAATGTAAAAAAAATAAATCCGCGCCCATGTGGCTGAATTCTGATGTAAAGAGGCAAATGGTAAGGAAGAAAAAGGCATTTAAAACCTTTAAGGCCGAGGGAACGGAAAGGGCCTTTAGGGATTATAAAAACTGTAACAAGGAGTGTAAGAAAGCAATCAAACTAGCTAAAATTAATAATGAAGTTAGGATAGCTGAAGAAAGCATCACTAAGCCTAAACATTTTTTTAAGTATATTAATAGTAAGAAGATGAGGACTGAGAATGTGGCACCATTAATTAATGGGGATAAGTTAGTTACGGAGGATGGCGATAAAGCAAATGTCTTGAATAATTTTTTTCCCTCTGTATACACTATAGAAGAAGATCCAAGTACAGATATCATAGAGTATAGTAGCAATAAAGGTATACAAGATTCAAGTTCACTTTGGTTAACCGAGGATATGGTACAGAAAGAACTAAATAAGGTTAATATTAGTAAATCTCCTGGACCGGATAAAATACATCCTCGGGTACTTAAGGAGCTAAGTTCAGTTTTATCTAGGCCATTGTTTCTTATTTTTGCTGATTCCCTCATGTCTGGTGGTGTGCCTCTGGATTGGAAAAAGGCTGATGTTATTCCAATATTCAAAAAGGGTAGTCGTTCACAGCCGGGTAATTACAGGCCTGTAAGTTTAACTTCAGTGGTGGGGAAGATCCTGGAAAGTTTAATAAGGGAACATGTTCTAGAGTATGTTTCAAGGACTGACATTATAAGTAGTAACCAGCATGGATTTAGGAGGAATAGATCTTGTCAAACTAACTTGCTTGGCTTTTATGAGGAAGTAAGTAGAAATTTAGACTCTGGTATAGCAGTAGATGTAGTTTACTTGGATTTTGCAAAGGCTTTTGATACAGTCCCCCATAGGCGACTAATGAATAAGCTAAGGTCTGTTGGTCTGGGGAGTCACATTTGTACATGGATAGAAAATTGGTTAAAGAATAGGATGCAGAGAGTAGTTGTTAATGGGGCTTCATCATTATGGACTAAAGTGCTAAGTGGGGTGCCACAGGGTTCGGTGTTGGGGCCGCTTCTATTTAATCTATTTATTAATGATTTGGAAGTGGGTATTGTCAGCAAGGTTTCTGTGTTTGCTGACGACACAAAACTTTGTCGACCATTAAAAACTTCAGAGGATGTGCAATCGTTGCAAGGGGATCTAGATAGATTATCACATTGGGCTGCTAAGTGGCAGATGAAATTCAATGTTGATAAATGTAAGGTGATGCATTTTGGACTTAAAAATACTTGTGCTACTTATACTATAAATGGCTCTGTGTTAAGTGAATCCCTGTTGGAAAGGGATCTTGGAGTTTTGGTGGATAACAAACTTAAAGGTAGCAAGCAGTGCCAGGCGGCAACAGCCAGAGCCTTGTCTTGTTTAAAGCGAGGTAAGGATTCAAGGGAGGAAAATGTAATTCTCCCTCTTTACAAAACATTGGTAAGGCCTCATTTGGAATATGCAGTGCAATTTTGGAATCCTGTGTACAAAAAGGACATCTTTGAAATGGAAAGGGTTCAGAGAAGGGCAACTAAATTAATAAGGGGATTGGGGGAGCTTGAATATGAAGAGAGACTGGTAAAGTTACAATTATGTACGCTGGAGAAAAGGCGCTTGCGTGGGAATATGATAACTGTGTATAAATACATTAACGGGCCATACAATAAACTATCTGGGGCATTGTTCACCAATAGAACATGTCAAAGGACACGAGGACATCCCTTAAGACTTGAAGAAAAAAGGTTTAGGCTTCAAGCTCGGAAAGGGTTTTTCACTGTGAGAACGGTAAGGCTATGGAACTGTCTTCCAGTGGACGTTGTAATGGCAGGTTCATTGGTCAGTTTCAAAAAAAAGCTGGATGAGTTTCTGCAAACAAGGAATGTTGCAAGTTACTGGTATTGATACATAAAGTAGAGTTGATCCAGGGAAATTTCCGATTGCCACTTGGAGTCAGGAAGGAATTTTTTCCCCCTTCATAAATTTGGTGGGTTTTTTTTGCCTTCCTCTGGATCAACAGTTAGGCAGGAAATGAGGATATTGCTAGATGGGTTGGACTGGATGGACGTATGTCTTTATTCAACCTCAAATACTATACAAGCTTTTAGAGCTCTAGCCTCCTCATTTACGTAAATTTAAAGATGAAAGTTGAAGTCACAGAGTACAAAATCTTCCTATACTCTGTGACTTTAGCTTTCATCTGTAAATAGGCCTGATGGAGTCTACATTCTGTCTCAAAGATTATAATTATAAAACTTTTAGTTCGCCATTACAAAATATTTAATTTTTTTCCTACAAACCTTTTCTTTAGCTAGCACAGTACAAAAGTCTTGTGTTTTTCTTCAGCCATTTAAATCACTGTATAGTCTGACCAAGTTTCTTCTATTAGAAGGAGATCAGAGGTAGCCTCTCAGCTACTCCTCTTCCTGCTTGTCAGTAAAGGAGCGACGTGACACCAAGAAGTAGAGAGGCTGGCAGTGCAGGAATCCACTGCTCCTGTTTTTGCTCGAAACAGAAGCAGGGGGCAGCACCTAGATGGCGAGGGACTGGGTCAGTTCAGGAGCATCTTTGGCATTAGTTAGTAATGAGAAACCTAGGTTTGGGGGGTAATCTGGACTTGCCTTTTCAGTATCCAGCATAACTATCGCCCACCCTTATCAGACGGTTTGATTGTTACACTAGAATCCGATGCTAATTTGTCCAATACCAATCTCTCCTCCCTTGAGCAATTTTCTTATTTTTATTATTTCCAAGGGTATCGACCAGCCCTTGTATGTCTCTCTGGACATTTTTAATATATGTCTCAACCGAAAGACAGGTGGTAGGTGGCACAAACATATTTTTAACCTTAAGACTAAAATCTTCCAGAGTTAAACCGGTTTCTGTGTATTCAGTGGTACACAAGGGTCCGATAAGGGTGGGGCGATCGTTATACTGGATACTGAATTCTATGATAATGAAATTTTGAGCCAATTATCTGATATGGAGGTCTACTGTAAATTGCAGGGGGATCCTCTAAAAAATATCAGTGATAAAATTGTAATATTGCTGAATGAATATTTAGAGATGGGTGTGATTACAACCGATTTGAAAAAAGGTCTTATAGTCAAAGATCCCAGAACCCCTACATTGTACACCTTGCCCAAGGTGCACAAAAACCCTACGGCACCTCCGGGCCGCCCAATTGTGGCGGGGATTGAGTCAGTGTTCAATCCTTTGGCTGTCATGTTAGATAGGGTACTGGGACCTCGGACGTGAAAAAAACCCTTGTACATTAGGGACAGTTTTGACTTTTTGGAAAAATGTAATAAAGTCGATGTTGGGAATTTGGAGGATGTAGTAATGGTGACTTTTGATGTTGCCAGTCTATATACCTCTATCCCACATATAGACGGTATGATGGCTGTTAAATGGTTGTTACAAATGGAGGCCTTATATGATGAAAAAACTTTGGACTTCTTCTTAGATGTACTGAAGATTATTCTGACAAGGAACTACTTCTCCTTTAAGGATGCATACTATTTGCTGCTCAGGGGAACCGCAATGGGGTCCAACGTCGCTCCCTCCTATGCCAATGCTTTTAAGGCCTGGCTTGAGGACGGACGCATCTATCATCGTGATCTCTACCGGACACATTGTGTAGCCTGGTGGAGATTTATTGATGATGTGTTCTGGAGCGGTGACGTTGATTCCCTGTCGCGGTTCCACCTGGCGCTCAATGGGATGCATCCAGCAATAAGATATACTATGGAATGTATTAACTGTATTAACTTTTTGGACATAACTGTGTACAAGGACCAGGGACTCCAAACTAAATTGTTTACTAAGCCGACAGACAGGAATTAGTTGTTGCATTTTGAAAGTCAGCATCCTGTACATACAAAAAGAGGGCTATTCTAGTTCACTAGCATACAGGTTAGTTAGTAAAGAGCAAGTTAAAATTGATCAGATGCACATAATGGAAAATAAATTTAGAAGGAGGGGTTATCCCATGGATATTATCAAGGAAGCTAGGAATAAAGTACAGAATAAAGTGGATAAACGAGCAAAACAGGAAACAAAACCCAGATTGATGTTTATTACCAACTTTAATGAGATGAGTGGTGGGATTTCTAATATATTAAGGAAAAATTGGAGTATTTTGAGAAATGCTTGTCCTGATATAATTGAGTTTCAGGCCCCCCCCCCCATGATGTCATATAAAAGGAATAGGACAATAGGTTCCAGAGTAGTTAGCTCTGGTTCCAACAGGGATGTACATTCTGAGATAAAGAGGGGAACTACATGGTTGACTAAGGCCCGAGATGGAATGCGACCATATTACAATTGTATCTACTGTCCCCTGACATTAAAGGGTAATACATTCACTGTACCCCATTCAGGAGAGATCATTCATGTGAAAGGTAGTCACACATGTGACACCAAATTTGTAATATATGTAATTGTATGTCCATGCGGCCTATTACATGTAGAGGAAACTACACAAAAGATTAAAATGAGGACCCAACATAGGTCCTCGGTTAATACTAAACAGACACATTTACCCTTGCCTAAACATTATGTAGACGGGACACTTAGCCACTGAAATTAGGTTTATGATACTGGAATCCATACCCACAACTATATTGGGAATAGGGAACATCGACTGAAATGTAGGGAAGTTTGGTGGATTAAAAGGTTGGGTTCCCTATATCCCAATGGATTGAATAGGGATTATAATTTATACTTGTTTTTGTAGACTTCTTAGGTCCCTGGTCCAGGGAAATTTCCACAGAATATATAAGGGGTTAATATGGTAAAATGGAACCAAAATGGTTGCCTTAATTCATATGTGATGTCATATCCTGTCCATGATTTATATATAGGATGGGCCTTGTTGGCCATTCATTGTCATGTTCTCATGCCTGATGAAGGGTAATATGGACCCGAAACGTTGCTATTATGAGAATGTTTGATTATATGGAATACAACTTATATTATTGAAAATTGAGTGCTGCTCCTTCCTGTGTCTTTTTGGATAGAATTGGGGATACAGCTCCCTATCTTGGAGATTTGCACCAACATGCACTAATATCGGAATTGACTTAGGTGTGCTGCTACATTTTGTTGGAGTATATATATATATATATATATATATATATATATATATATATATATATATATATATATATATATATATACACACACATACATACATACACACACACACACTGAGCAAATAGGTATAAATAAAACTTCTCTAGATCTTATTACGGCAAGTCTGTGCATCACCTTTTAATAGATGACAGCACAGTCGTTACAAATATACCCATCACACAGATTCATTAAAGTATAGTTTTCAGAATACCCATTTATACAGCATAAAGGGAAAGTATAAAACCTGCAGTCTCTAAATTGCTGCAGGTATAGGTTTACATAGGAAATGTTTAATTATAAAGGAGGTGGTGAAATGTGCAAAAGAATTCACTGGTTTTACTATGGTGTGCATGGTTTATGAAAGGAGATATCATCTAGAGGAAGGAACTCTTCAGGGAGACTAACCATAAAAAGCGATCAGATTTCGCAACAAAGCAAAAGGCTCGGTACACAGTCCGATATTTCAGTCAATTGATTGACAATATTTTGGTAAAGGTAAGTTTTGCTGTGAATGACCGATTTTGGTCAAACTTTCTATCTAACCGGCGAAAGTTCAATCGGACATGTCGTTACATTTTAGCTGTACATGCGGTCTTCAATGGACCTCACAGCTCTACCTACAGCTGTAGTGCAGGTATCCCACCCCTCCTGGCAGTTCCTGGAGTCTCACGCACACCCGCGAGACCACCCCAAATTTATTATAAAAGGAAGATTTAAATCCTGGACCAATGAATGCTGCCCAATGTGAGTCAGATGGATATGGACTTTCCTTGCATAATGAATTGTAGATATTAATCCAAACAGTATAAAATTTACCTTCTAGATGTATACTATAAAAATAATAGCACAAAAACAATTTATACAAATAAAGATACAGACCTGACTGGGATGTAGGGAATAGGGATGGCATTGTAATATTTAATTAGAATTATCAATCTGGTGTCTTCAGCATTAACTGCTCCCTACCCATAACCCTCTGTTATGGTACCTACTCACTGTATCTTTAACGGTCTCCCATAATGCAAGTTTAGAAAGTGGGTGGCTATTCAAATGTATACTCTGCTGGACATAGTTATAAAACAATGGATAGCTTAACAATAGATCTCCAGATGTTTAAAAAAACTACAACTTTTGAATTTTAGGCTGGGTACACACAAGCTGATTTTTCAGCCCAACCAACAGATACTTCCACGTATTGGTTTGTTGGGGCGAAAAATCCAAAGTGATTTTACTGATGCTCGATGTCGGTTGCCTGGATCGATCAAACCGACACATTGGAAAATCACCGCCAATCGTGCAGTCTCCTATGGACCAAGAGTGATTCATCCAGGCTGGCTGCTAATGTTGAAGGGTCAGTCTGGAAGAAAAATCCCCCCCTGTGGATCCAGCGTGAAAAAAAATTAGGTTGCCTACAATTATATATGAAGAAGAAAAAAGTTGTAGATAAATATTTAAAATGGGCTGATAACAGACTAGATACCCATGGGTAGGTAGAAGTTGGGGACAGCAGGGATATAATATATAAAGTTTTCTTTACTTACCGTACTGTTGATGGGAGGATGATCACCCTGTCTGCTCCGTACTGTACACTGCACTCTATACCAGAGATCTCCTACCTACTACAACACTCTACAATATTAGAAGGCATCCAGGGAATGGTGTAAGGTGTATTTTTCAGACCTTTGGGAGCCTGCAAATTAAGACCCCTGCTTTATATTTTAGAGGTTTGATTTTTTTTGGCAATAAATAGAACCGTTATTTTAACTTTTAGACTCTTTTTTTGATCTTCCTGTACAAATTTTAGGAAGAAATTTTACAGTTGGGTTCAGGTGGGGTAGTGGTTTGGAAACTTGAAGGTCGGATTGGGTTGCGAGTATGAAACCCCCCAGCAAAGTGGGTGTGCGGTTCTGGCGGGTAGTGGTTTGCGGGGTTGGGTGTGGGTCTGAAAAATTAGATCTGCACACTACTCTGCAACTGGACAACTATTTTACACAATATAAACAATAAATCTTCCGGTAGCATGATGGTCTCACCAGTTGGGTCTCCAATAGAAGGTTCAGCAAAGACAATAGTAAATGAATCAAAAAAGAAATACTTGAGGTACCTCCCAGGTGTCCAGTCCCTTCAGGCCACCTCACTGCCAGATAGACAATACTAAGAAATAAAGAAAGTAGGGCTGTCCAGTCGTTTATATTTTTCAAGGGGTAACAGACAGGGACCCTAAAACTGGGTACACACCTTCCAAAACATTTCAACGTATCGGTCAATTGGCCAGAAATATTGGATTTTTTGGTAGGCGGCCACGTTCTTTCGTATCAGACGAATGGGTAATTGAAAAACCACAGCTCTCTATGGACCACACTCTCCGTTGAGGGAACACTCGCTAGTGGCGAACAGTCGAAAAGCATACATCTGAAGGTGTGTACCCAGCCAACAGAACTGTTCTTTATTTGCCAATGCAAAATATGAATGGATAATGCCCATATCCTCATACTCGCTCTGTTGGTGGCAGGATGGTTGTTTTCCACAGAAAATTTCATCAGGAGTCACAAGGAAAGTAATGAAAAGCAACTATTTCATTAAATATTTTTTAAGTACCAATACTGTGCAGAAAAAGTTGTTGTTTTTTTTTTTTTTTTTTTTAAAGATGGGCAATCCATTAGTATCAGCAAGCAAGTATTTTGTACATGGCCATCATAAATTCAGTTGCTGTAATCCATGAACGGGTAGCCTCTTAAAGATTAAAGTTACACAAGAGGTATGCAAATAAGAATATAATATTGTGTGAACAGCAGACAAAACGGCCACAGTATGACTACACAGAATTTCTCTCAGGGTGCTCACAGATAACACATTACAGACCCAGGGAAAACTAAAAAATGTATTGCAACAATAACAAACTTGTTAGTGTTTTGATTTCTACCAATAACCTTCATAGCATATTTACACTCAATAACCACTGTATTTAGTTAAAAGGAATAATGTACTACAAAACTAAAACTTACAAAGGACCACCTCTGGTTCCAGTACCTCAAATATTAGATACAGAAATCCAACATGACCTCTAACAAGAATTGGCAAAATATACACTTACAAAATTAAGCTATTTGGTAAAATATAACAGCAAATTGTACTAGCATATAAGCCATTAGTAACAAAGGAAAAACCATGAAAGCGCCATTGATACCTATAATTAGACAAATGAATATTTAATTACAGACTTAATCATAGCACTATAATAACTAATGAAGGGAACAAAGTTTTACCAAATGCTTGCAATCAACATCTAGTATGCCAATTAAAGGTATCTGCACTTATAATAAAACAATTTAGTATAATAGTTGTGCAACTTTTTAAAAGTGAAAAAAGTACCTGGGGTATAGAGGTAGGATTGATTATTCCTACCTCCCAATATTTCAATAAATATTAAAATAAGCAACAAAATAAATATTCAAGAAAGCCAACTACTTACTTGCTGCCACCAGGAAACTTCAGATGCTCTACTCAAGCATCCCTTTATCTCATACACATGGTAAAAATAGAAGGTACTGGTGGACTTAACATCACACAAAAATGTCTGCCAAAGTGCTTTTAATTGTACTATCAGCACAACATCTTTTGGATCACAACGATCCTTTATCATGTGCTCCAATATCATTTTGTTGAGTAGCATCAGTACGTTCAGTTTTCATTTGGCCAGTTGGTGGACTTTCCTGTATTAAAGTGCTAGAAACAGGAGAAAGCCTGGTTTTCTTAGTGCTGGTGCCATGAACAGAAACAATATCGGGAGGCAGGAATTACCAATCCAACTTATCTGCCCCGGCAACTTTTTATTTTAACGATTGGAGGGGAAAAAAACTTTTATATGCACTATAGTTCTCCTTCAACACACAATGAAATGTTAATTTAAAAAAAGTGTACCTTTCGTAAATTTCAAAAACAGGCATTCAGGGGTCAAACTTGGGCCTGTTATTCCCAATTGATAGACTACAGATCGGGAATATAAATCGGTAGAACAAAACCAGTTGGGCCGAAGCAATTTCAAGGCTATAAAGCTAGGTACACACAGTAACAATAGAGGCCCGATACAGTTGGATTAGACGGTATCGGCGCTTTATCGTCAGTGTTTGTAGCGTCTTTCCCAAAGAAACGCGCAGCCACCGAAAGTTCCCAACCAGCCTTGCGGTTGTTCAGAAAAGCCAGAAACTTTCCCTTGCCCACGGTAGTCTCCCAGTAGGGGAGACAGTTGCAGTCAAACCCTATATTTCATCTTTCAGAGTATGTGTGTACCCAGATTTAAGTTAATGAAATTGTCATCTGTGATAAACCTTTCCTTTAAATGACATTGCTAGGTTGATAATATTAAATGTTATTATGGGCCACCTAGATTGGCATTTAGTACACACAGTCCCGAGCGTTCTCCCTATGAACTCTAGCGCGGCCGATGGAAATTTTCGGCCTTTCCGTATGAGCGTACGGCCGACCCGATCGTTCGGCGGCTGCGCGTTCGTTCGGGAAACGAGCGTACACACATGACGACAAAGCCCGATACAGTCGGATCCGACGGTATCAGGGCTTTATCGTTACTGTGTGTACCCAGCTTTACTCTAGCAAAGCAATAGATAGTAGTACTGTACAGTCCAGTTTTATAGAGAAACACTTGAGTTGTGAATACGAAGACCAAGAATTCCAAAGTAAGATTAACTAACTAGTCTTAAATTGTTGTACAAGGGGTGTTCAGCCAGGAAGCACAAAAGTATTTAAACTCAGTATTTCCAGAAAACACATTTTAGCAGTTATGCAAAATTCCATTTTAGAAGTTATATCAAGAAACATTTACGGAATGTTTATCTTCTTTTAACAACTAAGGGTTTTTGCTTTGTGTTTACACAGTTTAGTGACATGTCCCAAAACCATCAGGTAGAAATGTAACTATACATACACACACACACACATAATAGCTATATAAATATGTATACAGGTACATATATATTATTTCCTGTATGTTTGAATAGAAATAATCTATCATAAAATTATTAATATGCTTTCAATCCATTCATCTGCCAGGTTTTTGGAGGGGGCTGGTTCCAAATTCTGGATAAGGTCTGACAGTCAGTTGCAGGGTGCATATTTCTTTTCAGCTCGTAACTATTTGTGTAAGTTAAATGCCACCCGTGTTTGCAAAAAAAAAAAGTCAGCAAAAAGCAAGTACACAATCATGTACAAAATTATATATAACAAGCCAGTAATTTTGTTTTGATCGCCTTGTCTGGAATAGTCCATGTAATCTGTCCCAACAAAATATTGGCTTTTTGATAATTGGTAGTCTGTCAGCCAGGAAGGTGAAAATTGATCTATGCAGGCCTTAAGGTGTCGATACATATGTGACTACATGTGTAACGGCAGATCCCACACACATGTCAGAGCGTAGAGGGAGCCAATACCGACCAACCCAAATTTTCCATTTAGCACAACCGACAGCAATGCAGCCGGTAGTTTGCTGGCATTGTTGACAGACGTTTAAGGCCCCTGCACAGTGCCGATACTCTGCAGATCCAACAGGATTTGTCGGTGTTATTGGCACTGTTACCATTACTCCTAATCAGGCAGAATTTAAACCGGCAGCATTGTGAAGAAACCATCAGTTATTCTGCTGATTTACATTTCCTGGTTTTTGCAGTCTAACTTCCTATTTAGTAACAATTGGTTTTCTAATTGTTAAATCTTGATTACAGTCAGGGTTGTAATGAGGCAAGTTGAAACAGTTGTTTCAGTGCAGCAGGTGCCATGGCATCCAAGAGGTGTCAGGTTGACCAGCAAAAGCAACATTTTAAAATCATAAGGCACATAATATCTGTTTCATATACTAATATACACAGATTAGTGTTTTTTTTGTTATTTGACACATATGGACTTTATAAGTAACTGTATAAAACATTTAATATATTACCAACTTATTTTTGATGATTATGATATAAGTCACTGGTGATGGAAAGTGAACCTCTGTGTGTATAGTTTAAAACACTTTAGCCGTTATTTCAATATTTTCCCACACGATTCTAGTTAAATAGTTACTCACAAGGAGAAACGAGGAGACCAGGGTGTAAAAACCCCAGGTCTGATGCTCACACACTGCCATCAGTTTAGTCCGTTTCCCCACTTATAATTTGTTTCATTTGGTAAGGCACTCATTTTATTCTAGCTAGGTAATCACGCTATATACATTGTAGTTCAGCTTAAATCGGGACTCACCCGCCTTAACTGGTGGTCCGGATGCAGGCCCCAGACCCTTTGCTTAGTCCAATCCTTACATGCTGCTCCGTTCACAGCTTACTGGGGCAAGTGGTCCGCACTCCTTGATTTACCGAACATAAATCTCGTTCACCCGGTAATATTAAAACATAACTTTATTGGGACTTACATTAAAAAAGCATACAAATGCCTGACACTTTTGAGTGGCTTTCCCCGCTCTAACTCATAGACCAATGAGTAAGAGCAGGGAAAGCTACTCGAAACGCGTCAGGCGAAACCCACTCGAAGCGCGTCAGGCATTTGTATGCTTTTTTTAAGTCCCAATAAAGTTACCGTATGTTTTAATATTACCGGGTGAACGAGATTTATATTCTGTAAATCGAGGAGTGCGGACCACTTGTCCCAGTAAGCGGTGAAAGAGATCACTGGCAGGTCATCCAGTAGTTCCTTGACAGCAAGAGGGAAAAGGGGGGTAGATAACACTACTCATGTTCTGGGTCCAGGGCCCACCCTGTACACATAGAAACCTGCAGAATTACAAAGTAGATTTCTCCATAATGTTGGTAATTTCAGAGACATAAAGAGATATATTAGGGTAGAAATTATAGAATGTATGTCAATCATTTATATTTTAACTCTTCAATGAAATAACTTTAAGGAACTGAAATGTGTGGCCTTGCACTGACCAATCATCAGTTTGTCTTTTTCAAAGTGAGCATTTAACTGGTTTATGATAAGTATAAAATTCCAATAAATAATAAAGAAAATATTCAAGTACCCCCAACATATTACTAAGAGGCGAGCAAGGGGTTAATTATCCAACAGCAGTTGCCAAACTTCCTGTGAATCTGTGGTAGGGGGTGATGGGATTGGGATTGAAGCTGTGGGGGTGATGGGTTTGGGATTGAAGCTGTGAGGGTGATGGGATTGGTAGTCAGATACCACTGGTGAGAATAATCAGCTGACTGACCACCATCATGGGGAGAGTCGCCTTACCATATCCGCTGGCACTGGGCAGGACATCTCGGCTGTGGTGAGGGGGCAGTGTTCAGGCCCTGGCAGACTAGGGGGTCACAAAGTCCCGCGATAATTAATCCAGATGGTTTCAGGCGCTGCAGGTGACGTGCACACAGGGCAACAGTGACATGCGGTGTCCGGGGGAGAGAGGGGAGCAGAGCGGTGGGGGAGGGAGGGACTGAGGGGTAAAAGGCAGACGGAGCCTCCCCCCAGCGCACGGGATAAACTTTCACTCCACGGGGACCCAGCGAAGAAGCTCCAATGCGGAGACCTCCAAAGTTCAAACCAGTCAAGACACCGAGGGGGACGGACACCCCGAACCCCCAAAAATGCGTCACCTCCCCAGACAGGCCGCACTGCCCCGCCACAGTACGGTAAGTACACCGGTAACAATCCGTCCCTTTTCGTAACCACTCAGAGCCGCTCGCACCGATCTCAACAGTTTCTCCTTCCTGTCATATCGTCTCTTCTCGCATCAACATGGCGGCCGTGTAAGAGGGGGAGGGGCCAGGCTGCAGAGACTTACGGACACTCCCACCCCGAGGAGTTGTAGCGATGGACATTCCGACGCTTGAGGGGCGTGTCCCGTGTGCGGGCTCCGCCCTTTAGAAGATGGAGCTTGGTGACGTAGTTCTGTAATCGCTGGTGATTAGGGTTTGTTGTGGTGAATGCGAGCTGCTGATTCCAGCTGTGTGTGACCCAATAGATTCCCATAAATTCTATTTCACTGACAGTGCTGTAAATACCCGGTGTCCTCTACCACCCCCTAGTGGTCAAAGCCTTACACTACATATTTATTAAGGAGGTTTGAAACGGCTTCCTGATGTATTTTTTCCCACAAGCGTATTTGCAGAGGTTGGTTGATGGGAAATAAAAGGTAAGTTCATTTAAATAGCTTTTAGATTATTTTATACTTTAAAGTGGCAGTTCCTATAACACCTCTTACCCACAGTGCAATCAGGCTTTGCATCAGAAGGTCCCTAACACTTGGCTGTCATATGCTAATTGGGATTTTCCAGGGTACATAATTGCCAACAGATTCTTCTAAAAGTCATTCTGAATTTTTTAAAAAAAGCCAGTTGGATGACTAGCGAAACATCTTCAAGAACTAAATTTTAAGTCCAGTTGATCTAACTGAATACCACAGATATGTTTTCGAAATACTGATTTCCTGTTTGCAGGACCCCTAATAGAGACTATTATGGTCTTGTCCCGGACCCAGCGCCTGGGTTGATTCAGTTGCTCAGTAGACATCTGAGCATGTTTGACCCATCCAACAGCCAATCAGTAGAAATTACTGTTAGGAACATTCCAAGGAAGTGGTGCATCATGGGAAAAGAAGGAACGTTACAGAACCTGAAATGTCAGCTCACTAATGTCAACAGCAGGGAATTGTAAGGGACATTTTCAAAATGGAAGAGAATATGTATGCATGACATAAACTAAGAAAAAACTTTATTTAAGAAATATGTTTGCTTAAGAAAGTACAGCTCTAGTTCTGTGTCATCATATGCTACACCTACTTCTACATTGTAGTTTACGTTATCTGGTACAGTGGAAACTGGTGGTGTAAGGCATATCGTCATTCACAGCTAACACACCTAGATACCTTGACTTGCTTGAAACACAGAATAATTATACTTTTAACATATAACCTTCCTTCAGCTGTATTGCCAGCTACTTTCAGGATCCATGCCCTATTCAAAGCTTCATACTCTTTGCTTCCTTCGTCCAGTTGTAAGGATAAAGAGGGGACTCCCAAAACTACAAACACTGTGATTTCGGACTGACACATGTTTCGCCTGTGTTATCAGTGGATCTCAGGCTTCCTAAGGTCTTCATTCCTGATGCATATATAGGGGCAGATATATGAAGATGAATGTCTCTATATTGCCAACTTTAGTATTTTCTTACAGTGTAACACTGGGTGTATTTTTATATAATGATAGTTTTGATTCACTGTAGATATTTACTTAGCAGTGCTAGGGGCATTGTGGATGAAAAAGTAGATAAACTGGCATTTTTTTAAAGGTTTATTATGAAAACAATACTGAAGCATAATTATGTTCCTCTCTGTTACTTTAATCAGGAAACTATTCATCAAGCTTGAAATATATCTTGTCAGTTAACACATACATTGACCCCAGGCACAGCAGCAATGCAATGCAGTAGGCTTTGTACATATCACCCCTAGGCAAACCAAAATTATAGAAGCAACAGCTCTGCCCAAATTACCCTGCCCAAATAGATTTCATAGTAGCCAGTTTTGAGAGATACCATGGCCATTTGCGAACACAAATAACTAAATCAAGTATCTGCTGTGTCACATATGTCACAAGCAGCAAAAAAAATGTGTATGTTATTTATATAAAGCAGGTAAGGAATATTCCATATGGTAGCCATAAAGGCAACGATCGCGGTCGTATGATCAATTTTAGCCAACAAAAAAGTTTTCAACTTACCCAAAAGGTGTTAATAACAATGAAATTGGTCAATGATTGGTCGCGGCTGTGATTTACCGACAGCTTGTGTTGGTTTATATTTCTCCTTTAATTCATTGCATAAATGCTTGCCCCTGCAGTTCTGCCAGCATTTGTACTTAGTGCAACCGTTTTTTGTTTTATGCATGTGGGACCAAATGGATAGTTCTCATCTCCCTGCCAAAACTGCCAAACAACTATCCGGTGACTGGGGTGTGTGGTGGAAACTATTATACAATTTTACATTGTATCCTATATTCTGCTGGATGGTGGATCAGTTGAATATTGGGTGGCCTTCTCGTGACCGCTCAATAATCAAGAGCAATCAAGAAAACCAATCATAACTCGCTAGAAGGGAAATCAGGAAATGCCATAAAGCTGCAAAGTTGCAAACGATTTCTCCACAATGCTGTGGATTTCAGAGGAGAAAGTTATAGCTTTCAGCTTGTTAGGGGAATTATTTACTTCTTAACACTCATCCCATTTCTGAGGCAGTGTCTTTATAACTAGTATTTGCTCGGTCTTCCCCATAAAGTTTATGAACACATGCCTGTAAACATGGCAGCACGGCTTGCAGACCCTTATGGCTGTTATTGCAAGAAACATGAAAGACAAATTACTATTTCCATTTAGAAATCCTCCTTAAGAGATAATCAAAAAAGGGGGAAAATGTAGAAATGCAAATAGTGCATATTACCATAGTACTCGTGACAAGTTTAGGGGATGGAAACAGTTCTTATAAATGAATTTGGGCTATCCAGCCCTATACTGGATCAAGAAAAAAAGGGGCTTTTTCACTGAGAGATGCTATTGCGAAAACTGTCCTAAAGGCGCAGAAAACATCTTTGCACTGTTACCCCCCGAGTTGCACTGCTTGCGTCGATTTCTGCCCCACAAAACAGCCTTTTCAAAAAAAAGATTTGCTACGATTGCATTGAATTTAATTTTCACTAAATGCCTGCTGGAGACCTGGTCTAAATGTTTGCATCCTGATTATGATTTTAACAGTGTTGAAACATTGGAATAAATTTTTTTGCAGCTATACTAAGCCTTTGATTTACGAATATACATTAATCTATTAATATGGTCTCATAAAATCAACCTAAAATAATAGATGCTGCTCTTCCTCTCTTTTCCTCTGATCCTCCAAGTCTGTAAAAGACTTCTGATCCTACAGGGGCCTTTAACCATTAGAGGAAAAAGCTCCTGCCTAAAGCTAAATTACCATTTTAATGGATATAAATGGGAATCTTGTGGCATCCACAATCTGATTGTGGTTTAGGTAAGTCATGCATTTTTTTACTTATAAATAAATATAATTGCCTAAACTAGTTAATGCGTTTTGCTTTTTAATATTTAACAAGTAATGGATTAACCAAACTATACATTATTTCTTCTCATGATAATGGATATTTTCCAAAGATGTGAACACGCGTTGATAAACCAGAAACCCAAACAAGTTTCTTTTAATATCATTCTCGTTATTTAAGTAGATACAACCTAAATACAGAAATAATTAAGTGTTTTGGATTTGTTCCAGCGGAAATTTTGCCTATTTTCGACCTTAAAGGTTTAACCACAGGAAATAAAAGCCACTCCAGACTAAGATGTCTCACCCAATAATGAGAAAATATAAATGCAGAAATGTTGGTGATCTGAATTTCAGTATGGGAAGAATAATTACAGATAATTATCATCACCTATTTAAGATTCCCCACTTCAAGGGGCCCTGAACTGCTATATTTAAAACTTTAAAAAATATTATAGATAGCTCTGATTGTGAACTGCACCATGTTCTTCTCTGCAGTAAAATAATGCAGAAAAAGATGATGGCATCTAAAGATTTTTATTATTTTTTAAACTTGATTAGACCCCATTTTGTTAAAACACCCACCATCTTAACAGCAAGGTTATTTCAATTAGTTCCCTTTACAAATGCTTTCAAGGCACACCAACAAGAGCATTATATTAGTACGTAGGAGATGGAGAGGAGGACAGCCGGTAACCACCGTGACTCATTGTTCTTAATTAAGCTACAGTGGCAATCAGACAAAAGTATAATATGAAATGAAGAAAATATCTTCAATTTAAAAAGCAAAGGTGAGAGGTAACTTTGTACAATTAGGGAACTGTTATTGTAACTTTTCACAGTTTTTTTTAAAGTAGGCGGTGTATATGTTCCAGTGCTGTTGGCTAGCATCAACATGTTTTCAGGTTTGTTCATATATACAAAAAAATACATATCTCTTTCCTTTTTCTACTGACATTTGGAGGCAGGACCCAGAGAGTTCTCAGCAACTTATTTAGCTTAGTTTAGTTATCTAGCTAGACACGGCCTCTTAGTTCTGCATAGCGACTACTCCTAAATGGACAGGTAGTTTCATTCACTTATTTGCACTCACGGCTTTGTTAATTATGACAATGATATTGTAGAGCAGGAGTTTGAATCTCCCCATCTTAGTGTGATCAAGTGAACGAATCTCACTGTACAATTCATTGGTGAGCACCAAGATGCAGAGAAGCTAACAGGACATTGTCAGGCTAGTCCAGTTCTGTGTGGCCTTGTGGCATGACATCACATCAGCAGCAATGGCCCAATTAATGTGGCAAAGTGTGCCCCAGGGGGATTTTGCCCCTCTGCCTACTGGCCCAGGCCTCCCCTAATTATTAATCGTCTTAGTAAAAGGCTAATTTCCAGATTTCCATGACAGCTCTTTAGCTTTGTAGTGTAGTGATCTTAAAGGCCACCCTGTTTAATAACTTTTGGGGTTTGTAGGGCTCTCTCCCCCATCCCCAACCGCTATAATAGTTTTTACAGAAACTCCCCCGATCATTACTTACATTATCTCTCTCTTCCTGCGTACTGTCCCGTCCTCTGCTTGCATGAAACTGCAAGCAGGCGGCTGGACCAGCAGCTGCGTCCGTGATTGGCTGAGAGGCAGCCAATCACCGACACGACTGCCCATAGTGGAGAATGCCAGGGGAGAGAGGTAAGGTAAGTAGAGTTTGGGGGAGTTTCTGTAAAAACTAATATTGGGGTTGGGGGAGGGAGCCCTACAGTACACCAAAGGGGTTTTATGCTGGGGGGGGGGAGCAAAACGGGTGTGAGAGGGAGGGGCTGCAGTGCGCATGGCAAAATTCTCCCGGAGGAGAGACAGGAGGCCTATATGGACTCTGCCAGGCTCCTGGTGGCCAGTTTTTGGGACTTTGGAGGGGCATAGCAGGGCAGCAATTTGGAGCAAGGATGTAAGGTAAGGATTTTATTACACTACAGAGTGGGGCCAGAAGTGGGTTAAATTATAGTTTCGGGGGTGGACATGCCCTTTAAACAAACAGGATATACTTGGGCATGTGCGCTACAGTTATTCTAAACCAGGAGGCGCTTCTGCAGAGGATCGCATGTAAGGTAAATATCTTCTATCTTCGTCCCTGGCTCATGGTCAATTGATTGAAGAACGGAAGGTAAGGCATAGCTCCTTAACCTCCCGCTCAAGTGAACTATTCCTTTAAGTCTTATTGGTACCAAAGCATCCATTTTCTAATTAAATAACAGTGAGGGTCTATTAAAATCATTTGACGGTTTAGTACAAACATTAGTTCTGATCTCAAGACTGAACCAGCAAATGGGTTTTACACCAGATTTCTGCATTGATATTTCAACACAGGTGCTGATTTCTGTGGCCAGGCACATTTGGTTAATATGGAACAATAATGGAAATGATGGAACACATTGTGACATATACTGCAAACTACTGCAACTTCTCCACTTCTGTGACTCAAATGCTGTGGACAAATGTGGATGTGCTCTTCCATCAACTATTTTGAAATTAATGTTCCTTGCTAATACAATCAAACGAAGACTAAAACGACTTTCCAACCCTTCAACGGCTTTTTATTTACCGGTATTAAAAAATGACAATATGATTATTCATGTTTCCTGGATATAATATATATATAAGGCTGTCTATATGAATTAGCACAGAATAATATCCTTTCCCACTTTGCTTTGGAGATCATTGTCTATCAGCACTTCCTTAATGTCAGTTAATTGTTGGGTGTTGCGTTGCTGAGTCTATTGAATCTAAATTAGGGGATGTGTAATTTAGATGGGAATTTCTTCTCAAAGACAAATAATCTCTTATTCCATGGATGTTTATTTTTTAATTAATGAAAATTAGACATTGATATGTATCACAAAGGTAAACAGACATAGAACAGGTCTACCCTACCCACACTAGCAAGCTTTGAATCTATCGTATGAACAAAAGACTGCTGAGAAGGAATAATATTTTATCATTGGATTTGTTATCTCTGTCTGTGCTTTTATCTTTCTGTGCTTTTGCAATCAGTTCTAGTGGCAATTGTTCAAACAGTGTCTTAGCGCAGCTGTAATTGCAATCAGTGAGGCTGGACAGCTCTATGTTGTCTCTTTCTTCCCCTGTCTATATGGACATTAGCAGACGTAGCTAACTTTGGGCAAATGAGTAAATCGCTGCATATTCTATTTCTAGGGCTACATATAGTACGATTGTATCTGTGAAAGTATAATAGGTAAAAACATGTTTGTGATTATAAAAACAATTGACTATTTCACCCACTACTATACCTTTGTTTGCCAAGCTGTCCTAAGAGCTTTGTCTCATGGTCAGTGGGCTGGATAAAGGGGGGGCATCCATACGAAAGTACATGTTGGTCTCCACAGTTGGAGAGCAAGGATCTATAGTAAATATGGTGAGGCTTACAACAACTTTAGAGCTGTAAAAATATTTTACAAAAGTGGTGACTTCTCATATACAGGGAGATTTACCTAGAGCTGCTATCCCTCTGGGTAGGTCTCCCTTAAGCAATTCAATATTGCACGTGCGGAGAGAATTGCAGACAGCCTTTCCCCTTAATGATTTTGTTAGCTGGGGTTTAAAAACATTGAGCAAAAACTGCAGCCCAGCCAATATTGAACCTTTTGCTTCTAAGCTGGCGCAATGAATGGGTTAAAATCACGCTAAGTCATTGAATCGGTTAACTTAAACTTCACTAAGAGCGCTACGGCTCTTGGTAATTTACTGCTTAGTTCTATGTTAAGTTGCTAAATGAAAGCTGCTAATATTTCCCTAGTTAAAGTGCATGCCCACCATTAAAAAAAAATGCCCATATGTCCGTTACCTGCCCCAACTGATATTCTCAGCACATTATTTGATGCATTACTAACCAGATATTTACTGATAATTATTGCCTCCATTTTGGCAGAGTAAGCTGGCCCTCCCTCCGTGCAGCAAATAATGGCTGTGACTTCTGACATTACAACCAATGATTGACTGCTGATTCCCCTGCAGCCTAATGTACACATGCTCAAGTCAATTAAAGCTTTGTTAGCAAAGGATGGAGGCATATTCCTTTTCCACAATGAAAAAACTTTAAATATATTGTTACTAATGCATGTAATAAACTGGTAAAAATGGCAGTTGGGGTTGCAAGCAGATAACTGACAAGTCACCAATTTTTAGTTTTAAGGCTGGACATAACCTTTTAAATCGGATTGGTTATTAAGTACCTTTTAAATTGATAGATAGGTGGGAGTTCATTCATACATACTTTCTGCTAATTCTGTTCCCAATATGGGTTATATTCATGAATGTATCATGAATAAAATGAAATCCCACACTCTTTATAATTCCATCTTTAGTCATCATTTCTTTATATAACCACAGAACGTTTTAGTGCACTGAGAATTGTACCCATAGTCTAGATAAAGGTTTGTAATGTTTCCATTTTCTAGCTGTACATACTGTACATTCATTTAGAATTGACTCAGGACTAGTTTTAATTACTGTAAGAAATAATATTTCTGTTTAGAGACTCTCTTTTAGCTTGTGCCTCTGGGTATTAATTATCCAAATAATCTAGGAGAACTTTATTTATCAGTAATTGTATTCATAGTTTAACATTTATATTTAGAGCCTGAAATGCCAAGTTCGAATTTAAAATTTAACATTTTACTCTTTTTAATGTGTTATTTTTACTTTTTTCTTTTACGTCAGCTAGAAGTTTATTAGCAAGATTTTAATTTTATTTCTTAACTGACAAACTTCAGCCTAATTTTCACTGAACAGTTTATTGTTATTCTCTTACACTGTTGATTCCAGAGACGTTTTTTCTCCATTTCTAATTTTAACATTCACTCCCGGCACAGATCTTGATTTTGTGAACATGGCATGGTATAACAAGCTAATTTGCTGCGGTCTTGTCAGATCGGATTAACGCTGTAGATGATCAGTTTGAGTGCAGGGATGTCAGGGCTACATTCAATAGTGGCTGGTCCATCTGTAAAGAGTATAAATGAGACCAAGCTTTTTACTAGGACATTGATAAAAAGTAATAGCTGTAGAAATACACACAGGGAAATATTGAAATCATTTTTAAGATTAGTATTAATCATAGTTATTGGGCCTTGCATTTGATATATCAAACAACAAAATGATTATTCTTTCAGTATTCTCATAAAGCACCCAATGCACCTTCCTTTTATGTAGAACATATCATTTAATATATTCTATGCAGCTCAAACAACATTTTCCTTACTTAAATGAAGCCCCTATTGCTCTTCAGTTGGCTGTACCACCACGGTAAAGTCCTGCTGCCTTTGATAACCACAACACTGATGTCAAGGACAAAGATTGACTGTGGATTCTTGAGCTTGCCCTACGGATTCACAAACTCGTATTGAGCTCAAACTTGGCACAGAGCAAGTGCTCAAGCTCATAGATCAGGGCAGGGATAGCAACCATTGTCCTTTTCTGGGGTAATACAGGTTACAGGAAATGTTTTTAGGCATATGGGGCCTATAATAGTCAATGTACCTTCTAATGTATCCCAACATAAAAGCAATTGCAATTATTGATCCAGCTGGTAACCATTGTAAAAACATTTAAAAGGTAAACCGCCAACTGGTCATGATTTTATGATTGATTCAACATTCATGTCGAATTGAATGTCAAATTTAACTAACCAGCCAGTGTAGGGGAAAGTTTGGTAGATCTGCAATTTGAATCATATTCAAAAATATTATAGCCTCTGATGCTCCAAATCAACATTGCATTATATTTATATAGTTGCCCATAGACGCACTGTCTGTTTGCTCTGTGCCTGTGTGATGGCACGGCTCACGCAACATGACGTCAGCACGTGTACGTACGCTTGCGTGCATGACGGCATTGTGCAGAGCCATGCTTGTGTACAGCATGGCTCAGCGCAATGACCTGCACACACACTTCCATGCATGCGCTGACTTCTAGGAGATCCAGGAAGCTAAACAGTCTACAAAGCAGAACCAAGATTTCAGCAAAGGCATGCTCAGGAGGGACTTAGAAAAAAAAAAGGGGGGGGGAGATTTTTAAAAGCTGCTGCTTCTAATTAAACTTAACTTGCAAACATCTTAAATTTAGCTATCTGTGTCATCTTGGCATTAGGGAACATTATATGTGGCTAACTGGCTATGTGTTATCTGGGCATGTTATATGTACCTATCTATGTGATCTGGGCATTAGGACATGTTATATGTACCAGTGTGTTTGATCTGGGCATTAGGGCATGTTATAATATACCTATCTGTGTGAATGTGGGCATCAGGACATGTTTATATGTACCTATCGTTGTGCTGGCACGAGGGCAACTTGTTAGGTTAGTTAGGGCCCTACTGAAAGAATCTTCTCTTGATATAATTCACAGGAATTGTGGTTTGACTATGACTAAGCCTGGTGGGATATCTTCTGTGCAATCTGAGCAGGCACACAGCAACATAAGATAAAAATAGGTGTTGTTATTTTCATCAAATTGGAAACATGGGTTAAAAAGTCCCATATCACAAATAGAAAAACTGTAACCTTGGCTAAACCCATTCCAGTGGATGAACTTGAAATGTAATCTGGGAGGTCCGCGCTGAAGTTCTCTACTAAGACTAAGCAAGGCAGCCAGCATAGGTAGACCAAGCATTAATAACTCTTGAAATTCTTGAAAAACTGGTACAGTGGTAGTCACAGCTGTTCCTACCTGCCTGCAGACAGCAAGCAATTTCATTGCACAATAAAGAAATTATTCTGTTACCTATTTTGTAACATGTATACATAGTATATTATATAAAATAGTATAGTATACAGTAGTATAGTATAGTATTTGAGGTTAAATAAGAGATAAGTCCAACCTACTCTGCATTACCCACATTTCCTCCTCCTTACAGTTGGTCCAAGGAAGGCAAAAAAAACACAAAACAGTATGAGGAGGAAAAAAAAACCGTTCTACTGTCAGCCAGAAATATCGCTGGATCATATGCTTGTGAGGTTCTCATTCATCCAGGTCATGGTTATCTGTTGTATTCAATTAGATCAACTGGACTTGAAATGTAGTTCTTGAAGACGTTTCGCTAGTCATCCGACTGGCTTTCTCAATTACAGAATGACTTGTCCAAGAATCATTGGCAATTATTACCCTGGAAAATCGCAATTAACATATCACAGCCAGGTGTTAAGGGTGTGATGGATAGTGGCTAAGAGGTGTTATAGGAACGCCCAGAGTAAGGTGTTAAAACACATTGTACATGGCAGACAGTTGGTGTCGAACCCCCCACCTCTATTAGGCTTGGTTTCTTTATTTTCACTAAATGGCCCCTTAACACCTCTCTTGAACCAGTCACGTCCTTCGCCATATGTTAAAGTCACAATCTTCAAAGGTATGTCCTTTATCCTTAAGATGCAGGTACAGCGCTGAGTCCTGACCCGAGGAATTGGCTCTCTGTGTCTGGGCCATACGTTGATGCAGTTGCTGTTTGGTCTCCCCCACATACAAATCAAAGCATTCTTCACTGCACTGCACTGCATATATGATGTCGCTTTCTTGTGTTTTGGTATTGGGTCTTCGGATGTACCAATTGCTGCCTCATTGGGTTTGTCGATTTAAAGCAGACAGGGATAGGATGTTTTTTGAAAATTAAGAAGAATTTTCAAAAAACATTTTTTTTTCAAGAACTACATTTCAAGTCCAGTTGATCTAATTGAATACAACAGATATCCCTGGATCAACTCTACTTTATGCATCGATAACAGTAACATTCAACATCCTTATTTTTAACAAACTCATCCAGCTTTTTCTTTTTTTTTTATTCATCCATGCCCCAGATTTTTATTGTTGGGCCATTTATGTATTATACACAGTATAATATCACTGCGTATCACCTTTTCCATTCAAGAGTTCCTTTTGTATACAAGATTCCAACACTGCACTACATTTCCAAATAAGGCCTTACTTTGTAAAGAAGAATAATAATTTTCTCCATTGAACCCATACCTCTCTTCACATTAGACATATCTTGCTAACTCTAGCTGTTGCTGCCTGGCACTGCTTGCTACATTTAAGTTGTTTGTCAATCACATTATTTATTTTTACATTTGATTTTTTGGAAATAATAGGACATTAAACTGATATTATAAAGTACAGGAAAACTATCTTTTATTCACAGGGAGTTGAGATCACTTATTCCTACCTCCCTGTGAATAATAAATGCCTGAGTACAGAGAAACCTTCCTACCATCCATCGCGGCTTCTCCCCATTGCGTTCTATCTGTGTGATCTGGGCATTAGGGCATGTTATATGTACCAGTGTGTTTGATCTGGGCATAGAGCATGTTATATGTACCTATCTGTGTGATGTGGGCATCAGGACATGTTATATGTACCTATCTGTGTGTGCTGGGCAGAGGGCAACTTGGTTAGGTTAGTTAGGGCCCTACTAAAAGAATCTATCTTGATAATAATTCACAGGAATTGTGGTGTGACTATGACTAAAGCCAATGGTGGATATTGTTCTCCTTAAAGTCTCTACTAAGACTAGCAAGGCAGCCAGCATAGGTAGACACAAGCATTAATAACTATAACAGGAAAACTATCTTTTATTCACAGAGAGATGAGATCACTTATTCCTACCTCCCTCTGAATAATAGAATGCCTGAGTAACAGAGATAAACCTTCCTACCATCGTGGCTTCTCCCCATTACGTTCTATTATTCACAGGGAGAAGTGGGAATAAGCGACCCCCCTTTCCTGTGAATAATAGGTACAGCTTTCCTGTACTTGATAATATTGGTTTAGTGTCCCTTTAATATTCTGTCCCCCTTTTAATGTGATTTTAATGCATTTTTATCCAAGAAGCAATTGCCACATTATTTACCATAAAGTGCAACTGAAGATAGCTTACTTAGCAGGGCTGTGTTCTAATAGCAATTATCTAAGGGCAAAATTAGGTTAGTATATTAAAATTCACCCTTATAGATATGCTTTCCTTACTTACTGTTAATTAAAACAATGTATCTCTTGTCTATCTATGTATTCTCTAATCAAACATATACAACACAATACCACAATACAGAGAACCCTACAGTTACTGCTCCCTCCCCTAGCTTATAGAGCTCAGACAAGCTCAATGTTATTCACCCAGGATAATTCAACTGGAAGGGCTTCTTGTAGTAACAGATTTTATTCATTTCTCCCCTAATATAAAATTATGTTTAGAAGAAATTCATTGTTTCCTAAAAAAATCCATTGCCAGCATTCTCTGGCTCCCCATATCTTTTTATAAAGATGGGTTTTTACCACTATTCTATAGGAGAATTAAAGCTAAAATATAAATAATCCTGAATGGCTTCTATAATCCCTAACTAGCCAAAAACTGCATCTGTAAAATCAACCATTGGGGAAATCTGTAATCTGGTATTGACATTTTCTGATTTCTTTAGCCCCTCCTTCCTAGTAAGTTTTGATTGGGTTTCTGACTGCAGAGTTAATTACATAGCGGCTATAGGCAGGTTACCAATAGTTACAGTTCATTAAGGGGCCAAATAACTTTCTGAGCTGCATGTTCATCTATGTAAATGTTGTCCAGACACATGCTGGTGGACACCTGCAGAACTTGTGAAAGCTAGAAACCTTAGAATTAAATAGATGATTTCCCACATATTCATACATGATACAGAGAGTTGAGATACAGCTGTAAGGATAAAGCTATGTTTAAGTTTTGAATGATGGACTCCACCACCTATTTTATAGGTTGGGATTAATTGGGTTAGAGGCAAACAGTGTATGTAAACGACGGTGAAATTTTTGCCACAAGCTGATCCGGGTAAACTGGCGACAGACATCTTCTTATTCACAGGGAGTTGAGATCACTTATTCCTACCTCCCTGTGAATAATAGAATGCCTGAGTAACAGAGAGAAACCTTCCTACCATCGCGGCTTCTCCCCATTGCGTTCTATCTGTGTGATCTGGGCATTAGGGCATGTTATATGTACCAGTGTGTTTGATCTGGGCATTAGAGCATGTTATATGTACCTATCTGTGTGATGTGGGCATCAGGACATGTTATATGTACCTATCTGTGTGTGCTGGGCAAGAGGGCAACTTGGTTAGGTTAGTTAGGGCCCTACTGAAAGAATCTACCTTGATAATAATTCACAGGAATTGTGGTTTGACTATGACTAAAGCCAATGGTGGATATCTTCTGTGCAATCTGAGCAGAGCTACACAGCAAACATAAAGATAAAAATAGGTGTTGTTATTTTCATCAAATTGGAAACATGGGTTAAAAAGTCCCATATCACAAAATAGAAAAACTGTAACCTTGGCTAAACCCATTCCAGTGGATGAACTTTAGAATGTAATCTGGGAGGTCCAGCGCTGAGTTCTCTACTAAGACTAGCAAGGCAGCCAGCATAGGTAGACACAAGCATTAATAACTCTTGAAAATTCTTGAAAAACTGGTACAGTGGTAGTCACAGCTGTTCCCTACCTGCCTGCAAGACAGCAAGCAATTTCATTGCACAATAAAGAAAGATTATTCTTGGTACCTATTTTGTAACATAGTATACAATAGTATATTATATAAAATAGTATAGTATACAGTAGTATAGTATAGTATTTGAGGTTAAATAAAGAGATAAGTCCAACCTACTCTGCATTACCCACATTTCCTGCCTTACAGTTGGTCCAGAGGAAGGCAAAAAAAACACAAAACAGTATGAGGAGGAAAAAAAAATCCGTTCTGACTGTCAGCCAGAAATATCGCTGGATCAATATGCTTGTGAAGGTTCTCATTCATCCAGGTCATGGTTTATCTGTTGTATTCAATTAGATCAACTGGACTTGAAATGTAGTTCTTGAAGACGTTTCGCTAGTCATCCAGACTGGCTTTCTCAATTCAGAATGACTTTACAAGAATCAGTGGCAATTATTACCCCGGAAAATCGCAATTAACATATCACAGCCAGGGTTAAGGGTGTGATTGATAGTGGCTAGAGGTGTTATAGGAACGACCCAGAGAAGGTGTTAAAACAGCATTGTACATGGCAGACAGTTGTGTCGAACCCCCCCACCTCTATTTAGGCTTGGTTTCTTTATTTTCACATAAATGGCCTCCTTAACACCTCTCTTGAACCAGTCACGTTCCTTCGCCAATATGTTAAAGTACAATCTTCAAAGGTATGTCCTTTATCCTTAAGATGCAGGTACACGGCTGAGTCCTGACCCGAGGAATTGGCTCTTCTGTGCTGGGCCATACTTGATGCAGTTGCTGTTGGTCTCCCCCACATACAAATCAGAGCATTCTCACTGCACTGCACTGCATATTGATGTCGCTTTTCTTGTGTTTGGTATTGGGTCTTCGGATGTACCAATTGCTGCCTCAGTGGGTTGTTCGATTTAAAGCAGACAGGGATAGGATGTTTTTTGAAAATTAAGAAGAATTTTCAAAAAAACTTTTTTTTTTCAAGAACTACATTTCAAGTCCATTGATCTAATTGAATACAACAGATATCCCTGGATCAACTCTACTTTACATCATCGATAACAGTAACATTCAACATTCCTTATTTTTACAAACTCATCCAGCTTTTTCTTTTTTTTTATTATCCAATGCCCCAGATGTTATTGTTTGGCCTTTATGTATTTATACACAGTAATCATACACTGCGTATCACCTTTTCCATTTCTAAGATGTTCCTTTTGTATACAAGATTCCAACTGCACTAATTTTCCAATAAGGCCTTACTTTGTAAAGAGAATAATATTTTCTCCCATTGAACCCATACCTACCTCCTCACATTAGACATATCTTGCTAACTCGTAGCTGTTGCTGCCTGGCACTGGCTTGCTACATTTAAGTTGTTTGTCAATCACATTATTTATTTACATTTGATTTTTGGAAATAATAGGACATTAAACTGATATTATAAAGTACAGGAAACTATTTATTCACAGGGAGTTGAGATCACTTATTCCTACCTCCCTGTGAATAATAGAATGCCTGAGTAACAGAGAAAACCTTCCTACCATCGCGGCTTCTCCCCATTGGCGTTCTATCTGTGTGATCTGGGCATTAGGGCATGTTTATATGTACCAGTGTGTTTGATCTGGGCATTAGAGCATGTTAATGTACCTACTGTGTGATGTGGCATCAGGACATGTTATATGTACCTATCTGTGTGTGCTGGGCAAGAGGGCAACTTGGTTAGGTTTTAGGTGAGGGCCCTACTAAGAGAATCTATCTTGATAATAATTCACGGAATTGTGGTGTGACTAATGACTAAAGCCAATGGTGGATATTGTTCCTTAAAGTCCTATCAGAACTAAACGCAGGCAGCCATCTAGGTAGACACAAGCATTAATAACTTAACAGAAAACTATCTTTATTCACAGAGGATGAGATCACTTATTCCTACCACCCTCTGAATAATAGAATGCGAGTAACAGAGATAACTTCCTACCATCGTGGCTTCTCCCCATTACGTTCTATTATTCACAGGGAGAAGTGGAATAAGCCCCCCTTTCCTTTGAATATAGGTACGCTTTCCTGTACTTGATAATATTGGTTTAGTGTCCCTTTAATATCTTGTCCCCCTTTAATTGATTTTAATGCTTTTATCCAGAAGCAATTGCCACATATTTACCATAAAGTGCAACTGAAGATAGCTTACTTCGCAGCTGTGTTCTAATAGCAATTATCTAGGCAAAATTAGGTTAGTATATTAAAATTTCACCCTTATGATATGCTTTCCTTACTTACTGTTAATTAAAACAATGTATCTCTTGTCTATCTATGTATTCTCTACATCAAACATATACAACACAACATACCACAATACAGAGAACCCTACAGTTACGCTCTACGCTCCCTCCCCTAGCTTATAGAGCTCAGACAAGCTCATGTTATTCACCCAGGATATTCATGGAAGGGCTTCTTGTAGATCAAGATTTTATTCATTTCTCCCCTATATAAAATTATGTTTAGAAGAAATTCATTGTTTCCTAAAAAAATCCATTGCCAGCATTCTCTGGCTCCCCATATCTTTTTATAAAGATGGGTTTTTACCCTATTTCTATAGGAGAATTAAAGCTAAAATATAAATAATCCTGAATGGCTTCTATAATCCCTAACTAGCCAAAAACTGCATCTGTAAAATCAGCACCATTGGGGAAATCTGTAATCTGGTATTTGACATTTTCTGATTTCTTTAGCCCCTCCTTCCTAGTAAGTTTTGATTGGGTTTCTGACTGCAGAGTCTTAATTACATAGCGGCTATAGGCAGGTTAACCAATAGTTACAGTTCATTAAGGGGCCAAATAACTTTCTGAGCTGCATGTGCATCTATGTAAATGTGTCCAGGACACATGCTGGTGGGACACCTGCAGAACTTGTGAAAAGCTAGAAACCTTTAGAATTAAATAGATGATTTCTCCACAATATTCATACATGATACAGAGAGTTGAGATACAGCTGTAAGGATAAAGCTATGTTTAAGTTTTGAATGATGGACTCCACCACCTATTTTATAGGTTGGGATTAATTGGGTTAGAGGCAAACAGTGTATGTAAACCGGTGAAATTTTTGCCACAAGCTGATCCGGGTAAACTGGCGACAGACATCTTCACCGGCAACGATTTTTCAGGGCGACCGATCAATATACAAAAAAAAAACAACAGTCGGTTTGCCTGAAAAATCGCCTCATGTGTACCCAGCCTTAAAATAAACCTCAGCAATGAGCCATCTTATACTTTGCACTTTAATATACTGTTAAAGCAAAGTACTGTCCAGCAGCCAGGAAAAAGAAACTGAAAATTGATTTAATTTAAATGGTAAAAAAAAAAAGTTTGAGTTTCTATAAAAAAGTGTTTCCTAAAAATCAAAGCAAGTAATATTCAGTCAAGTAATATTGAGAGTCGTGTTGGCAATTGTCCCTGTTTGACTTTTTCTTTTTACAAACCCCGACTGTCTGTAGAGGGAATAGAAGCTTCTCTGTGTACGTTCCGGCAGGCATTGAGCTACAAGGCAAAAAAAATGTTTTTCTGGCCTTGTATTCTTTTCATTTTTTTTTGAATTGTGTTATATTGTCACTGGCTTAGACTTGGATTGAGGAAGACAAATGGAAATATGTTGGAAGAAGGTAGAATGCGTCTTCAGCTCTTTATGCTGCTAAACCAACAGTCAATGGATATGTGTGCGTAAGCCATTTTACAGAGTTATATATATATATATATATACAGTGGGTCTCGCACTCTCACTTAAGCTTCGGTGCCCCAGTGCCTCCAAAGTGTAGATATCAATGTAACAGACGGTGGAGCACTCGTGGGACTTTTTCAGCAAACCAAACGTTTATTACACAATCATATTTGTGTAATAAACGTTTGGTTTGCTGAAAAAGTCCCACGAGTGCTCCACCATCTGTTACACACACACACACCACACACATATATCTATATATATATATATATATATATATTATATATGTTTGTGTGTGTGTGTGTGTGTGTGTGTGTGACAGGTTGAATGAAAGGGAAAATATAGTGCTTACCTAATAATAAGGAAATTAGAAGTCTCCAAGATCTATGACCATATTAAAGCATGGTATAGGAAATAATGTGATCCATAAAGATATAAAAACTTCCTACAGCTGGCCAAACACAAGTTAGATGTAGAAGCCAATTAGGCTTTAACATCTATAGTAATTGCCCTAAATGTGACCAGACATTAGGCAGATTTTATGTAGAATCCGACAATTTTATCAATTGGCAGAAAAATGGTACATTTTCACAATCTTATTATGTGACATTAGATTATAATATCAATCGAAATTACGATTGGGAAAGTCGTTGATTGGTAAAATGATTATTTTAAGTTCTGATTAAATGTAAATGTAATGTAACCTCACAATAGATGACATTAGACATTAAAGGACATGTAAACTGTGCCAAATCACCCCTTAAAGGGGAAGTTCAGTGCAAATACATGTACTTTTCAGAAAAAAGAGCAGTATTTTTTCATCCCAAATGGCCTTAATTTTTTCATCCCAATGGCCTGCCCATTCAGCATTTTGTCTGTGTATAAATAAATGCAACTGAAATACTGACTTCCTGTTTGCAGGACCCCTAATAGAGACGGTTATGAGCAACCCTTGACCCAGCCTGGGTTGATTCAGTTGCTCAGTAGAGATGTGAGCATGTTTGACCCATCACCAACAGCCCATTAGTAGAAATTACTGTTAGGAACATTCCAAGGATGTGGTGCATCCTGGGAAGAAGAAGGACCGTTAGAACCTAAAATGTCAGCTCACTAATGTCAACAGCAGGGAACAGCAAAGGGTATGAAATCAACTGATTTTTCAAAATCGAATATGTAGAATAACTAAGTATGCATTACACAAACTAACAATTTAAAGGGTAACTGTGGTCCAAAAATGACTTTAGGTAAATTGACAGGAATTGCTTTCCTGAGGACTTTCGCAATTTACTTTCATTATTTATTTTACATAGTTTTGAAGATATTTACATTTATATGTGTGCTATGGTTGCAGTATCACCAGATCCCCTGCACTTCCTGCTTCCTGCACTGACACCATGTGACAGTTCCTCTTCCAAGTTTCCTCCTCCTCGTGGACCCCCATGGCCCCTCCCCTTGCAGCCCCTTGGGCCTTCCCCTTGCAGCTCCTTGGGCCTTTCCCTTGCAGCCCCCCATGGGGGGCTGACAGAAACACATGCTGTGTGTTTCTGTCAGTTTCTAGTGTCAACAAGCCCTTACTTGATTGAAGCAGTGATTACAGCTCCCAGTGCTGCTTACCTTCCTATAGCAATGCAGTTTTACTTTCACTATAGCACAAAATCACTGGGTGAATGTTATTGGCTGTAGTGAGGCCCAGATCATCTCCACTGCACATGCTCCACACTCTTATTTATGCCTCAGTTTTGGGAGGGGGTGGATACATAGAGAGGAGACATGCATACTAACTAGGATTGAGCTGAACAGGATATGAGGATATCTAGTGACAGGGAGCACTGAGAGCAAAAAGGGATCCTGACAGTGCTAAAAATATAGAAATGGATAAAGGCAAGTCATTTTTTTCAGTTTAGTGTCCCTTTAATCATCAAACTCATTGAATGTAGAATAATATGTATGGTACATCTACATACAATTAATATTGTACATCTGTCTATCAAAGTATCGTTCAGTTTATTGTAATTACGATCGCAATAACCTTTGTGGTTATGGCCAACTTTATTTAGTAGTGTTTAAAGCTCTTTGGCTGTGACCAAGACTTGATAATGCAGCACCAGGCTTTAAAATGGTTCCTTCTAGGTGACTTCCTATTTACTTATAATACCTGTAACTAAAATTGGAATGGGAGCAATGGTGGAATATTTTCTTGTATTTTGTCACACAGCTACATAACTAAGGGAATAATATAAAAGTATCACGATGCTCCTATTAAAACCAGCCATTACAACACATAAATAATAACAATATATAACAAAATCACTTAAAGTAACATAAATGAAAAGAGAAAATTTGAGGGAGTAAGCTACATGAATTACAGAGCATGCATGTGCAATAACAAGTGTGATTGTATAGAACCCCCCAAACCACTGGTGGAATGGTCAGGGGCACTTCTAGGGTTTTAGCTGCCTGAGCCAAACTTTTTATTGCCAACCTTTCTCGCGCCCGCCACGTGGCCGTGGTTTTGTGGATGGAGGTGGCTAAAGATTTCCAATTTTGAGCCTCCTATCACATAGGTATTTAAACAGTTCCTCAGACAGTCTATTAGCAATAATGTAAATGACTAGAAACAGATATTACATCCCTTTCTCAAACAACTTGTGGTGCCATTACCATATTGCTCCTTTCAGGTTTTTGTTGCTCAAATCATTTTATTTTATAGCCTGTGCTATACATGTTGGTACAACAGTTACAGTAGTCTAACGTAGCCTCACAAACTAACTAAAGTTAACCTACCCATATAAAAGGATTTTAAAAACATAATATCTATTACTAGGGAATATTGACCAGTCAAGGGGAATCCCCCCCCACACCGCTGCCTGTCTGCCGCCTTTGTTGTTCAGTGCAGGGGTGCCGTCTGAGACAAGTGTCTCACTCTGCCTAATGGTAGATGTGGCCCTGGAAATGGTTCTCATTTCCTCTGCAAGCTCAATGTGCAATTTAAGAGCTTATGCAGACTCAAATGAGGTGTGCTGGTGAGCATTAATCATGTCGGACGGCTACTCCCAGGAAGGAACACACAGAGAATACCGATGTAGTTTGGGAGAAATACAGTGCTTCAGGGACCACAGGGACAAAGGTAAGTATAACAATCTCGGGGATAAGGGGGGTCCTTGATTTAAATATGAATGCAACCTTATATGCTACAATCAAGAGGGAAGGCCTTCTCAATAATCCAATAAGATTCAACTTCCTTGAGCAAGGGGCTGTAAAGTTCACTTCCAGGTTGAATTCTCCACTTTATTAACAAACGGAGATTCAATAAAAGTTCTTCAGGGTTATTCAATAAAAGTTCTTATTTAAAATGGTGCTAAATTTGCCCCAACCAATCAGATGTTAGCTTTCAAATGTTAAATAAGATCTGATTGGTTGAGGCAAATTTAGCACCATTTTAAACGATAAGAACTTTTATTGAATAACCCCGCTTATTGTTTAAAATGGTGCTAATTTTGCCCCAACCAATCAGATCTTATTTAACATTTGAAAGCTAACATCTTAATTTTTGGGGCAAAGTTAGCACCATTTTAAACAATAAGCGCGGTTATTCAATAAAAGTTGTTATTGTTTAAAATGGTGCTAAATTTGCCTCAACCAATCAGATCTTATTTAACATTTGAAAGCTAACATCTTAATTTTTGGGGCAAAGTTAGCACCATTTTAACGAGAGAACTTTTATTGAATAACCCTGAAAATCTTTTTTTTTTTTTGTGTGTGTATTCAGTGCTAAGAGGCCTCATCAAAATTGGACCAATAAAATGGTCATTACCATAAGTCAATTGTACAATTATATTGTTACGTGTAAGGCCTGCCTACGTCTTTCACCCCCTTTCTACTAAGTGCCAGGCTGTGCTGCATTTATTGACTGCCGGATCCTTTTTTGTTAACAATCGATCCACAGATAAAAAAGCTGCACTGGAAATGTTATGCACAAGCCCCCAGTACTGTATGAGTTACAGCCAGACTAAGTTTCCTTGTTTGTTCTGATTTCCCTTTCAAAATCTGGTAACCTTAGTGTGCAGCTATAAGACAGGAAGAAATATATTTTTTCAACGCTTTCTCTGTCAGCCTTGACCTTGCCCTTATACCATGCAAGGACACTGCAAGCTCACAAGAAAGCTATTTGATTAAACTATCATTTTCATATAGAATATAAATGGAATATAGAGTTCTAACTTGCAGAAATGGAGTGTAGAGGAAGCATTTTCTTTTGAACGTTCAGATTGAAAACTTATTAAATAACATAAGAAAGATTCTGTCAAGGCCACTACAGGCTCCTTCTCATTTAGGCAATATTGTAGTAATACTTTCAGATTCACCCTGAGGATATTTAATGATGACTATCTCTTCAAATGACTTTGTTCATTCAAGTATTCGTGTTAATACTTCTATGTGCAATTACTGCATATTTGGAAGGCGAGTTTCCTTTTTTACTGTACGTAGATGTTCCTAAGCTGATACCTCTATTGTTGTCTTCAGATCTCCCAAATGTTCTGTCCCAGACACCATCACATGAGAAATAGATGATAATGCAGAATGAAGCGTTCAAGCAACCCAATGGAGTTAGAAAGCAGCACAGATTTCAATTGCAGTCAACCTTTGCATTTTTATATTTGTAAAATGTTTTTGATAGAAAGTGACGGATTTTGCGGGAGTCTTTGGTATCTGGAATACAAATTAGTTGAAATACAAGTATATAAATATGTTTATTTACCTAGACTATTCATATTGCAGATGTGTAAAGGTTTACTGTGTGCATATCTAACAAATGACATGGCTTGGTAATTGCAAGGTATTACTGTAGACAGTTTACACAACAATAGAGTTTCTCATAGTTGTGCACTGGATCCATACAACAGGCTTTCTCACTTCCCCCCAGCCCTTTGGCTTTTTAAAATGAGGGAAGAGGCCATCCATCCAGTGCTTTATATTAAAGGCATAGGACCTCCCATAAAAGGGGTGTGTTGGGGGTGCTATTACCACATGGAGGCTTGACCTAGCATGATCCAGTGCACAACTATGAGAAATGCAAAAGTTTGCTAATGGTAATTGAAGTAAAAAAGGTAAGAAGTTAGGACCTTCCAGACTGGGGCTACCTTGACATGGTTGGAAGGCTTTTCATTCATGTGATCACAGTAATGTATACTAAAACCCCTTTGTTTATAAAGTATGCCAGTGTGCAGATAATATGATATTGTATGGGGCCTAGGAATGTGCATTGATTATCATTTCTATGTTTGTATAAATGTTTGACCAGATCAGTAGCACTTCTGCTAAATGTAGTTGTAAATTAGCCCAATTGGAGTGCTTCCACAATCCTTATATTGTGTGTGTGTGTGTGTGTGTATACATTTACATTTCCAAATTATCTGCGAATTTACAGGCATTTTTGCACAATGATTAAAGGAGAAGTGTCACAGACACTCAATACCGGCCTCTTGATTAAATCACCTGTGAGCAGACCTTATCAGTTCTTATTAATTAGCTGCTGTAATGCTTGGGATCCCCATGTATTCTTTCAGCCCAGATATCCTGATCTAACACTACTTGCTTCATCAACAGATAACCCCCCAGGGTCAAGCAAAAGATCAGGACAAGCAGCAAACAGTCTTAAACGGGTACCAGGCGGGAGTCAAAGAACCAATATAACAAACAAGATCACACCATGAGCAAGGGAGATACCACAGGCTATAATGGGAAAGGAGTTACAGACAGTAATATTGGGAACCAGGACCAATCACAACACAAGCAAGGCAGGAACAAGATAGGCAGACTGGGTTTTGGATTTGCCGCCAAAAGAACATCAGCCAATGAGAGCTTGGCGCACTCACAAACTAGCACACGAACAAACATTTGTGCACACAAACCCAGGAAAAGATGTGGCAGATGGATGGAGGATGCCGTGGGAGAGGGCGCCAGGTTGACAGCTGCCTCTTGATTAGAATCACCTGTGAGCAGACCTTATCAGTGATGATTATCTGCCTCTTTATTAGTTCAGGTGTGAGCAGACCTAAGTCAGTGCTGATTACCTATCTCTTTATTGTGTTCAGGTGTGAACAGACTTAAATCAGTGCTGATTACCTATCTCTATTGCGTTCAGGTGTAAGCAGACCTAAATCAGTGCTGATTACCTATCTCTTTATTGCGTTCAGGTGTGAGCAGACCTAAATCAGTGCTGATTACCTATCTCTTTATTGGGTTGAGGTGTGAGCAGACCTAAATCAGTGCTAATTACCTATCTATTGGGTTGAGGTGTGAGCAGACGTAAATCAGTGCTGATTACCTATCTCTTATTTGTTCAGGTGTGAGCAGACCTAAATCAGTGCTAATTACCTATCTATTGGGTTGAGGTGTGAGCAGACGTAAATCAGTGCTGATTACCTATGTCTTTATTGCGTTCAGTTGTGAGCAGACCTAAATCAGTGCTAATTACCTATCTATTGGGTTGAGATGTGAGCAGACCTAAATCAGTGCTAATTCCTATCTATTGGGTTGGATGTGAGCAGACGTAAATCAGTGCTAATTACCTATCTATGAGTTGAGGCGTGAGCAGACGTAAATCAGTGCTGATTACCTATCTATTGCGTTCAGTTGTGAGCAGACCTAAATCAGTGCTAATTACCTATCTATTAGATTGGGATGTGAGCAGACCTAAATCAGTGCTAATTACCTATCTATTGAGTTGAGGTGTGAGCAGACGTAAATCAGTGCTGATTACCTATCTCTTTATTGCGTTCAGGTGTGAGCAGACCTAAATCAGTGCTGATTACCTATCTCTTTATTGCGTTCAGTGTGAGCACCTAAATCAGTGCTGATCACCTATCTCTTATTGTGTTGAGGTGTGAGCAGACCTAAATCAGTGCTGATTACCTATCTATTGGGTTGAGAGTGTGAGCAGACCTAAATCAGTGCTGATTACCTATTTATTGGTTGAGGTGTGAGCAGACCTAAATCAGTGTCTGATTACCTATTTTTGGGTTGAGGTGTGAGCAGACCTAAATCAGTGCTAATTACCTATCTATTGGGTTCAGGTATGAGAAGACCTAAATCAGTGCTGATTACCTATCTCTTTATTGTGTTCAGGTGTGAGCAGACCTAGATCAGTGCTGATTACCTATCTCTTTATTGCGTTCAGGTGTGAGCAGACCTAAATCAGTGCTGATTACCTATCTCTTTATTGCGTTCAGGTGTGAGCAGACCTAAATCAGTGCTGATTACCTATCTCTTTATTGTGTTCAGGCGTGAGCAGACCTAAATCAGTGCTGATTACCTATCTATTGGGTTGAGATGTGAGCAGACCTAAATCAGTGCTGATTACCTATTTATTGGGTTGAGGTGTGAGCAGACCTAAATCAGTGCTAATTACCTATCTCTTTATTGTGTTCAGGTGTGAGCAGACCTAAATCAGTGCTGATTACCTATCTCTTTATTGCGTTCAGTGTGAGCAGACCTAAATCAGTGCTGATTACCTATCCTTTATTGCATTCAGGTGTGAGCAGACCAAAATCAGTGCTGATTACCTATCTATTGGGTTGAGATGTGAGCAGACCTAAATCAGTGCTGATTACCTATTTATTGGGTTGAGGTGTGAGCAGACCTAAATCAGTGCTGATTACCTATCTCTTTATTGCGTTCAGGTGTGAGCAGACCTAAATCAGTGCTGATTACCTATCTATTGAGTTGAGGTGTGAGCAGACCTAAATCAGTGCTGATTACCTATCTCTTTATTGTGTTCAGGTGTGAGCAGACCTAAACCAGTGCTGATTACCTATCTCTTTTATTGCGTTCATGTGTGAGCAGACCTAAATCAGTGCTGATCACCTATCTATTTGGTTGAGGTGTGAGCAGGACCTAAATCAGTGCTGATCACCTATCTATTTGGTTGAGGTGTGAGCAGACCTAAATCAGTGCTGATTACCTATCTTTTATTGTGTTCAGGTGTGAGCACACCTTAATCAGTGCTGATTACCTATCTCTATATTGTGTTCAGGTGTGAGCAGACCTAAATCATGCTGATTACCTATCTCTTTATTGTGTCATGTGTAAGCAGACCGAATCTGTGGTGATTAGCTGTCCTGGTTCCTGTGTCCCAGATGCAGGTTTTAAACTCACAGCAAGCAATTATAGACCTTTGTGCAGCATTTCAAGCCAAATTCAAGTTTAAAACTTACACTTTCTCTCTAGTTACTTTTTTACTAGCATCCCCTTTTCAATGCATTTCCATGGTAATTACTTCCTCTACTTTAACTAAAGCAAAACCACTCTCTTCATACATTTTAAAATCTTTTGACTGCATACATAAAAAGATAGTTCTGCCGACAGACCTAACCATTGGAAAACATATTGGGGAAGGGAATTATGCATATACACAGCCTTACTGAAATCAACAATCAAATCAGATCATGCAGTGCCTCCTCTCCCCCACCTTTTGCTGCTGGATCACTTATTGACATCACCTCATTTTGGACTGGGATATGGCTGCAAGGGACCTGAGATCCTTAAAGGGCATGTCCACCCCCAAACTATATCCCCCACTAATCCCCACCATGTAGTGTAACAAATTCCTTACCTCACATCCCAGCTCCATAAGGTTCTCCTGTAGTCCCCCCCCCCAAAGTCCCAAAACCTGCCCACCAGGAGGATAGCAGAGTCCATATAGGACTCTGCCTCCTATCTCGCCTCAGGGAGAAGTTTGGCATGCGTACTGCAGCCCTTCTCCCCCCTCCCACTCCTTCCCTCTTCCTACCGTTTTGCGATCCCTCCCCCTACCATAAAACCCTTGCCCATATATTAGTATATCTTCCCCCAGCCCCAACTGCTAAAATAATTTTAAGAAAGACCCCGAACTCTACTTAACTTTCCTCTCTCCCCGGGCATTCTAGAAGCCGGCAGCCATGTCCGTGATTGGCTGCCTCTCAGCCAATCATGGACGCGCCTGCCTCCCGCCCCCTGCTTGCAGTGTCTTGCAAGCAGAAGGCCGGCCAGGCATCGGAGTTAGAGAGGGAAAGTAAGTAAAGATCTGGTCACTTTCTTAAATTTTTTTATAGCGGCTGGGGCTGGGGGAAGGTATTCTATTATAGGCTAAACGTTTATTATAAGGGAAGACATGCCCTTTAATGAGGAGGAAAAATCATGATGACATTGCTGTCTCTATCATAAGATTGCTGGTCCACCTAAGTTCAATGATTTTTTTAATGTTTCATAATGTAAGTAATCCATTCAGTATCATGTTTTGTTGATTCATCTGGTAGAAACTTTGGCCTTTTAGATGTTGCTTACAGAGGCAGTGACTGTCGACACATTAAAGTTATACAAAGCATAATACCATGGGTTATTGTTATACAAGACATTCCATAAGTGTTGAGTAATAACAACAGAACCAGCTCTGGAAACAATACTGCGTACAAGTTTAACTTTACCCGAGCCCTAGAGGACTACCATGGAGATAGCAAACAGCGAGAGAACAAAACTTTTTATGTACGTATTCCTCAAGGTTATCCTAATACTTCTTATATTGTAAAGCAAATCACCTTAACGTTCATTCTGTAAAGTTTTACCAGTTAGTATGATTGAGACGTCTGTTAATAAAGAGATTGAGCTATCAAACAGGAGCCAGGAACAAAGCTACAGAACTTACCCTTGAGAGCGATCCACTGCCGGCTCTTCTGACATTCCGACTGTTTCTGCTTTACTTAACATATACTAAAGCTGCCCTGCCTTGATCGTTCTATCACTTCAATTTGGAATCACACATGTGTGGTTGTCAGCAATCTCTCGTTCTCCTTAACTAGAGGTGAAGAGAGCAGTGAAGATTGTGGTATCTGGGCTGAAGGAAAGTTGATTACAAAGTTACAGGGTTATTGATTTCCCAGGTGTGAGCAGACCTAAATCAGTGCTAATTACCTATCTATTGGGTTGAGGTGTGAGCAGACGTAAATCAGTGCTGATTACCTATACCTATTCTTTATTGCGTTCAGTTGTGAGCAGACCTAAATCAGTGCTAATACCTATCTATTGGGTTGAGATGTGAGCAGACCTAAATCAGTGCTAATTCCTATCTATTGGGTTGGGATGTGAGCAGACGTAAATCAGTGCTAATTACCTATCTATGAGTTGAGGCGTGAGCAGACGTAAATCAGTGCTGATTACCTATCTATAGCGTTCAGTTGTGAGCAGACCTAAATCAGTGCTAATTACCTATCTATTGATTGGGATGTGAGCAGACCTAAATCAGTGCTAATTACCTATCTATTGAGTTGAGTGTGAGCAGACGTAAATCAGTGCTGATTACCTATCTCTTTATTGCGTTCAGGTGTGAGCAGACCTAAATCAGTGCTGATTACCTATCTCTTTATTGCGTTCAGGTGTGAGCACACTAAATCAGTGCTGATCACCTATCTTTATTGTGTTGAGGTGTGAGCAGACCTAAATCAGTGCTGATTACCTATCTATTGGGTTGAGAGTGTGAGCAGACCTAAATCAGTGCTGATTACCTATTTATTGGGTTGAGGTGTGAGCAGACCTAAATCAGTGTCTGATTACCTATTTTTGGGTTGAGGTGGTGAGCAGACCTAAATCAGTGCTAATTACCTATCTATTGGGTTCAGGTATGAGAAGACCTAAATCAGTGCTGATTACCTATCTCTTTATTGTGTTCAGGTGTGAGCAGACCTAGATCAGTGCTGATTACCTATCTCTTTATTGCGTTCAGGTGTGAGCAGACCTAAATCAGTGCTGATTACCATCCTTTATTGCGTTCAGGTGTGAGCAGACCTAAATCAGTGCTGATTACCTATCTCTTTATTGTGTTCAGGCGTGAGCAGACCTAAATCAGTGCTGATTACCTATCTATTGGGTTGAGATGTGAGCAGACCTAAATCAGTGCTGATTACCTATTTATTGGGTTGAGGTGTGAGCAGACCTAAATCAGTGCTAATTACCTTCTCTTTATTGTGTTCAGGTGTGAGCAGACCTAAATCAGTGCTGATTACCTATCTCTTTATTGCGTTCAGTGTTGAGCAGACCTAAATCAGTGCTGATTACCTATCTCTTTATTGCATTCAGGTGTGAGCAGACCAAAATCAGTGCTGATTACCTATCTATTGGGTTGAGATGTGAGCAGACCTAAATCAGTGCTGATTACCTATTTATTGGGTTGAGGTGTGAGCAGACCTAAATCAGTGCTGATTACCTATCTCTTTATTGCGTTCAGGTGTGAGCAGACCTAAATCAGTGCTGATTACCTATCTATTGAGTTGAGGTGTGAGCAGACCTAAATCAGTGCTGATTACCTATCTCTTTATTGTGTTCAGGTGTGAGCAGACCTAAACCAGTGCTGATTACCTATCTCTTTATTGGCGTTCATGTGTGAGCAGACCTAAATCAGTGCTGATCACCTATCTATTTGGTTGAGGTGTGAGCAGGACCTAAATCAGTGCTGATCACCTATCTATTTGGTTGAGGTGTGAGCAGACCTAAATCAGTGCTGATTACCTATCTTTTATTGTGTTCAGGTGTGAGCACACCTTAATCAGTGCTGATTACCTATCTCTATATTGTGTTCAGGTGTGAGCAGACCTAAATCATGCTGATTACCTATCTCTTTATTGTGTCATGTGTAAGCAGACCGAATCTGTGGTGATTAGCTGTCCTGGTTCCCTGTGTCCCAGATGCAGGTTTTAAACTCACAGCAAGCAATTATAGACCTTTGTGCAGCTTTCAAGCCAAATTCAAGTTTAAAACTTACACTTTCTCTCTAGTTACTTTTTTACTTGCATCCCCTTTTCTAATGCATTTCCATGGTAATTACTTCCTCTACTTTAACTAAAGCAAAACCACTCTCTTCATACATTTTAAAATCTTTTGACTGCATACATAAAAAGATAGTTCTGCCGACAGACCTAACCAATTGGAAAACATATTGGGGAAGGGAATTAATGCATATACACAGCCTTACTGAAATCAACAATCAAATCGAGATCATGCAGTGCCTCCTCTCCCCCACCTTTTGCTGCTGGATCACTTATTGACATCACCTCATTTTGGACTGGGATACTGGCTGCAAGGGACCTGAGATCCTTAAAGGGCATGTCCACCCCCAAACTATATCCCCCACTAATACCCCACCATGTAGTGTAACAAATTCCTTACCTCACATCCCAGCTCCATAAGGTTCTCCTGTAGTCCCCCCCCCCAAAGTCCCAAAACTGCCCACCAGGAGGATAGCAGAGTCCATATAGGACTCTGCCTCCTATCTCGCCTCAGGGAGAAGTTTGGCATGCGTACTGCAGCCCTTCTCTCCCCCTCCCACTCCTTCCCTCTTCTACCGTTTTGCGATCCCTCCCCTACCATAAAACCCTTGCCCATATATTAGTATATCTTCCCCCAGCCCAACTGCTAAAATAATTTTAAGAAAGACCCCGAACTCTACTTAACTTTCCTCTCTCCCCCGGGCATTCTAGAAGCCGGCAGCCATGTCCGTGATTGGCTGCCTCTCAGCCAATCATGGACGCGGCCTGCCTCCCGCCCCCTGCTTGCAGTGTCTTGCAAGCAGAAGGCCGGCCAGGCATCGGAGTTAGAGAGGGAAAGTAAGTAAAGATCTGGTCACTTTCTTAAATTTATTTTATAGCGGCTGGGGCTGGGGGAAGGTATTCTATTATAGGCTAAACGTTTATTATAAGGGAAGACATGCCCTTTAATGAGGAGGAAAAATCTGATGACATTGCTGTCTCTATCATAAGATTGCTGGTCCACCTAAGTTCAATGATTTTTTTAATGTTTCATAATGTAAGTAATCCATTCAGTATCATGTTTGTTGATTCATCTGGTAGAAACTTTGGCCTTTTAGATGTTGCTTACAGAGGCAGTGACTGTCGACACATTAAAGTTATACAAAGCATAATACCATGGGTTATTGTTATACAAGACATTCCATAAGTGTTGAGTAATAACAACAGAACCAGCTCTGGAAACAATACTGCGTACAAGTTTAACTTTACCCGAGCCCTAGAGGACTACCATGGAGATAGCAAACAGCGAGAGAACAAAACTTTTTATGTACGTATTCCTCAAGGTTATCCTAATACTTCTTATATTGTAAAGCAAATCACCTTAACGTTCATTCTGTAAGTTTTACCAGTTAGTATGATTGAGACGTCTGTTAATAAAGAGATTGAGCTATCAAACAGGAGCCAGGAACAAAGCTACAGAACTTACCCTTGAGAGCGATCCACTGCCGGCTCTTCTGACATTCACCGACTGTTTCTCGCTTTACTTAACATAGTAGCTAAGCTGCCCTGCCTTGATCGTTCTATCCTTCAATTTGGAATCACACAATGTGTGGTTGTCAGCAATCTCTCGTTCTCCTTAACTAGAGGTGAAGAGAGCAGTGAAGATTGTGGTATCTGGGCTGAAAGGAAAGTTGATTACAAAGTTACAATGGGGTTTATTGATTTCCCTATTGGGTTGAGGTGTGAGCAGACGTAAATCAGTGCTGATTACCTATGTCTTTATTGCGTTCAGTTGTGAGCAGACCTAAATCAGTGCTAATTACCTATCTATTGGGTTGAGATGTGAGCAGACCTAAATCAGTGCTAATTACCTATCTATTGGGTTGGGATGTGAGCAGACGTAAATCAGTGCTAATTACCTATCTATTGAGTTGAGGCGTGAGCAGACGTAAATCAGTGCTGATTACCTATCTATTGCGTTCAGTTGTGAGCAGACCTAAATCAGTGCTAATTACCTAT